>CM019233.1:2573781-2610702 GCA_009741485.1 Malurus cyaneus samueli | reverse complement strand
TTGCCAGCGTTGCGCCGGGAGGTCTTGGCCTTGCGGAGCTGCCCACATCCGCGCCGGGGGCGGCGGGGAGGCGGCGCACTCTGCGCTCCAGGCCGCCGCGTTCTCGCTCCGTCCCCGCCGACCGCCAGAGCCGGGGTTCCCCCGCGCCCCATCCTCCTCCTCCGCCAAGTCGGGGTGGGGGAGAGGCCAAGTGCAGGAGCGGGGACGGCTCTGCGGCTCGAAATCCGGGTCGATCTCCACCTGATGCGCCTGGAGCTTTTCTTCCATGGTCGCCTCCCCGCTGCCACCCCACAGCCCCCCCCGGAGTTACGGGCGGTTTCCACCCAAAAAAAAACCCCAAACACACAACAAAAAACCAAATCTCGAGAGGGAGAGGAGTGCGAAGGCGGGCTCCCTGCCCGGCTGGAGGGGAGAGGGAAGGAGGAGCCGCTCGGTGCGCGGGTCCTTGGGGGGAGCCCCGAGTCGCGGCGGCCCCGGGTCCGGCGGCTCTAGGAGGCGGCTGTCGGGCGCCGCGCCGGGAGCCCGAGCCGGGGGACACGCTGCATGGTCCTCGGCCGCCTCTCCAGTCCGGGCCGAAGCGGGGGGGTGTTTTTTGGTTCGGATTTGGTTTTGTTTTGTGTGTTTACCAGCCGCGGAGCTCCGGAGCGGTTCCCGGCCGTGAGCCAGCGGGCGGCTGCGGGCGGGCAGGGCGCGGGGCGGCCGCATCCATCGGGCTGCGGCGCGGTCAGGCAGCAACAGATGAAAACCGGAGCGAGCGGCGGGGGGCATCCTCAGCCAGGGCCGGCGGCTCCGGGCCGGGCGGCGGCACGCTGGCGGGGGAGCGGGACGGAGGTCGGGGAAGCCCTCGGGCGGGCGCAGCTCCCGGGGGCGCCGCGCTAGGTTCGCCGGCCGGCGGAGCCATGCTGGCGGCGGCACGCACCTACAGCGCCGGCGAGGGCGGCGGCGGGGCTCCCGCCTACCCCCCGCTCCGCTTCAGCGGCCGCGCACTGCCCGCCGCCGCCGCCGCCGCCGCGCTCCGCACGCGCGGGGGCCACATGCTGGGGCGCGCGGCTCGCTCGTTCGCTCGCTCGTTCGTTCGTTCGCTCACTCGCTCCCTCCTCCTCCCTCCGCCTGCCCGTTCCGATGCGGGCGCCGCGTGACACAGGGAGGGCCGGAGGGGGGGAGGCGGGGAGGGAGTGCCCCGCGCCTGGCGGGCAGGGCGGGGCGGACGGGCGAGCGAGGCCGAGAGCCGGGCAGCGCCCGGCACGCGCTCCCCGGCCGGCCGCGACCCCGCCGGCCCCGCCGCGGCAGTGCGCCCGGGGCCCCGCATTGTTGCCCGGCCGCCGCCGCCCGCTGATTGGCTGGAGGCCCTGCGGCCACGCCCTCCGCCCGCTGATTGGCTGGGCGCCGGGGGACGCTCCGTGGGCGGGGATGAATGGGGAGCGGCCCCGCCCTGGGTGGACGTCACGGCAGCGCTGCATCGCGCGTCACCCGGAACGCGGGCGCGGAGGGAGCGCCCCTTTACTACGAGCCACGCCCCGCCCACCCGGCCACGCCCCCGCGACGCGGTCGGGGAGCCCGCCAGCAGCCCCGCCACCCGCGCCCCCCTGTGGGACACGCCCTCTGCACGGCCACGCCCCCGCTGGGGCGATCCCCACCCGTCGTGATGCCCACCCCGATCCCAACCGATCCATCCCAAACCCTCGGCTGTCCTCCCGCAGCCCGCCGGGCCCATCAGCCGGGTGACTCCCCGCTGCTGTCCCCACTGGGCCCGCGGTGACCGTGGGGTCGGCCCCACGAAGCGCACCCGGGCAGGGTCGGACCCCCGCATCCCCCGGGCCCGGCAGGACAGGAGGACGGCGCTGTTTGCCCCGATTCAGGCACGCTGCGGGCGCTGCCCAGCCCGAGGCACCCCGGCACCCACGAGGGTGTAAAGCCCTCACTGTGCACCCACCGCGCTCTCACCCAGAACTCACTGGACACGCCTGATCCCTGCCCCTGCACCCACCTCACTGCCTGCACCCCAACCCTCCTCCTTACGCATCCCCCGAGGACACACCCCTGGCACTGCACACATTGGGGACAGGGGTGTCTGCAGCAGCGCTGTCCCTTTGTCCCTTCCACCACCACTCGGGGACCCTCCTGCCTCACACTGCCTCTCTGCATCCCACTGAAACCCATCCCTGCCCGCCCGCCATGCCTGGATAACCCTGGGTAACGCTGTCACGAGCTCCGCATCTTCTGGGCTTTGTCACCTTGGTGCCATCAGTTATTCTGTAGCAACGTCTTTCATGCCACAGTCACATGCAATCTGCTCCTGCAGCCCCATTCCTGCTACAAGGGGACGGCCTGAGTTACCCAAGCAACTGAGGAGCTGATTGGTTCCAGCCTGAAGTGCTCGGCTGACAGCTCTAATAATAATAATAAATATAATATAATCTAATAGATACTATATGTAATAAATATATAACAATATACAGGCGGGACTTTGACGAGTGCTCTGTTTCACAACCCACAGCGACAGTGGTGGCTGCGAGATCCCGTGTCCCTGGAGCAGCTGGGGGATTTAAGGGGTGTGTTCCCTGACCCCCTCAAGCCCCCCGGACCAGTGGCCAAGCCCCACATCCCCCGGTGCTGCTGGGCTGGGGGGCTGAGCCAGGATAGCACCAGAGCAGCCTCAGGACAGACCTGACCCCAAAAAACCCCCTGTGACCCTAGAGACCCCAGGGTGGTGTCAGCCCCCATATCCCCGTGTGCCTCCCTCCTCCCTGGAGCATTTCTCCATGGATTTATCCCAAATTTCCCTCGCTGTGGTTTACACCCATGACCTCCTCCCCTGCTGAAGGTCCCGCTTGTTCCCTCCTCTCTCCGCAGCCTTTTGCCCACTTGGAGCCCAGCGATGTTTTTTCCCTCATTCTTGCCTTTCTTAGTCAAAACCCTCCCACATTTCTCACCGTCTGTCCCCGCCTTGTTTTCCCAGCCCAACTCCCCCTCGCTGAGCCGAGCCGAGGGTCGCAGCGCTCACAGCCCACCCGGTGCTGCTCCGTGGGTGCCTCTCCCTGCCCGCTGCTGCCCCATTTCTCCCGCAGCGCTTCTCCTGCCCTCACCCTGAGCCACCTCACCCCTCGGGGAGAGCACTCAGCGCTCCCTGCCCGCACTGCCGGGTCACCCTGGAGCTTTAGCAGCTCCTGATGCTGCAGAAACACACTGGTCTCACTCACCTGCTGCCTCAGTTTCCCCACAGGGCACAGTGGCCGCTGGTGGGGAAGGTGACAGGTTGGACAGCTTTGTGGCTCCTCGCAAGCAAGCTGCTCCCAGCCCACGGTGCTGCCATCGCTGGCTCGCCCAAGGCTCATCCCTGACCTCCTCACTCATCATCCCCGTGGATGTGGAGCAGCACATTCCCGGGTGCAGGTGACCCCATTCCCGGGAGTGAGGCAGGTCAGGGATGCCCAGAGGGGGATGTTGGATCCTCCATTCTGTTCTGAATGTTGAACCCTGTGCCCCCAGCAGAAATTCGGGGCTGCCTCCCAGCCCCCCTTCCTGAGCACCTGGATAACTCTCATCACTCAAGCTCCTGGCACCAGGCAGGAGTGTCTCCATCAGGAGCAGCACTCTGCCCCCCGCCCCTTGGAGCTGCAGCCCCCTGCCCAGCCATCACCCCGTGCTGACAGACAGCCCAGGGGGCAGAGCTGGGGGGCACCGAGCTGCTCTGTCCCCCACACCCAGGTCCCAGATGCCCTATGCCAGGTGCCCACAACCCTGGAGAAGCAGCAGGGTCTGGAATTTCAGAGATCTTTATGGGTCAAGATCCTCTCGCACCTCTCACCTGCTGCTCCAGCCCTGTTTTTGCAGAGGCTGGGATGAGCATGGGCGCAGCAGGTGCAGGGGGAAAGAGCAGAGCAGAACGGGCTGAGCAGCAGCTGCAGCAGTGAAGGGGGTGATGGGCAATGCATGCTGCAGGGTCTGGGCACACAAATCTCCAACATCCTTGAGAATGGTCACAGTCCCAGACCTGACAGAGCTCAAGGATTGTTTGGAAAATGCTCTCAGGCACTGGGTGGGATTTTTGGGGTGTCCTGTGCAGGGCCAGGAGTTGGACATGATGATGCTTGTGGGTTCTAAATCCACAACTCAGGATATTCTGCGATTCTATGACCCTTCCCATGCCAGCCCTTGCCAGATGCAATGCCCTGCTCTGTCCTGTCGCTGGTGGCTGCCATCAGCTCCTCAACAAAGATGTCCAGTGGAATGCTGTGCTTCCCCCTCTCTGCCCATCCAGCCAGGAAATGGGGCTCCTCTGCCCCCCAGCTCTCAGGCACGAACCAATTTGCTCCTGATGATGATGGAGCCACTCATCAGCTCGTTTATTGTGTGGAGTTCACATTTCAGGAGGAGGAAGTGGTGACATGGATGTGCCCAATCTCGGTAAGGTACCCAGCACCTCCAGGGTGGGAAGAACAAAGCTGAGAAGGAAAATAGGAGCTCAGAGGGGACAGAGTGGGCAGCTCTAATACATCCTGCCATGCACACATGAACTGCTCCTTGCCAGTGAGTGGGGCTGGACCTGCCTTGTCTCAGGTAGCACTGGAGCTGTACCCACCAGCTAGGAGTGTGTGGACTGGTGGATGCTCCAATGCCCCAGTGCCTGTGGGCTGGTGGATGCTTCAGGGCTTGGCTGCTGCAAAACTGGTCTGAGTAATCTCAGAATTATGTGAACAGAAGGACTTGCAGCACCCCAGCATCTGCCCCCCAGAGTTAGGGTTAAGGGTCAGGGGTGCAGGTGGAACAAGGTTAGGGCAGAGCTGGGAGATCACATGCCCCACACAAAGGGAGAGGGGCCAGTTGTGGCATAAGAAGGAGGAGCACCAGGAGCAGGAGCAGGAGGAGGTGCAGAGCTGCCTCTTCAGTCATCTCCTCATGGCCCAGATCCCAGGAGGGCAGTGCAGCCTAAGCCCGTGCTCCCCCAGCAGTTCTGGGCACAGCCAAGGTTTGATGTCCCCACCTGACACTGGTGTCACCTCCCACCCCACCCCACCGGGCCAGCAGGAATCTCCATCTGAATGATTCCCACAACACCCCGTGCAGACACCCTCTACCCTGTGCTCCCAGACTGACACCTGGGGCTGCTCCAAAGCCCCCATCCCCTTCCCCATCCCAACAACTCCAGAGTCCAGGACAGAACCCCACTGGGATGCCCAGAGAGGGATGCAAAGCGCTGGGAAGGGGAAAAGCACCAAGACAGCCCCAGCAGTGTGTGAGGTGCCTGCTCTGCTTTGGGAGGCAAAGCCACATGTGCAGCACGTCCTGTGAAATAAAAATTCCCCCAAATGCTAATTCAGGCCTCAGAAACACCACATGTGACGCTCCCGCCTCGCCTCCTCCCCAGGATGCCGCGGCGTGAGGAGATCTCAAGCGGCGCCTATTAAAAAGTACTTTCACGGAACATAAAGTGGAAGTTAAGTGAAGGAAATGATAAAGTCGAAATGAAATATTTTTACTTTCCTGAAATGAACTTCGTGTTTTGACATGATTGGAATAAACATTTTGACACTGCTGAAACAAGAAAGTCAAAGTGATTCTGCGAGGCTTCTTCCCGGGAAAATGGCAGCGAGATCGACAAGTTCCCAGGGAAAGATTTGATTCCAATAAACCCCTGTTTTCTGATGGAAAACCATGCCAGGCAGTGTTTACTTTCAGCCCTGTGCAGAGAACAGGTTTCCAGGTGAGACCAGCACCTGACCCGCTTCCCAGAATTGCAGCAGGGAGGGAAATTTGCCTTTATCCTGCTGGGAAAGGAGGGATGGGATGGGGTGGGGTGGGATGGATGCACCTCAGGACTGGATTGTCCAGCACCACTGATGCTGAGCCCTCAGTCCATGCACAAGGCACAGGTGCCCAACAGCAGCAGGGTTTGTCCCCTCTCCATGGACATGCTCAAGGTCACATCGTGCCAAACCAATGGTGTCACAGTGGAATTAGATTTTCATACTCTTATTTGGGGAAATTTCAAGGATTCTTTTTTTCAGCTGAAAACCCAAATTGTTGCATTCTGAAAGGCTGGAGTTTTGCTGAAAGAACAGATGCTTTAGCAATAGTCTCATGTAGCTGATGGCTCTATTTTTCATGTGATTTGGGTGAGAAATTTCTGACCAACCTTTGGCAGAAAATTTCCAATCAAACTTTGGCATAGTATTTCAAATCAACCTTTGGTGCACGCTCCAGGTATTGCATTTTGCTCTGGAACAGCATTTAGGAAAAATCTGTTCTTTAATAATAGTAATGCCTAATAATAGTTTTCAATGCTAATTCTTGGCAGCAATTCCATGTGATTAAACACACCTTTGGTGCACAGAAAATGGGGCATCTCGTGCAACAAGTTCATGCTCCCTCTAATCTCCGCTTTATGGCACATGGCCAAGCATGAGGGCAGGGAAGTCTGGAGTTGGGCACACGATTCCCTGTCCCCACACACAGCCCTGTCCCCCCAGGCAGAGCCCCCATCAGCCAAGGACCTCCTGGGCAAGGGACCTTAGGGGATGTGGTTGATTCCTCACACAGGTGAGGGCATGAAACCCTCACCAGAGATTGAGGGCATTCGCAGGGCAGTGCCAGTCCCCTTGGGAAGCATTCATGGGCAGCTGGGCTCCTTCAGGATCCCCCCTCCCCTTCCCAGGTCTGTAGGACGGAGTGCGCTGGTGCTGCTGACCTGGAGAGAACCACCAGCATCACCCACCACCCCCAGTGCCTCTCGCTGGTGACCCGGGATAGGCAGGAAGCTCACTGGAGAGGAGGGAGGTGATACTGTAGGTGACACTAGGACAGGTGAGTGCTATTGGTGACACTGGGGAGGTGCTGTTGGTGACACTGGGGAGGTGCTGTTGGTGACACTGAGGGAGGTTGGTGCTGTTGGTGACACTGAGAAGGTTGGTTCCATTGGTGACACTGGGAAGGTGCTGTTGGTGACACTGGGGGAGGTGCTGTTGGTGACACTGGGGAGGTGGGTGCTGTTGTTGACCCATATGGGGGTGAGCCAAAGGATCACCAGGGGTCCTGACTCTGCCTCCAGAGGGAATCCAGCTCTGCTGTCAGAGCAGGAGGGCCTGGGGGCTGCAGGCAGGAGATCCTGGCTGGGGGAATGGGATCTGTCGCAACCCCAGTCCCAGCCCCAGCCCCCGTCCTGGCACTGTGCCAGTGTCCCCAACACCCCTGCATGATCTGCACCGGGGCTTGGTCAGTCCTGCATTTGGGAGATATATCCCTCAGACTGATCAGGCACAGCTCCTGCAGCAGCTCCAGCCTCCCTGTGCGTGTGGAGCCCTCCTCTCCAGCTTGCATGCTAATGCAGCATCCCGGAATCCCTGCGTGGTCGCTTCCTAGTTAGGCTCATCTGCCTGAGCGAGCTGAAAACTGTTAAACACATTGAGTGTGTCACAGCAGATATTATCAGAAATAAGAGTACCTTCCGCTGGCACCCACAGCTCCCAGACACACAGCAGAGAGACACTGAAATCTTTTCCAGCTGTCTCCCGTGTTTCCAGAGAGGCTCAGGTCTTTTAACCCTTCCCTTCCCTTCCCTTCCCTTCCCTTCCCTTCCCTTCCCTTCCCTTCCCTTCCCTTTTTTCTTCCTTTCTTCCCTTCCTTCCCTTCCTTCCCTTCCCTTCCTTCCTTCCCTTCCCTTCCCTCCCTTCCTTCCCTTTTCCTGATGATATTTTGGTTTTCTCTTTCCTCTCCTGGGCTTCAGGAGCCCCTGCTGGTCTGGCCCAGTTCCCTGCCACCCCATGACCGCTGCAGGCTCATCTCCACCAGCCCCACAAGTGTCCCCCAGCACCCTGCACCTCACTCACACGTCCCCCAGCCGTCCCACTGGACACAGCACTGGCAGCCCCAGGTGCCCTCAGCCAACCCTCTCCCCTCCACTTTGGGATCCCCCCCATTTAATCCTGAGCTTCACAATCCAATTCCCACCCCGAAAGCCTGTGGGCCGCCAGCGCTGTCCCTCCCCAGCCCGGGCTGGCAGCGCCCCAGCGCCTCCCCCTCGGCGTGGCCGCCTTCCCAGAGCACAGACTGAATGCGCCGTTTCACGAGGCTGCCTTGGAGCAGGAGCAGGATCCAGGAGTAAAACCCCGTTTGCACGGCCAGCGTGTTTGAGAAGGGCCATCTGGCCGGGCTCGGCGTCCAAGCCCAATTTGCTGGATGGTTTTGAAGGTCACTGAGCAGGGACTGAAGGCGCTTCCATATTTTCTCATATAAATAACGGCATTTCCGAGGGAGAGAGCGGGAGCACATGCTGGGAGGAAGGATCTGGAGGTTTCTCTCGCTCTCCCTGCCCAAAGGGGAGGGGAGCAGGACTTGGGAGCCCAGGCACAGGCACAGACATAGGTGTGACACTCACAGGCACACAGACACAGCCTGACACCCCAACATGTGCGGGGTGCACACGCGCTGCTCCATGGGAGCACTCACACACACCTGCCCCGAGGACAGAGCTCCTCCAGCTGGGAATGGCTCCAGCCCCTCAGCCAGGATGTCCTGCTGCAGCCCCCAGCCCCTCCTGCTCTGACAGCAGAGCTGGATTCCCTCTGGAAGCAGAATCAGTCACCCTCTGGAAGCACAGCCCTGCTGCCCATGGGCTTCACCAGAGCTCCTTGTGTCCCCACAGCAGCCAGGAGCATGACAGAAACATCCCAAATCCTGCAGGACCCCCAAAGACCCCTTGCTCCAGGTATTCCCATGCCTTTCCACAGCCATCCAGGCTTGCCCTGCTCTGCACAGGCTGGGATCCAGCACCCAGGACCCAGCACCCAGCACCCAGCTGCAGTGCTCACGGCCTTCTCCCAGCCACACTGACCACTGCATGGTGGTCACTCAGTGTCACTCTGTGCCACTCAGGCAGGACCAAGGGTCTCTGTTGCTTCCCTGGAGAGCCCTGGAGGAGAGCTCTGGGCTGCCACTGCTCCTTGGTGCTGGCCAGGTGCCACACGATGCCAGCCCCAGCCCAGCCATCTCCCTGTGCCCCTTGGAGAGCAAAGGCTCTGGGCAGGGGTGAAGCATCTGCAGGAGGCAGAGCTGTCACTTTTCCTGGTGGGGGACCGTGGTGTCACTCGGTGTGTGGGATGAGGGGCAGGGGAAGGTGTGGGGACAACGTGAGCGTGGTCAGTGTCCAGCTGGTTTGGAGCCCTTCCTGGTGTGGCCAGGTGACACTTTGCTGCAAAGGGCAGGTCAGTGCCACCACAGCTCAAACCTGGCTCCTGCAGTGACCAAAGGAGCTTCACCCAAACACAGCACCGGACCCAGGTGGGTCCTGCACCCCCGAGGCCACGGAGAGCTGGCAGCACCCCTGTAGCAGCACTGCAGGGATCCTGGGACACCCGGGGACACCCTGCACTCCTGGGACCCAGCAGCGGGTTTATGGCCATGCCCATTGCCACACCCCGCACGGGGCGAGCATTCCACCTTCCCTGGGAGAGCAGGAGGTCCCGGCATGGGTGGGGCATGAATGGGGCGTCCTTCCAGAGGCAAAGATGCAGCCGGTGGTGCCATGGCCCCAGAAAATCCTGCAGTGGGGACAGGCTGAGCTGGGGGCACAGAGGGCTGGGGTCTCCCAGTGCCTCAGGGTGCCCCTGAGAGGCAGAGGGCTGAGCTCCATGGCAGGGACACATCCATGGCAGGGACAGCCATCGAGCTGGTGTGTCCAGCCCAGGGGGTGCCTCCTGGATGTTCCAGGTTCCTGATTCTCCCCACTGCTGCTGCCTCCAGCTCACTAGGAGAGCTGAGTCCTGTGCCCAGAGCAGGGGCATCCCAACCTCGTCCCAACCCACCCGGGCTGCCCCCGTGCCCGGTCCCCGCCTGGGCTGCACTCTCCCCTCGTGCTGAGTCGCTCCTTCCCCTCCTTTTCCCGGCTGGATGGGCAGCCCATTGATGCTTTGGGAGTCTTCCCCCAAATCTCTCAGTGCAGTGAAACCCAGCCAGAGCTTTGGCAGGCAGCAGCGCTGCTGGGAGGCGTTTCTCGCTTCCAAACCCCACACCTGGGCTTGAGGCTCAGGCCGGGGAACGTCCCTCACCTGCCGCAGCCCCGGTTTGGGCTCAGGGACACCCTCCCGCCGGGAGCCCACCTTTGCCGGGGGAGCCGGGTGGAACCTGAGCCCGAGTGGGACGGAGAAGGGGCCGAGCGCCGGCATTGCTGGCCCGGCTGGGCTACAGGGGCCAGCCCCGAGCGGGGCGAGGAGCGAGCGGGGTGAGGCTGAGCTCAGCTCAGCGCCGGTGCCAGAGCCTGCCGGGAAGCCTTAGGCGGGTGCTCGCATCTCCGGAGCCTCACCCCGCTGGGCAGGACACGCTCCCGCTCCAAAATCCGGCAAACGCACCGGCACAGGGGGCTGCGACCTCCAAAGGATTGGGAGGCCAAAGACTGTGCCTCAGTCCTGTGGAAAATTACAGATCCCTTTTTTTTTTTTTTTTTTTTTTTTTTGTAAGGGTGAGGTGGGTTTGTTTTTTGTTGCCCTGTTTGTGCAGGTATTTGTCAGAGGATATTTTTAAATGAGCTGAAGTCAAGCAGCGCGGGATCCGAACGGCCTGTGCTCCAGCATTCCTGCGGCTCGGGCCAGCGGGGACCTGCTGACCCGGCCCGAGAGGTCGGCCAGCGAGGACGTGCCGTTCCCGGCCCCTGCCCGCGGGGAGGAGGAAACTCGGCGCTGTCCAAGAGGGCCGGAGCAGAGCTGGGCTCCCCGGACGCTCCATCCTCCGCTGCAGCCTCAGCCCGGCGCCGCTCCCAAGCCCCAAAGGCCAGCCCGGCCCCCGCCCCGGCCGACACGTGGCTGCAGAGCCCGAGCCCTGCTCTCCAGCAGCTCCTCTGCGCAGCTTTGCGAACACAAACAGCCCGGCCTCGGCCCTCGGCTCCGGGCGGGGAGCTCCTACCCTGCCCACAGGGACCCGCTGGATGTGGTCACCTGCTCCCTGACAGCCTTGGGGAGGGGACAGCCCGGCAGTTCCTGCTGTTTGCTTTTTCCTTCCGCCGGCAGCAATTCAAACCTTCTGCTGTCCCCAGCCTCTCCTTTCCTGCCTGCCTCAATTTCTCCCAAGCCCGGTGTAGCTTGCAAGAGATGGGCTGTGCAAGGGGCATGGTAGGGTGGGCTCTGCTGGAGCACAGCGGGTGACAGGAGGGCCCCTTGTGCAGGACCCCTGGAGCTCCTCCTCACCCCATGTGATCCCCTGGCAAGCCCAGGTGTGTCCCCAGCACCGAGGGTGAATAGAGCATCTCACAGCCCAGGGAAGTGTCAGGAGGACCCCAGACATCCCGACCCAACCTCTGGGAAGCGCCGCCTCCAGCCAGGCTCAGATGGAATCCTTCTTGTTGGATTTGAGCCCGAGTTGCTCTCTCCACCCGCCCTGCTCCCACGCAGAAGGCTGCTGGCCAGGTATTTCTGGGTTGATGGGCTCCAGCCAAGGGCCAGGAAAAGTGGATGCCATGGGCAGCATGTCCTGCCCCATCCAGGGCTCTGTCCTGGGAGTGCAGCCCTGGGGAAACCCTTCCTCGTGGTGATGGAGTCACTGCCCTGCTGAGGTGGTCACGGTCGTCCTGAAGTGACAGGACAAGGGGGAATGGCTCCACACTGACAGAGAGTGGGTTTAGATGGGATTTTGGGAAGGAATTGTTCCGTGGGAGGGTGGTGAGGCCCTGGCACAGGGTGCCCAGAGCAGCTGTGGCTGCCCCTGGATCCCTGGCAGTGCCCAAGGCCAGGCTGAATGGGGCTGGGAGCAGCCTGGGACAGTGGAAGGTTGTCCCTGCCTTGTCCTCCATGGTTGGAATCCCTTCCAACCCAAACCATTTGCGATTCTGGGATTCCACAAACTCTCAAAGCACCAGTGAGCGTGAGATAATCTGTGTCTGTGCCAGGGAAAGCTGGGTTTAGATACTGCAGCACCGCTGCCCGGGGATGGAGAGGGAGGAACTGGACTGCTGTGGGCAAACTGGTTCAGCAGTGGGAAGCTGGCAGGGAAGGCACACACCAGAGCCTTTCAGCATCCTTTCAGCCTCTCCTGCCCTGTCCAGCACCGTGGTCCAGCAGCACTGAGCTCAGCAGCTCACCAGGGCAGTATCCCCGATCCTCCTCTCCACAGCAAATGGGCTGAACCCCTCCTCCACCTCCAGTGCCTCCACCCTGACACCCACACGCTCCCTCATTTGTGACTTCACAATGGGAACCCACAGGAAAATCCCTCTGTGAACAGGGCTGCTGTGAGCTGTCCTCACTCAGGGGACAGTCCTGAGCTCAGGCACGGGCAGCTCCCAGCTGGTGGCACATCCCAAGGGGTCAGTCAGGGTTCAGGGGACAGCCACAGAATCATTAAGGTTGGAAAAGCTCTCCAAGACCTCCAACCTTCAACCAAATCCCACCATGCCCACTGAACCATATAACAAAGTGCCACATCTGCTGTTTTTTAACTCTTCCAGGGACGATGGCTCCACTGTGGTCATCCTGTGCCAATTCCTGACCTCTCTTTAAGTGAAGAAGTTTTTCCTAATATCCAACCTGAACAGCCTCTGGCATTACCTGAGAACGGCCACATTTCTCTCACAAAAGGCAAAGCGAAAACCCACCAATTTCCCTATTTCTTGCAATATAAGATGCAAGATATAATATATTTCTTGCACTAGAATATCTCTGTTGGTGCCAGTGCAGCCTTGTTTGGGGTTTCTGGCCCAGCTGAGGGGGAGCTCCACACCACAGTTACTGTCCCCTTCCCCTGCAAGCCATTTCACACCTGTGTGATGTCCCTACACATCAGGGACACTGTCCTGCTCCCAGGAGATCCCAGCACGTGGCCAGAATCAGCTGATGGGGCCAAACGGGGACCACTGGGAGCACTGGGAGCACTGGGAGCGAGTGGTCCTGCAGATCATCTGCTTCGTCATGTGAGGGTCACGGGCAGCGCAGAGACACAGAGGGCTCTGAAGGAGAGCACTGGAAAGCTCTGCAGGTGTCCACATGGCCTTGGCAGGGGCAGAGGACACCAGAGAGGAAATTACCAGCGGGTTGTACCTGCTGCAAGTGACATCCAAACCACAGACAGGGACAGGGACAGGGATAGGGACAGGGACAGGGAGCCAGGGACAGGGACAGGGAGGGACAGGGGATGGGGACAGGGACAGGGACATCCTGTGCTGTGTCCCACCTACAGAGCCCCAGCCCCGCTGTCTGCAGCACAGCTGCTGTCACACTTCCTCACCGGCTCCGCAGAGCTGCAGGAGCCCCAGTTTGTGCTGGTTCAGGGGGTGTTGTCACCGCGGCTCCCACAGGAGCGATGGGTGTGGCACGGTGGGGAGGGGGCTCAGCAGCACACCCCCTACAGACGGTGCTGAAATCCCAGCATTGAGATTAACTATGGAGCAGCTGCAGCCAGGCTGATTTCCCCACTCTGAGCATCTCCACCCTGGATGGGGTTGCCTCCTCCCACTTCCCCGGGGAGTTTTTTCGGGGGGTGGCAGGTGCTGTGGTTTTGGTGCTGTCTCCCTGCACTGTCAGAGAATTACAGAATATCCTGAGCTGAAGGGACCCCAGGATCACCCAGTGCCACCAGCCCTGCCCAGACCCCCCAAACCCCACCCTGTGCATCCCTGGCAGGCTGTCCCAACGCTCCTGGAGCTCTGGCAGCCGGGGCTGGGACCATTCCCGGGGAGCCTGGGCAGTGCCAGCACCTCTGGGGACAGAAGAACCTTTCACTGCTCTCCACGCCTGAGCCTGCCCGGCCCAGCTCCAGCCCTTTCCCTGTCCCTGTCCCTGTCCAGGGATCAGAACTGCCCCTCCACTGCCCCTCAGGAGGAGCTCTGACAAAGCTGTCACCTCTTTTGGAAGCAGCATTGATACCTTGGTTGCTGCTGTGTCCATCCAACCTCCAGGACGGTGCTTTTAGCTCCCTCCTACCAGGATTTTCATCAGTTATCCTTAGGATTTCCCAGTTGGCTCTCTGTGGCTGTGTCCTTACCTCCACACACAGAGCATTCCTGGAGACCCAGACCACGGGGCTGGAGGTTCTTGTGAGAGTTCAAACCTCCCTCCACTCACCCTCACGGACTCCAGCTGGATTCCTGCTCTGGGTCTGTCAGGGGCCATCAGCAGAGCTGCGTGAATCCAGAGGAGGCCACTGAGATGGTCCATGGGCTGGAGCGTGTTCCTCTGCGTGGAGAGGCCGAGGGAATGGGGTTTGTTCAGACTGGGGACGAGAAAGCATCCAGGGAGGATCTCCAGAGCCATCCACAAGGAGATCCCCCAGAAGGCAGGCCCAGGATCTTTGCAAAATTCCACAGCAGGAGGAGGAAGACAACAGACACGAACCAGAACAACTCTGGACAGGCTGCAGGGGGGAAATTTCACCATGGGGAAGGTCAAACATGGCAGCAAATTGCCCAGGGAGGCTGTGCAGCCTCTGGCCTTGGAGGCTTTCTGACTGACCTGACTGATCTTGAAAAAAACTCCCTGAGCAACCTGGTCTCCTGCTTGGAGCAGGAGGTTGAACGAGACACCTTCAGAGTCCTTCCACCCTCAATTTTCCTGTCACACTGTGCTGCTGCAGGTGCAGTGGTTTTCTTTGTACAGTTTTCCCCTTATTATATCTTCTGTCTGGATTCCTTAAAAAGCCATTTCGCTGTTGGAGGAATGTCTTGGGAATGGCTTTGTGCTTTCACTTCAGGAGCATTCAAGATTGTTTCCATTTTCTGGTGGCTTGGGGGATTTTTCACACCCATGATTGATAGCGTGCCACACGCAACAGCTACACGAGCACTTCAGTTGCAAAGCAGAGCAGCTCCAACCCACAGAAATGCCACAAGTGACACAGTCCACAAAACCATAACTGTGCCTTCTTATCCATATTCAGGCTGCAGGGTATTTAATTACGAGATCCCAGATTATCAGCACGCACTCCTGCCTGGTTCGGTGAAGGAGGAGTGATGTGTCTGGAATGACAAAGCTGCTCAACACTTGCTTTTCCTTGGTGCTCCTTTGGTGAATCACAGGATCCTGCCCGTCCAAACCTTGATAGGACCCGAGCTGGAGCTTTGTCAGGAAAGGTTCTTCTGTCCCCAGAGGGTGCTGGCACTGCCCAGGCTCCCCAGGGAATGGTCCCGGCCCCGAGGCTGCCAGAGCTCCAGGGGCGGAGCGTTGGACAGGCGACTGCCAGGAGATGTCAACAGGGCTGGGTTTGGGGGGTCTGGGCAGGGCTGGGGTGGACTGGGTGATCCCTGGGGGTGCTTCAGCTCAGGAGATTCCATCCCATCCCATCCATCCCATCCCATCCCATCCCATCCCATCCATCCCATCCATCCCATCCCATCCCATCCCATCCCATCCCATCCCCATCCCATATCTGAGCCAGGCAGAAGGATCCCGTGTCACTCCTGGTATGACCAAGGCAGGAACCAGCA
This sequence comes from Malurus cyaneus samueli, assembly GCA_009741485.1. Lineage (NCBI taxonomy): Eukaryota > Metazoa > Chordata > Aves > Passeriformes > Maluridae > Malurus > Malurus cyaneus. The sequence continues at coordinate 2,595,302 of CM019233.1, read as the reverse complement.
GTGCTGTACTGACCAGGGAAACCCTCAAACGTGTCCGAGTTATTTCTGCCTTCCTCCACCCAGCCTCTGGCCATCTCTGCCCTGCCCCACCCTCCCATCTTCCTCTAGAAAATCAGTCTTCAATCCCAGCCAGGTGTGAAGCCTTGCAGAGAGGGCAGCTTGGTAGTGCCACGCCAAGGTTGTGGCTGTGTGGGCAGGCAGTGGGTGATCCTGGACAGAAGGGAGGTGACCAGCACTTGCACAGCCTGGCACTGGCATCTCCTCGGGCTCTGGGCTCACGGTGGAGACCCTGGGCTGGGTCTGGGTCCGGGGCTGTGCCAGGACTGGAATGGGGCTGTGCCGGGGCTGTGTCAGGGCTGTAGTGGGGCTGTGCCAGGGTTGAACCCGGGGCTGTGCTGGGGCTGTGACAGGGCTGGAATGGGACTAGAGCTGGGGCTGGAATGGGGCTGTGCCAGGTTTGAGACCCAGGGATCTGTGCCGGGGCTGTGCCAGGGCTGTGCCAGGGCCATACCAGGGTTGCCCAGCTGCCTGGCACCCGCTCGCCATACGGGTGTGTGTGGCAGCGTGGGACACACGTCCTGCCCGCCTGGCACAGCGCCTGGCAGGCAGGCTCGGGGCAGGAGCCAGCTGTCTGCTCTGAGCGAGGAGCGGGCAGGAGCTGGCCGCACTCCACTCGGCAGAGAGCAATTGAAAAAGTGCTGGAAGGTTTCCACTGAAGGGGGGGGAAAAAAAAAAAGGTGTCAGTGAAAACTTGTTCAGCCAAACGGGCTTCCCTGGCACGGGGCTGGGGCTGGGCACCTCCTGTTCCACCAGGCAGGCACGGCAGGGAGAGCAGGGAGCTGGCACTGAGAGCCTTGGGATCTGCACTCGAGGCCAGGCAGCTCCCTGCAGCAGGGACAGGGACAGGGGACCACAGGACAGCTTGCTCTGATGCTTTAAAAAAAAAAAAAATTTTTTACTTTGTTTATTTTTTTGGTTTTTTTTTTTAATATTTTTTTTTTTATTTTTTATTAAGAGCAAGTGCTCTCTAGTGCTCAGCATCATCCCAGGAACAAAGGTGGAGGAAGGGGAAGGAGAAGGCCATTCCAAAGAGTTTCTCCCTATGTGCCTACACATCCTGTATGCCCACCGTGCCCTGCGCACCTGCCCAGCTCAGTGAGAAGCTTCCAGCACCACCAGTGACCACAGCAGCCCCTGCTGAGCCCCCTGAATCACGCACACCCTGGTTGGAGGACAGGTCCTTTCCAGGGGACGAGGCTCTGAACCCGAGGGTCACCCAGATGGGATCAACATGAGGAGGGCTCAGCTCCTTTTCTGTGCTCCTCCACAGGCTCAGAGCCAGCCCAGCCCTTCAGGCTGCTCAGGATTGAGAATTTTCTCTTCACTGGGTTGTACCGACAGCAGCTGGGGGATCCCTTCCATGCAGGACCCGCTGGGGTTTCTCTGCGGGGTGGGGGACGATCTCCTACCCATTTCCACAATCCCTCATGCTGGACACCCAGTGATGGTCCCACACACAGTGCTCAGGTGCCTTCTGAGGCCTGGAACAACACCAGTTTTGGTGGGTTTGGAGCAAATTGGGTTTTGGAGCTGAATTTTGTAGTCAGATTTTGTAGCCTAATTTTATAGCCCAATCCATCGCTCCTGCCCTGGGGGTTTAGCTTCCTGCTTCACTCCTCACCCCAAATCTGCAGGGGTTTCACCAGGGAGTGGTGAAAAAACCCATCTGCTTGACCAGTAAAGCTACTGGCTGCTTGCCAGAGCCCTCACCTCCCTGCTCCAAGGAGGTTTCCCTCTTTGCTCCGTGACTCCCAGCAGCATCCATGCCGTCAGCAAGGACAATTCCCAGCAGGCAGCAGCTTGGAGCACCCCCTGCCCCAGCCTGGCACCCCTGCCCGGGGCCACGGGCCAGGCCAGCTGGGCAGAGCCCGGATCAGCCAAGCAGATGGGCTCTGATGCCAGCAGCCAAGAGGCCATGGAAATCCATGTCACATTTGGAGGGCAGGATTCCCATCAGCACAGCTCCGTCTGGCCGGGCTTGTTCCATAGGCAGGGGAATGCTCAGCTGCTAATCCACGCAATCCTGCTCTAGGCTGGAGTCAATTTAAAAAATAAATAAGTGGCTGAGAGTGGTTTTTGGAGCATCTGAGTCGAGTGCTGGGCTCTGATGGCGGGAGGCAGAGCCACAGGAGTCTTGTTTACATTGATTTTCATGGAATGTGCTGCTTGGATGAAGGAATTAGAGGCCGACAAGGCGAGGGTAACCCGCAAATCAGGCGAGGGCATCCCAGGCAGCACAGGGGATGTAGGAGCTGATTGCCACTGGCCAGGGCTTTAACCCCTGATTGCTGCACCATTTCCACATCCAGAGCCCAGCACGCATACAAATGAATCAGGCTGCTGGGCCCAACACTGGGAATTTTGCTCAAAGAACAGAGTGACGCTGGGATAAACACCCAAAGCATATCCTACACAAATCCATCAGGTTTTTCCCCCTGTGGTGCAGCACTGGACAGGGAATCAGCAGATCTGCATCCCCCCAGGATGGCAGGATCCTCTGGAAAGCAGCCATCTGCAGGTGTCAGGGAAGCTTTCTGACCCGTTGGACCGGTGCTGTGCTGAGGACAGGTGTCTGCTGCCTTCACCTGGGGCAGGACCTGCTCCTGGCAGCACCTCTGGGGTGTGGACCATGGTCTGGTCGGTGTCAACCTCTTCCCCACCCCAGTGATGCCTTAGGATTTTTAGTTTCTCTATTTTCATGAATCTGTATTCTTGTACTTCCCTAGTACAGCACTAAAACTACCGTTCCTTCATCTTTAGACAAAACAATTCCTCTCTGAGCCTGAATCCAAGGACACCTCGCTGCCTCAGAGCCCCAAAATGTGGAAACAACAGCGAGTTGGGGGGAGCAAGTTTGGTGTGGTTGACATCATCACCTGTAAAGATCATTGGAGAATTAAGACCCAATATGTTAATAAGGCAGAACTTATAAAATGTGAAGATCTCGTGACTCTGTGTCCATTTTGGGTGCAGCCTCAGGAGGAGGCTTTGTCTGCCCTAATGTACCAGGGGGCCTGTTAGGCCTGGATTAAAGTTGTATATTCTCATTCTCTTAACTTTGTCTGGCCTCTCTTTCAGATCAGCCTGATTGATAAGGCATCACCAGGGTGACCTCGGGAAGGGCAGAGCCCAGTCTATCTGCTCTGTGTTACAAAAAATAATGCCTCGTCTCCAAAGCAGCTTCGCTTTGCTCCCAGGAGCGAGGAGCCGTGGCCCTCAGGAGGAGCCAGGACCTGAAGGGACTTGTCCCTGTCAGACACCGTCGCTGAAAGCCAAGTTTCTGTGATGATCTCAGGGCCAGATTCGCAGCGGCAGCACAGACACACACCCCAGCCTGCTGAAACTGGCAGGAGGCAGCAGCCAAGAGTTTCCTTGCAGAAATTCCCCCGTGGCTGTGGCAGCCGGATTCACCCGGGTGCTGTGCCCGTGTCTGCCGGTGCCCGCGTCCACCCATCCCCAGTGTGGGAAACGCCTGACCCAGATTCGGGCCTCATTAGCAAGTCAAGTTCCTCGTGAAAAGCAGGTTCTGGGTGCTGCATCTGACCATGAGTAACTCCACGTGGTTGCACAAGCCCTGCCTGTGCCATCTCGCTTCCCTCTCCATCCTGATGAAACCCGGAGCCCGGGCATCACCCTGGGCTGCTGCTGGCAGCTCCCCGTGCCATGTGGGTGATGCCAGGCTGAAGACACCTGCAGACTGGGGCCACCAGTTTGGCCAGGTCGGGAAAACCTGTTTTCCAGGTGAAATACCTTTAATTTGTAAAGAAAGAGGTTCTGACTCTGAGCAGAGCTCACAGATGAGTCCTGGAGCTGTTTGGCTGTGGGTTGGTTCTGGGGAAGGGTAGGAGAGCCCGGAGGGGGATGAGGCAGTGTCGGGATGTGGTGCCTGGCACATGCAAAAAAAGCGTGGGGGATGTAGGAGGATGGAGAACCTGCCCCGCTGGGAGTTTCCCCGGAATCCTGGCTAAATAAAATCCCACAGGAATTACCCTCGTTGGTGCCAGAGGTGAGAACATCTCTGCTTGCTTCGGACACCTCTGACTGTCCTGTAAAGTGAAAGACAGGAGCAAGGTGTCCAGGGCAGATGGGCAGCAGGGAGAGACAGCCCTGGGGACGGGCTGGGGGCACAGCACAGCCCTGCCAGCCCCCTGGCCATGTGCAGGGACAGCTGCCAGCCCCAGGCTGCCGATCTGATGCCTTCTGCTCGTTAGACTGGCACAGAGTGACAGCTCCTTGTCCCTCATTAAGGAAGCAGTCACCGTACTGCCACCAGCATCAGCAAATTGCATTAATTCCCCCCAGGAAGTCTGACACCCACAGTAAAGCGGTGCACAGAGCCAGCAACACCCAGGCACGGGACTGACAGCCCCCAGAGAGGGGGGACTGGGCTCTGGTGGCCCCAAGCACGGCCCCTTGGAGCACGGAATCACAGAATCACAGGGTGGGTTGGCTTGGGAGGGGCCTTAATGCCCATCCTGCTGCAGCAGCCCGTCTCTCTCTGCATTCCCTCGTTCTTCTGGAGCCCACAGAAGGTGCTGCAGGTGCCCACAGGGCCCTGGGTCACCGCAGGGTGAGGGACAGCTGGAATGGCAGTGGTGTCACACGGGGGGATGGAGTGTGACACCGCTGTGCTCCATGCGGGGTGTGGGGACAGCCACCAGCATCCCCCTGAGGCCACCCAGTCCTTCCCAAACAGTGGCACATGGGGAAAGCCTGCTAGGCACACAAGGAAAAGGATTTTTGCTGGTCCATCTTGCAAGTGAAGCTTGACAGGAGGGTCTTGCAGCAGGTGAATGGCCAAGCACAGCTTCCACCACCGAGGAGGTGTCATCATCCCTGGGTAGGATCAGAGCTCAGGGATGCACAGAGCAGTGCTCCTGTCCTGTGCAGAGCTCCTCAGCTCACACAGCAGGAGAGATGTCTTGGGGACAGGACAGTTGACATTGCACCCTGCACACAGCGCCCTGCACACAGACCCCATGTAGCAGGGAAGAGAGGGGGTGCTGCTTGAGCTGGTGGCAAGGATGGGCTCCTCTGAACCTGTCCAGAGCTGGGGCAGCCCTGCTGTGCTCACAGACACCGGGCAAGGGCTGAGAGAGCGGGTGGGAGCCTCAAAATGCATCTCAAACCGACCTCCACCACCCAGCCCTTGCCTTTGCTCTGTCTCCTTCGTCACTCTTTTGCATCCCCATCTGTGCCTCTGCCTTTCCCATCTCCCCCTCCTCATCCCAAACTCTGCCTTCCACCATTTGGGGCATCCCAGACTTGTTTCTGGGCTATCCTACTCCTTGCAGTGGCTCCTTGTTGCTCAAGCACCCACTGCAGGAGGAGCACAGAGATTTCTTGGCTCTCCAGATCCCCCACAGGCAGCCTGGGAGCTCCCACCCACCTGGGACAGCTGATGGGGTCCCCTGCCCATGGTGTGCCCCCACAATGCCTCCATCCCCAGCTCTGATTTGTCCCCTCTTTTCTTTCCTGCCTTTCCCTGAGCCCTCTTTGGGCTGATGGGGAGGCCACAACCCGCAGCCACTCGCCAGCCAAGCGGCACCTTCTCCTCTCCATCCTCACCCTGGCCTGGGCTGTGCCCCTTCCTTGCCAGGGGAGAGTTTTTTTCTGCAGCAGACTGGAATTTGGGTGATTGTAGGATCGTCCTCTGGAGCAGCTTGTGCAGAGCCCTCCCTCCTCTGCCAAGCAGCTCTGATGTGCTCAGCTCTTCCCCCACTGTTCTCCCCGGGTGATTCCTGCATGGAGGGTGCTTTTATTGGGGAATTTTGGGATGGAAACGTGCCACGTGCTCAGAGCCACTGCCCCTGACTGTGCCATGTCCAGTGACAGCCTGTCCTGCTGGGCTGGTGCTTGGGGATCCCTGGGGTTGTAAACTCACACTGCCACAGCTTCTGGCAATGCTTGTGGTGAGCTCAGTGCCCAGAATCCCTGGGGCTGTGGTTAATCCTCCAGGTGGTATTTAACTCCATGCCAGGGGTTCACAGGGGCATGTCCAGGAAGGTGAAGGCTTTAACTCAGTGTTCTCCAAGGGGAGTTGCTGATTGTGGGCAGTGCTGTGCCTGTTCTTCATCTGGGAGTGTGAAATTCCACAGCTCCTGATCCATGGGAGGTCATGTGAACAATAACATGGATCTTGGGGGTTCTTCCTGAGGAAAACACCAAATTTTGGCCCCAAGCTGATGCAGAGCCTGAAGCCACTTGGTTTGCAGTCTCTGGTGAGCTTTTAACTGCGTCCTTGGTCCTAAAGAAGGTGGTGAATCCCCACACACCCACTCTGTCCATCCAAATTACCCTCCCAAGCTGTTTCCTCCCTTGTACCCAGCTCTGCACTGCAGGTCTCTGTCACCTCAAGGGCTGAGGTGACCAGTTCTGGAGCTGATCTCTGGTCTGTGCTCTTTGACACTGAACATGGACAGCTTTGTCTGTCAGGTGTCAGGGAGCAGTAAATGGATGGATGAGCGGGATATTCCCAGGAAGAGGAGAAGATGAGCCTTCAGCATCTCCCATCTTTTCCCAGCTTGCTTCCCCTCCTCCTGCTGCTCAGCAGCTTTGGGTGAGATCCCAGAGCCCGAATCCTTTCCCACCAGCTGTCCCCTCCCTGGCTCAGGGAAGCACCACGTGCAGGACTGGGAAAGGAGGGGGTGGGATGGGGGGATTGGGGCAGGACAGTCCCGTTTGGCTGGGTAACCCCCTCTGCTTTCATCCAGGCTGAGCCCTGCTTGGCCCAGGCAGCAGGTGATGCCTTAGGACTTTATCTTCTCTATTTCCATATCTCTGTACCCCTGTGATTCTCCAGTGTTTAACTCCAGACTCCACAGGCAGTGCTGAGCTCCTGCTCTCCCATTTTTACACAAAAACAATTCCTCTGCAGCCCCAAACTCAAGGACACCTCCCTGGGCCAGGCCCAAGAGATGGAAACAACAGAGAATTGGGGAGACAAGTTGGAGTTTTTGACTGCATTGGCTGCAGCTGCAATTGGAGGATTCAGCAAATCCCGATGTGCAAATGGACAAAAGTGAGAAAGGGTGAAAAAGCCGTGAGCCATTGTCCATTGTGGGTGCAGCCCCTGGCTGGGCTGGGACTGCCCTGGATGGCCCTGAAGGCTCTGCAATGAACAGAACTGCTTTGGATTCTCTGATTCTGTCCAGCCCCTGGTTTAGGTGAGCTGGATTTAAGCGTCACAGGCAGAGCCCTGACCTGCAGGGTTGGAGTGCCCAGGTTTTCCCGGGTGTGCTCAGCTCCACGAGCCCTTTGAGGAAGGATCAGGGGAGCCGTGCAGCCCCCGCTGCCCAGCAGCAGCAGCAAAGGTCAGGGTTCAGCCCCATCACTGAGAACAGCTTGAAAATCTGCGGTTCAGATCTCCCTGGGAAAGAACACACGACCTTGAGCATTTCAGTTTGATCTGGAGAAGGAAGAAGGGAAGAAGCAGCACCTGAGCCAGCAGCAGGGTGAGCCTCCCCTGGGAAGGCAGGTGCAGAATGAACACTCACCTTGCTGCCAGGTGTTGGTGCCTGCTCAGAGTCTGGGGGTGACAGAGCTCTCAGCTCAGAAAGGAGAACAATTAACGAGAAATAAAACATCAGTGAACCCTGAAAAGCACCTGCAAGATAATAAAGAGAAAACAAATCCACCCTTTTTCTTTGAGAGCTCTTCTTAGCTCAGCAGATTTATTGGTGCCTTTTTAAATTTTAACAACTCACAAGGCCACTGTGCCGGCTTCCATTACATTAAAACTTTTGCTTTTTATTCCCTAATTCGGAGCAGAAGGGAAGCTAAATCACCAGGCAGTGAAAGGTTTGCAGTTGACAGGTGCTGCTGTGAGAGGAAATGGATTTCTCCTGCAAGGTGTCCCGTTGGGCAGCAGGGGATGAGAGGAGGCTCTGCCTTCCTCTGTTCCCCGTGGGGAGTGGGGGGGACCAGGTTCTGGTAATTTTGGGGTCCCTGGAGTGAGTCCTTGCTCTGAGGATTAGCTCCAGCATTCCCATGGCAGACAGTGTGGGTTTTCCAGGCACAGGCTGGTCTCGGGGTGCAGCTGCTGAATCCCTGTGGCTCAGTACCCCCTGGATGTCACATACAGACCCCACAGGCCCGAGCTTTCGGTCACATCCCAGCACAAGCCAGCCCAGATTTCTGCATTTGTATGAAAAATCCATCAGTGCCTTGTTGATCCTGGAAAGCTCAATTCTAAGATTGTGAAAGGCAGCAAATTTGGGGTTAAAAGGGGTTATTTTCATTCACCAGCTGTGTCATTAAAACCTTCAAATCCTGATGGTGATACCTGGGAGCAGCTCAGCAGATGTCACAGGGGCTGTGCTGCTGAGAGCCTTGTCACCTGTTTGTCCCCTGCTATCACCTGCACTGCCCCCAGCCCTCCTCAGAGGGTCCTGAGGTACCAAAACCTCTGCTGTTGACTTCTTAAACAGCACCCAGAGCTGCTCATCGCCTGCACTGTGCTCCCCACGCCCCGAAGCACCCAGGTAATCATTGTCTGTGCAGTGTCACACGAGTGCTGCCAAACGCCGGTGGCAGCTCCTGCCTCCACATGTTGTCACCACCATCTGCATGCCACAGCCACCCAGACAAGCTCTGCACTTCTTGAGCTTCCTCCTCCCTGCACAGGGGCTGTGGATGCAGAGCAGGGGGATGGCACTGCCTCACCAAACCACGACTGATTCCCAGCATTGCAGGTGGTGCCAAATGATTTTTTTTGATTTTTACACAACGTTTTATATATTTTATACACCCTTCTAGACATTTTCTGTACCCTTCCTATACCCCTATACCCTTTGCCTACATGCTTATAGTTCTTGTAGCCTGATATTCCAGCTGAGTTTAAGGGTTCTGCTGGGCAAAAAGTCCAAATATCCTCAGTAAGGGATCAGCATGCCCTGTGCTGTCTTAAAAACTGAAGCTCCAACCTTGGTTGAAGCTTTCTTTCTGGAACATCTTGTGTAAACTGAGCCCTGGCCTCATTCCGAGAGGAGATTCTTCAAAATAAGAGAACATTACTTCATTTGTTACATTTCTTATTGGGGCTCCAGAAGAGGTTGAATGAAGAGGGACAATTACCTCATCACCTGTGTTGCTAATTGGGGCTTTTTGTCAATTATGCTAATTTGCTAAACTTATAAGATGTACTTGCCCAATGCCACCAAATTTTCCATATTGCCCTGGAGGCCTCCAGTTAAAGACATCTTTTATATTACTTCCTATATTAATAATGTCTCGAAAGTGTGTCTATATCTCTAGTACAAATATCTAGGAAAAAAATAATTTATTATATATAAATAATAATTTATATTATTTATATTATAATTATATTAATTATATTATATATATTAATATATAAATATTTATTATATTATATTATATATAATTTATAATTATATATAATTATTATATATTATATTATATTATATTATAATTATTATATTAATTATATTATATATTAATATATTAATATATATATATATTATATTATATATATTATATTATATTATATATTATATAATTATATATTATTGATATTTGAATAAATAGTATATACATACAAATAGTATATGTATATGATCAGCCCACAACACCCTGACATAGCACCCCCCATGTCCCTGGTCAGGGATCTCCACTGCTGAATCCTCTGGTCTCAGATCCCCAGCCCAGCACACACGAGTGTCCCTGTGTCCCCTGTTCCCCACACCAGCTTTGTACTGCACTCACCTTCCATCTCTCCCTGTTTCCTCATTTCTGAGCTGGGGAAAAGCGAAAGCAAAACCTGAATTTTCCAGGGAGTTACCCTGGAAAATTACTGATCCCAGAAATGGAAGCTTGGAGAAAGGCACCAAATGTTGCAACAGAATAAAAAGTTTTCGTCCACATTTTTTACTCCAGGAGCACCAATGGTGGGGGCATATGGGGAGAGAGCAGGTCCAGGAGGGAGAGCTGGGTCCAGCCCCCCATCCAGGTGAGCATAATGGGATGGCACAGAGGTAAGTGAGCTAAAAATTAAAACCCAGCAGATCCTGCCAGGAACAACTTGGAGGAGCAGCTTGCTAATGGTGTAAAAGCTGGTAATAAAAGCTTTTTCAAATACATCAGAAGCAAAGAGCCTGCCAGAAAGTCTGCGGGGCCAAGAGATGGTGAAGATGTAAGAGGAGCGCTCGGTGAGGAAAAGGTCACGCAGATGAATTATCGGCATCGTCACTCGCGGGGAGAGCTGTGCGAGGTGCCAGTGCCAGAGCAGCTCTTTGGGGATGGGGATCTGGGAAGCATTTCAAGCTCAAACATCAATCATGAGCAGGAGCACATCACCAGGGCCAGGTGGATTTAGCTCTGGAGGTCTGAGGAACTCTGCGGTGAAATCGCTGAACTGCTGAGCCGTGATTGCCCTTGGCACTGTGGGGTGAGGAGAGCAGAGGTGGCACTGCCCAAAAATAGCCACGGAGGTGACCCAGGCGAGCCTGGGTCTGTGCTGGTGAGGGGTGCATGGTTTGGGGGAGCTGAAGGATCAGTTTGTTGGGGTGAGTTTGCAGCACAGAGAGCTGGAAATCTGCTCTCAATGCTGCAGCTCTTATGCTCCCATCACAGCCACCCTGAGTCTCGTGCCTTGCTCACAGAGGAGGAGGAGGAGCAGGGGGAGCAGGGGGATGTGCTGCCAGCCCCTTCCCAGCTCCTCAGCCAGAGCAGCCTCTGCCTGAGCTGGTCAGGGCCCTTCAGCCCCCGGGGTGGCACAGCTGCCCTGCCTGAGGTGCTTCCCTCTGGACAGGGTGAGCTCTGCCCTGGATGTGCTGCTCTCCCACTCCTCGTGGGGAAACCTGTATGGGCAGAGATCACAGAGCTGCTGGGGTTTGTTGTAGGATGGGCCCAACAATGAGCTGCTGGGAAATCAAACTGCGCATTAAATTCAGTACCAATGAATGAGTATGGGGAGGAACAAGGACACAAATGTGCACAAGGATGGGGTTTGCTGTGGTTCCCCATGCCTGGTGCAGCCCCATACAACCTCAGCCTTCATCCCTGCACTGGCACACTGGGGATGACAGGTCCATGCCCAGGGTGGCCCAGACGTGACCACAGCCTCAGAAAGCCCAGGAGCTTCTGCTCCAAGAGCACAAGAGAAAAGGTTCCTGTCTGCCCAGCTCAGGTCCTCCACCCATGGCTGTGCTTTTGCAGCTCACAGCTCTTGTAAAATAAAGAAAAATCAAACATCAGCCCACAGAGAGGGTCTGCAGCCGTGGGGATGTCCAGAGCCTCCTGTCACATTGGTCACTCTACAGGCACAGGGACCGATGGGTGAATTAACAAACCCATGGAGTTCTTTGTTCTTCAGCCTTTCCAAGGGACACTGAGATATTGGAGCCTGGGCACAGCCTGGAGCAGAGCCAGGGCTCTGGGCACTCAGAGTGGCTCTGTGACCCCGTTGTGGTGCCCCAACAGCAGCCACAGAGTTCCTTAGGTGGGGGATTCCACAGACATGGGCTGAGTTCAATGGGTTTGGACCCAGCACAGGGCTGTGTCTGTGCTCAGCCTGGCAGTCCAATCCCTGTCCTTCTCACAACCATCTGACTGCAATATCTACGGCCACAAGAAGAGAAAAGCCTGGAGAAAAGGAGGCTCAGGGAAACCTTCGTGTTCTCTACGATGAAAAGGAGGGTACAGCCAGGTGGGGTGGGGCTCTGCTCCCAGGGAACAAGGGGCAGGATGAGAAAAAAATCACCTCAAGCTGTGCCAGGGGAGCTTTAGGTTCGATATTAGGAAACAATTCCTTCACTGAAAGGGCTGTCAATCCCTGGCACAGCCACCCAAGGCAGTGGCAGAGTCCCCATCCCTGGAGGGATTTGGGAGATATGGAGATGTGGCGCTTGGGGGCTTAATGGTGACATTGTCAGCAAATACTTGGGTTTGATCATCTTGGACGTCTCTTCCAACCTAAACGATTTCATGATTCAGTGTTCCTGCAAGAAAATGGTGCAGCTGGCAGTGAAACCCGCAGAGGTGGCACCTGGCTGAGGACAGTTCACTGTCCCCAGGGCAGAGGCACCACTGGGAGTGCCCAGCCTTGGGGACAGGGGAAGGGTAAATGTCTGTTGGGGCTGTGAAAGGGGCCTGGGTGGGGAGCTGCTCATGGAAGAATCCCTGCAGATATGTATGCTTGGAAAAGGTGAGAAGGGTGGGAAAGGGGTGAGGGGGATGGGAAAGGGGTGAGGAGGGGGGAAAGGGGTTGAAGGGAAGAGGAGGAGGAGTGAAAAAGGGGTGAGAAGAAGTGGGAAAGGTGAGGAGGGTGGGAAAGGGTGAGGGGATGAAAAAGAGGGTGGGGGTTGAGAAAGATGAGGGAGTGGAGGGATGAGGAGAGTGGGAAAGGGGGTGAGGGAGGGTGGGAAAGGGGAGGTGAGGAGGTGGGAAAGGGGGGTGGGGGATGGAAGGGTTGAGGAGGGTGAGAAAGGATGAGAAGGGGAGGGTGATGGGAGGAAAGGGGTGAGTGGGTGAAAAGGGAGAGGGGTGGAAAAGGGTGAGGGGTGGAGGGTGGGGAGGTGGGAAAGGGGTGAGGAGGGTGAGAGCAGCCCCGGGGCAGCCCGAGGGCAGCGCAGCTGTGTGGGAGCGGAGCTCAGAGCTCGGATGCAGCTCAGAGAGCAGAGCCCTGGCCCCAGGCTGCTGTGCCAAGTCGCCGAGCACAAGGATGGAGAGCTGCGCTGCGAGGCGCCAGTGCAAACCACAAGAAAGCCAGGCTGGGCTGCTTTGTAGCACTCCAAGCCTGACAATTAATGCGTGCAAGCCGCTGAACGATGGGCTGGAGACACTGGGAGCCCAAATGGCAGCTAACGAGTGCTGTTGATTGGCTTTCCGGAGGCCGTGGAGACACAGACACTTATTCTTAGAGACAGGGTCCCCGAGGGAGCTGGGCGGACACGGGAGCCTCTCCCTGCAGCTCTCACAGCCTCCCTGTCCCGGCACTGTGTCCCCTCAGCGGGGCAGTCAGGCAGGGATGCAGGGGAAAGAGGCAACGAGCCCTCATCCGGCTGTTTGTCCAGCCTTAGACATCCCAAATAACTTCACCTGCTCTTCCCAAGCCGTGTTCCTCCTCCCTGGAGAGCAGAGCTTGCCCTTGGGGTGTGAGGCCAGCAGGTGCTGGTCCCCTGAGAGCTGGGCAGGGCCAACGGGATGCTCTTGGAGCAAAGAGTCTCGGAGGGACAGCTGAGCTCCCTTAGGGCGGGTCAGCACTGCAGAAAAAACCCACAGTGCCCAGGAATCCCAAGCACTCACACATCCACTCTCATATCTGCCCTCTCAGCTGCCCCATCCAGTGCAGGAATGCTTTACAGTCAGTGCATGTCTCCTGTCACTCCACCAATTAATCTCTGAACTGTTTTAATGCTGCGTTTTCTCTCCCTCTCACAGCACCGTGGCCGTGTGCTGCCGCCCTTCCTCTCATCCCCACGCTGGGTTTTCCTCTCCCTGATTATTCCTGAATTTCTGCTCTCCAAGCATGAGCCTGGCACCTCCTGCAGCAGGGCAGGCACTCCAGCGCTGACTGGAGCAGCCAAGGGCAGCCAGCTGGAAAATCTCTGCCCGCACCAGGCACTGCTGCTTCAAGGTCGAGGCAGCCCCGTCCACACCAGGTTTGGGCTGAGGATTTGCTGGTGACGGGCAGGGGTGGCACAAGACAAGGCTGGGATCCTCAGAAAGGCAACAAATCCATCATTCACCATCCAACAGCCTCTTCACTGGGTGGGGAAGGAGCTTCCTGCTTGCTGAGGTGCTGCTGTCCCACCTCCAGTGCTGGGGCCATAACTTGAGAAGGGTCTGACACTGTTGGAGAGCGTCCAACATGACATAAGGATGCTGAAGGGTCACAGGAGGAGCAGCTGAGGGCACTTGGTGTGTTCAGCTGGAGCAGAGGACACTGAGGGCAGAGCTCAGAAGGGCCTGAAACCCCTCAGGACATGTCTGGTTTAAACCCTGGACCAGAGCAGAGGGCTCTAGGCAGGGCTGAACAGCCCACAGCACTCGAGGGGGTTCCTGCAGCCTCAGGGAGACAGAGCTGGGGCTCTCACAAAGGCACAATGTGAATAAATGTGTTTGCAGGGTTTATTTGCTGATGAGAAAAAGCGAATGCCCAAATCCCACTGTGGAAATGCACGACTGGATGTCTGACCCAAACTGGATGACACATTTCTCAGAGCTCACAACACAGAGAGACTTGGTTAGGTCTGAAAAGGCTGATTTCTGAGGTTGTCATCAGCTTTGTGGGTGAGCTTTGTGTTTCTGAGATTGTCATCAGCTTTGTGCCTTTGGCAGCTGGGTGATGAATGTGTGTCCCTTGTGCCACTCAGCCCTGTGTCCCAAATGTCCCTCACCCCCTGCTCAGGCACTGCTGGGACACCAGTCCAAATTCTGTCCCAGCTGGGATCTTCTCCATTCCCCAACCCCAAAACCCTTCCCTGGCTCTAGATCTAAGTTTCCCACATTCCCCTTGCCATTTAAAAATAAGAGAATAGCACTGATACATCTGAAAGTGCAGTGAGGTTTTTTTGGGCTGTTTTGTTTTGTTGTTGGGGTTGTTTTTTTTTTAATTTCCTGGAAATTCATCCTCTTGGTGGGTGCCAATCTTCCAGGCACAGCAGAAGAAAGCAGAGCAACCTCAAAGCTTCCCAGAGCTGAATCGAGATGAGTGCAGGGTGAGGGCAGGAGGAGTTTTGGTGCACCCCAAGGATCACCCAGTGCCACCCCAGCCCTGCCCAGACCCCCCAAACCCCACCCTGTGCATCCCTGGCAGCGCTGTCCCAACGCTCCTGGAGCTCTGGCAGCCTCGGGGCCGGGACCATTCCCTGGGGAGCCTGGGCAGTGCCAGCACCCTCTGGGGACAGAAGAACCTTTCCCTGCTCTCCAGCCTGAGCCTGCCCTGGCCCAGCTCCAGCCCTTCCCTGTCCCTGTCCCAGGGATCGGAGCTGCCCCTCGGGAGGAGCTGCAGCCCCCGCTGAGCTCTGCCCTCAGTGTCCTCTGCTCCAGCTGGACACACCAAGTGCCCTCAGCTGCTCCTCCTGTGACCCTTCACCATCCTCATGTCATGTTGGACGCTCTCCAACAGCTTCAGACACTTCTCATGTCACGGTCCCCAAAACTGCCCCCAGCACTCGAGGTGGGAGAGCAGCACCTCACCAAGCAGGAAGATCTTACCCCACCCAGTGAAGAGGCTGTTGGATGGTGAGTGATGGATTTGTTGCCCTTCTGAGGTTCCCATCCTCGCCTTGTGCCACCCCTGCCCGTCACCAGGAAATCCCACCGCAGATTCACACAGTTCTGGTGGGGATGGACCCTCCAAGACCCAAAGGCAGTATCTTCCCAAAAAGGCTTTGCTGCCTTCCCAGCACAGCCCACCTGGGAGATTGGTTCCGCTTTCCCCAGGTGCCTCTGAGAACACTTTTATCCCAAGAAATTTCCGACAATTTCCCCTTATCAAAAATCCATCATTTCACCAAAACCCCCTTGGATGTGATTTTCTTTAATTTCCCGTTTGTTGGCATTGAAATGATAATTTTCCTTTTTTCTTTCACCATTTTCAGGGTGTTTTAGCAGATTGCTGTTTCCCACATCCTTTTGTCAGACCTTGGTTACCACAGGATGAAGGGCTTCAGCTCTGGTCCTTGGGGTTTTTTGATAATTTTCCCTTTGCTAATGTCCAATTTTGCAAACTTCTCCACGTGAGAAAAGTGGTAAAAAGGACTGTAAGGAACAAAGATGAAAAACTAAAATAAACCCAGAGCCCTTGGTAAACCTGAGCATCACAATTTTGGGGTTGAAATGAAAGAAATGGGGAAGGTAGGAAGGAGGATGAGCAGCCCAAATCTCTTCCATGTCATGGCTGGTTTAATCAAATAATTAAAAGACATTCTTCCTGCTGGGGAAAGAACATAAACCACAGACATTTGGGGCATTTCTTCCCAATGCTATTGCTTTCTCCTCAATAAATTTCACCCCTGAGCGAGCTCGGTGCTGCCAGGTTCTGGCAGCTGTCTCTGAACATCCCAGAAGCTGCACTGCTTTGCCCAGGGCGGTGATTTGGGGAGGAAAGTTGCAAGTCATGGAGAAGAATGAGAGCTGGAGCAGCTGACCTTTAAAGGCCCTTCCAGCCCAAACTGTTCTGTGGGTCTGGGAAGGCACAGAGAGTTCAGGGGGGCATGAGCCCATCCCACAGAAGGGTTTGTGGGGCAAAGCCACGGCCCCCCATCATCAGCATCAGTCAGGAACAGTCCTGTGACCGATGCAAAACCAGGAACACCTTGGCTGGTGGGGTCCAGGTGCAGCAAAGCCAAGCACACCCTCACCTGCAGCAGGTGATCCTTTGGATTTCAGTTTCTCTATTTCCATGTCTCTGTACCCCTGTGATTCTTCAGTGTTTAACTCCAGACTCCACAGACAGTGCTGAGCTCCTGCTCTCCCATTTTTACACAAAACAATTCCTCTGCAGCCCCAAACTCAAGGACACCTCCCTGGGCCAGGCCCCAAGAGATGGAAACAACAGAGAATTGGGGGAGCCAAGTTGGAGTTTTTGACTGCATTGGCTGCAGCTGCATTGGAGGATTCAGCAAATCCGATGTGCAAATGGACAAAAGTGAGAAAGGGTGAAAAAGCCGTGAGCCATTGTCCATTGTGGGTGCAGCCCCTGGCTGGGCTGGGACTGCCCTGGATGGCCCTGAAGGCTCTGCAATAACAGAACTGCTTTGGATTCTCTGGATTTTGTCCTGCCCCTGGTTTAGGTGAGCTTGATAAGGCATCAAAGGGAGGGGCAGGGTGGCTGTGGCCAACACTAAATCCAGCCTTGCAGACCCTCCCCTGTTCTCTACAGAGGCTGCTCAGCTCTAAGGGGTCTCACAGGGTGGCTCTGGGAACAGGATCCTGTTTTCACATGGGGTTGGACCCATCTGGTGAAGACCTTTGTCTCCTTTCCATCAGGAGAGGTTGGTTGTCCCCATCCTCCTCCGGGGCACCTCCCTTGACCAACACCATCTCCCTTGCAGGTGTCAGGACTCCCCTCCTTCTGCATATCAGGAATGTTCCTCTCAAAAGCCAAGTTTCCAAGCTACTCAAATGATGAGATTATTTCGGGATGACAAACCTGGAAAAGTTACAGGGACAGTGCTTTGGCGCAGGGTCAAAGCTGGGAAGCTCCAGATTCAGCAACGTCGACAAAGGAGAGAGATCCCAGTGTGTATAAATCAGACAGGAGGGTTGTTTCTGAGGGGATGTAATACAGCCATCCTGATGTTACAGTAATTCTTGGGATAGGCTGACTGAAAGGAGTTCAGGAATTTGAAGTATGGGTGATGAGAAATTATTTTGGAACCAGCATATTCACTTTATTGAGAATAGTGGTAAGGTGCCCATAAATCTTTCTAGGAGCATTTCAGGTACTTTTATGACTCTTGCATGGGATTTATGGCATATTTTCCGAAAAAGATATAATTTAAAAGGACATTGCTGAGCAGTTTTTATAGCTTTTATTTATTTTTTAATCTCCATTGTTTGCAGAGCCCTCCTCAGTGCTGGAAAACGCAATTCTGCCCTGGTACATCTCCCAGACAATGAATTTTGCTTTCTCTCTGCAATGCTGAGCAGGGATGGAGGTAGAGGGCCTTGAGCTGTGACTGGGCTGGGGTAGGTGGAGTCAGTGTTCCTCTGCAGAGCTCGAGGAGCGCTGGACCCGCTGCAGAGGATCCCCACCGTGGAATTTTAGTCAGATTTTAGATCAGGGATCCACTGTGAAGGATTTCCCTGTGCTGGATCTCACTGTGAGAGGGCCACAAAGAGTTTCACCTTTGTGTTTAAAATCCCAGTTTTTCAGTGTGAGAAATCCCGTGCAGCCCTGGCACATCCCAAAGGTTGCCTTGGAAAAGCGGGGAGATGAGGAATGAGGGAGGGGGATCCCCACACCAGGGCACAGCTGCTGGGGAAGGGAAGGGTCTGATTTATTTGATTCCACCAGGAGCATCTGAATCATGGAATCATAGAATGTCCTGAGCTGCAGGGACCCCCAGGATCACCCAGTCCCACCCCAAGCTCGGGCCGGGACCATTCCCTGGGGAGCCTTGGTGCAGTGCCAGCAACCTCTGGGGACAGAAGAACCTTTCCCTCTCCCAGCTGAGCCTCCCCTGGCCCAGTCCAGCCCTCTTCCTTCTCTGCCCAGGGACGGAGTCGCCCTCGGGAGGCTGGCAGCCCCGCTGAGCTCTGGCCCTCAGTGTCCTCTGCTCCATGCTAACTACACCAAGTGCCCTCACTGCTCCTCCTTGTGACCCTTCAGCCATCCTCATGGTCATGTTGACCACTCTAACTCAACAGTCTTCAACATCTTCATTGTCAGTGTCCCCAAATACTGCCCCCAGCACTCGAGGTGGGAGAGCAGCACCTCACCAAGCAGGAATAGACTTTAAAACTCCACCCATGAAAGGCCTGTTGAATGTTGAGTGATGGATTTGTTGCCGCTTCTGAGGTTTCCCAATCCTCGACCGTTGTGCACCCCAAGCGGCTGCTCCGCACCGCGTGAAAATCCCACCGCACGAAGAACTGTACGTAAGCACGTCTGGTCGGGATACGGAGCGCCTCCGACAGTACGGCAAAGGCAGTATCTTAACTGCTAAGAGAAGGTCTCGTTTTTGGGGAGCGTAGCTGAGAGTGTTCCGCGTCACTGTGGAGCTGGTTCTTTCCGTAGACCTCTAGGGAGAATCATTTATCCCCAGTAAGATCTTACCGGGACAATTGTTCCTTATCAAAATCCATCATTTCACCAAAACCCCCTTGGATGTGATTTTCTTTAATTTCCCGTTTGTTGGCATTGAAATGATAATTTGTCCTTTTTTCTTTCACCATTTCAGGGTGTTTTAGCAGATTGCTGTTTCCCATATCCTTTGTCAGACCTTGGTTACCAACAGAGAAGGGCTTCAGCTCTGGTCCTTGGGTTTTTGATAATTTCCCTTTGCTAATGTCCAATTTTGCAAACTTCTCCACGTGAGAAAAGTGGTAAAAGGGGACTGTAAAGGAACAAAGATGAAAACTAAAAAAACCAGAGCCTTGGTAAACCTGAGCATCAACATTTGGGTTGAAATGAAAAAATGGGGAAGGTAGGAAAGGAGGATAGCAGCCAAATCTCTTCCAGTTCATGGCTGGTTTTAATCATAATTAAAAGACATTCTTCTCTGCTGGGGAAGAATAACCACAGACTATTTGGGGCATTTCTTCCCAATGCTATTGCTTTCTCCTCAATAAATTTCACCCTGAGCGAGCCGGTGCTGCCAGGTTCTGGAGCTGTCCGCAATTCACCAGAAGCTGCACTGCTTTGCCCAGGGCGGTGATTTGGGGAGGAAAGTTGCAAGTCATGGAGAAGAATGAGAGCTGGAGCAGCTGACCTTTAAAGGCCCTTCCAGCCATACTGTCGTGTGGGTCGGGAAGGCACAGAGAGTTCAGGGGGCGCATGAGCCATCCCACAGAAGGGTTTGTGGGGCAAAGCACGGCCCCCACTATCAGCATCAGTCAGGAAGTCCTGGAGACGATGCAAACCAGAACAGCCTTGGCTGTGGGGTCCAGGTGCAGCAAGCCAAGCACACCCTCACCTGCAGCAGGTGATCCTTTTGGATTCTAGTTTCTCTATTTCCTGTCTCTGTACCCTGGGATTCTTCTGTGTTTAACTCCAGACTCAAGAGTGCTGAGCTCTGCTCTCCCCATTTTACAAACAAAAACAATTCCTCTGCAGCCCAAACTCAAGGACACCTCCTGGGCCAGGCCCCAAGAGATGGAAACAACAGAGAATTGGGGAGCCAAGTTGGAGTTTTTGACGTCATTGGCTGCAGCTGCATTTGGAGGATCAGCAAATCCCGATGTGCAAATGGACAAAGATAGAAGAAAGGTGGAAAAGCCGTGAGCCATTGTCCATTGTGGGTGCAGCCCCTGGCTGGGCTGGGACTGCCCTGGATGGCCCTGAAGGCTCTGCAATAACAGAACTGCTTTGGATTCTCTGGATTTGTCGGCGCGCCTCTGGTAGGTGAGCTTGATAAGGCATCAAAGGGAGGGGCAGGGTGGCTGTGGCCAACACTAAATACCAGCCTTGCAGACCCCTCCCGTTCTCTACAGAGGCTGCTCAGCTCTAAGGGTCTACAGGGTGGCTCTGGACACAGGATCCTGTTTTCACATGGGGTGGACCCATCTGGTGAAGACCTTTGTCCCTTTCCACAGGAGATGTTTGGTTCGCCATCCTCCTCCGGGGCACTTCCCTTGACCAACACCATCTCCTTGCAGGTGTCAGGACTGCCCGATGCTCGTTTGATTAGTTTCAGGCAATGCTTGGTCCATTCCTCAACAAGCAAGACCTTCCAAGTCTACTCAAATGATGAGATTATTCGGGATGACAAACTGGAAAAGTTACAGGGACAATGCTCTTGGAGCGCGCGTCAGAGCGAAGCGTCCAGATTAGACACTTCAGACAAAGGAGAGAGATCCAGTGTGTATAAATCAGACAGGAGTTTTTCTGAGGGGAGTAATACAGCCATCCTGATGTTACAGTAATTCTTGGATGGCTGACTGAAAGGATTCAGGAATTTGAAGTATGGTGATGAGAATTTTTTGGAACCAGCATATTCATTATTGAAAATAGTGGTAAGGTGCCCATAAATCTTTTCTAGGGCTATTAGGTTTTTTTCTGCTCTTGCATGGGATTTATGGCATATTTTCCGAAAAAGATATAATTTAAAAGGACTTGCTGAGCAGTTTTTATAGCTTTATTTATTTTTAATCTCCATTGTTGCAGAGCCCTCCTCAGCGTGGGAAAACGCAATTCTGCCTGGTACATCTCCCAGACAATGATTTTGCTCTCTTCTGCAATGCTGCAGGATGGAGGTAGAGGCCTTGAGCTGTGACTGGGCTGGGGTAGGGTGAGTCAGTGTCTCGCAGAGCTCAGGAGCGACGGACCCACTGAGAGGATCCATTGTGGAATTTTAGTCAGATTTAGATCAGGATCCACTGTGAAGGATTCCCTGTGCTGGATCTCACTGTGAGAGGGCCACAAAGAGTTTCACCTTTGTGTTTAAATCCCAGTTTTTTCAGTGGGAAATCCGTGCAGCCCTGGCACATCCCAAAGGTTGCCTTGGAAAAGCGGGGAGATGAGGAATAGGAGGGGGATCCCCAACACCAGGGCACAGCTGCTGGGGAAGGGAAGGGTCTGAAGGGCGATGTATTCTACGAGAGAAGACATCGGAGCAGTATGCTGAGCATGGTTCAGGGCGAGACAGCCCAGCTCCAGCACGCGCGCTATATTCCACCACCCGCCCTCGCACCGTCACACGCTGTGCTCTGGTATGCCCATCGCTCCTGGAGCTCTTGGCAGCCTCGGGGCCGGGACCATTCCCTGGGGGAGCCTGGGCAGTGCCAGCACCCTCTGGGGACAGAAGAACCTTTTCCTGCTCTCCAAGCCTGAG
>CM019233.1:2523207-2573756 GCA_009741485.1 Malurus cyaneus samueli | reverse complement strand
TGGGGTTGGACTGGGGATCCTGGGGGTCCCTGCAGTCAGGACATCTATGATTCATGATTCAGATGCTCCTGTGTGAATCAATAATCAGACCCTTCCCTTCCCCACAGCTGTGCCCTGGTTGGGGATCCCCCTCCTATTCCTCATCTCCCCGCTTTTCCAAGGCAACTTTGGGATGTGCCAGCTGCACGGATTTCTCACACTGAAA
The DNA here is from genome assembly GCA_009741485.1 of Malurus cyaneus samueli. Classification (NCBI taxonomy): domain Eukaryota; kingdom Metazoa; phylum Chordata; class Aves; order Passeriformes; family Maluridae; genus Malurus; species Malurus cyaneus. The sequence goes on along the minus strand of CM019233.1, from coordinate 2,573,551 downwards.
ACTGGGATTTTAAACACAAAGGTGAAACTCTTTGTGGCCCTCTCACAGTGTGAGATCCAGCCAGGGAATCCTTCACAGTGGATCCTGATCTAAATCTGACTAAAATTCCCAATGGGGATCCTCTGCAGCGGGTCCAGCGCTCCTCGAGCTCTGCAGAGGAACACTGATCCACCTACCCCAGCCCAGTCACAGCAACCCTCTCTCCATCCCTGCTCAGCATTGCAGAGAGAAAGCAAAATTCATTGTCTGGGAGATGTACCAGGGCAGAATTGCGTTTTCCAGCACGAGGAGGGCTCTGCAAACAATGGAGATTAAAAATAAATAAAGCTATAAAAACTGCTCAGCAATTCCTTTTAAATTATATTTTTTCGGAAAATATGCCATAAATCCCATGCAAGAGTAATAAAAGACCTGAAATGCTCCTAGAAAGATTTATGGGCACCTTACCACTATTCTCAATAAGTGAATATGCTGGTTCCAATAATTCTTCATCCCCATACTTCAAATTCCTGAATCCTTTCAGTCAGCCTATCCAAGAATTACTGTAACATCAGGATGGCTGTTTACATCCCCTCAGAAACAACCTCCTGTCTGATTTATACACACTGGGATCTCTCTCCTTTGTTGACGTTGCTGAATCTGGAGCTTCCCAGCTTGACTGCGCCAAAGCACTGTTCCTGTAACTTTTCCAGGTTTGTCATCCCGAATAATCTCTCATTGAGTAGCTTGGAAACTTGGCTTTTGAGAGGAACATTCTGATATGCAGAAGGAGGGAGTCCTGACACCTGCAGAAGGAGATGGTGTTGGTCAAGGGAGGTGCCCCGGAGGAGGATGGGGACAACCAACCTCTCCTGATGGAAAGGAGACAAGGTCTTCACCAGATGGTCCAACCCATGTGAAAACAGGATCCTGTTCCCGGCCACCCTGTGAGACCCTTAGAGCTGAGCAGCCTCTGTAGAGAAAGGGAGGGTCTGCAAGGCTGGATTTAGTGTTGGCCACAGCCACCCCTGCCCCTCCCTTTGATGCCTTATCAAGCTCACCTAAACAGGGGCAGACAAATCCAGAGAATCCAAAGCAGTTCTGTTATTGCAGAGCCTTGGGCCATCCAGGGCAGTTCCCAGACCCAGCCAGGGCTGCACCCACAATGGACAATGGCTCACGGCTTTTTCACCCTTCTCACTCTTTGTCCATTTGCACATCGGGATTTGCTGAATCCTCCAATTGCAGCTGCAGCCAATGCAGTCAAAAACTCCAACTTGGCTCCTCCCCAATTTCTTCTTTGTTTCCATTCTCTTGGGCACTGGCCCAGGGAGTGTCCTTGATTTGGGGCTGCAGAGGAATGTTTTTGTGTAAAATGGGGAGAGCAGAGAGCTCAGCACGTTGTGGAGTCTGGAGTTAAACAGAAAATCCCAGGGGTACAGAGACATGGAAATAGAGAAACTGAAATCCAAAGGATCACCTGCTGCAGGTGAGGGTTTGTGCTTGGCTTTGCTGCACCTGGACCCCACCAGCCAAGTGTTCCTGGTTTGCATCGGTCACAGGACTTGTTCCTGACTGATGCTGATGATGGGGGCCTGGCTTTGCGCCCACAAACCCTTCTGTGGGATGGCTCTGCCCCCCTGAACTCTCTGTGCTTCCCAGACCCACAGAACAGTTGGCTGGAAGGGCCTTTAAAGGTCAGCTGCTCAGCTCTCATTCTTCTCCATTGACTTGCAACTTTCCTCCCCAAATACCACGCCCTTGGGCAAAGCAGTGCAGCTTCTGATGTTCAGAGACAGCTGCCAGAACCTGGCAGCACCGGCTCGCTCCGGGGTGAAATTTTATTGAGGAGAAAGCAATAGCATTGGGAAGAAATGCCCCAAATGTCTGTTGTTATGTTCTTCCCCAGCAGGAAGAATGTCTTTTAATTATTGATTAAAACCAGCCATGACATGGAAAGATTTGGCTGCTCATCCTCCTTCCTACCTTCCCCATTTCTTTCATTTCAACCCCAAAATTGTTGATGCTCAGGTTTACCAGGCATCTGGTTTATTTTAGTTTTTCATCTTTGTTCCTTTACAGTCCTTTTTACCACTTTTCTCACGTGGAGAAGTTGTTGCAAAATTGGACATTAGCAAAGGGAAATTATCAAAAACCCAAGGACCAGAGCTGAAGCCCTTCTCTGTTGGTAACCAAGGTCTGACAAAGGATTGGGAAACAGCAATCTGCTAAAACACCCTGAAATGGTGAAAGAAAAAAGGAAATTATCATTTCAATGCCAACAAACGGGAAATTAAAGAAAATCACATCCAAGGGGGTTTTGTGAAATGATGGATTTTGATAAGGGGAAATTGTCGGAAATTTCTTGGGATAAAAGTGTTCTCAGAGGCACCTGGGGAAAGCGGAACCAATCTCCCAGGGGGGGCTGTCGGGAAGGCAGCAAAGCCTTTTTGGGAACTTGCCTTTGGGTCTTGGAGGGTCCATCCCCACAGAACTGTGTGTGAATCTGCGTGGGATTTTCCTGGTGACGGGCAGGTGTATGCAGCAAAGGTCGAGGTGGGAACCCAGAAGGGCAACAATCCATCACTCACATCAACCAGCCTCTTTCACTTGTGGGTGATGGTAAGATCTTTCCCTGTTCTGGTTGAGTGTCTGCCTCCTCCATCCTCCGAGTGCTGCCCTGCCCAGAATCCCAAACACCCACCCTGTGCATCCTGGCAGCCGCTGTCCCAACGCTCCTGAGTCTTGGCAGCTCGGGCCGGGACCATTCCTGGGGAGCCTGGGCAGTGCCCACACCTCTGGGGACAGAAGAACTTTCCCTGCTCTCCAGCCTGAGCCTGCCCTGGCCCAGCTCCAGCCCTTCCTGTCCGTCCCGGATCCGGAGCTGCCCCTCGGAGGAGCTGCCGCCCCGCTGAGCTCTGGCCTCAGTGTCCTCTGCTCCAGCTGGACACATCCAAGTGCCCTCAGCTGCTCCTCCTGTGGCCTCTCCTGACCTTCACCATTCATGACCTCCTTTGGACACTCTCTAACAGTTTCATACCCAGGCTGGATGTTCTCCAGCTCCAGTGGAGAAGTTTTCCAAACCTGCAGCACTCCTGGACCAAACCCCGGAGTTTTGGCTCCTGCAGCCTCCTTTGGAAAGCTTGAGTTTGCTTAGCCTTCCCTGGCCTTCCTGTTCCTAATTGAAATGCTGCTCCAGGGGCCAGACACGTTGTGCTGCTGTCTCCTCCACTCGCAGGGATCCAGACAAGCTGGACCGACACGTCCAGTGTCACACGCCAAAGTGAGCAGGCACGAAAGGACAGCATGTGGGCACTTGTGCATGCTGTGGGCACGGGAAGGAGCTGCCTCAGGGACTGCATCCCTCTGGCAGGAGCAGAGGAGCTGGGGCCAGAGGATGGATGTGGAGGATGGAGCAGAAGTCACTCCAGCTGACTCCATCGGACCCGACAGCCTCTTCCAGAAACCCTTCCCAGCAGTGCTCCTGGGGCTCTGTGAGGAGGAAAAAGTTAAACTTATTAATCAGGCACGTTGGCTCTTTTCCCCTTTCTTTGTCATCATCACCGACCCTCCATTTTGTGGTTTTCCTTTATTCTCTCTCCCGTAATGCTTTCATTTGGTGGCTGTTGTTCCTTTAATACTTATGAAATCATAAAACTATGTGGAAACAAGCAGCCGTTTTCTTCTTAGAAAGAAGCTTGTGCCAGCAAAAGCAGAAAAAAATCCTTGCTTGAGTGATGCAGAGAAAAGGAAGGAATAAAGGCAGCCAGGAAGCGAGCAGGGACACAGGCAACGAAGGCTGATTTTCAAATGTCCAGAGCAATTGCTTTGCCAAAGACTGTGACCATGAACATCAGCATTTCAAGGCTTGTTCCAGAGTGCCCATGAAATCTAAATGACAAAAGGGGGCTCTTCCATCTCAGCTATCAATCCTAGAGATGTGGCATGCCTGAGCAGAAAAAGCAAGGTGAAACACCTGTTGCTGTGGCCAGTCATTACTGTTTCAGCTGAGGGACCAGAGGAAGGAGAGGTGCTGACCCATACTGCAGCTCTGGGACAGTCACCTGCTGCATGGTGCCTTTACAGCCAGCTGATCAGGAGTGAGCTGCCAGCCTCAACTTCACTCCTCCCTGTCTTGGTTCCATGGAAGGTGTAACAAGCATCTGTATTCTACACCACTCCATAGCTGTAACCAGGTGGCAGAGCTCCTTATCTCAGCATGACCAGCCCTGATAACACCGACGAGGCCATCCTGCAATGGGCATCCAGGTCTGGGAATGATCTGAATCCTATCCTGCAGATGCCCACCAGAGGGGAACTGACATCCACTGGCACAGAACGAGGTCTGGCATCTGGACACTTCTCCACTGCATCACCAGAGGAGAGGACTGAGAACACCCTGGACCTCAAGAATGGACCTGACCTGTGTCAGAATCAGTGCTGACGAGAGCACATCCATACTGCAACAGGAGACTGCACACCATGAATCAATGAACATGTGAACGCAAGGCGACATCCATACCACTGCACAGGGGCTGCAGCACCATTGAACAATTGAAACCATCCAGAGCAATCCATCCACGCAACGGGGCTGAGCACATGAACATTGACCACAGAGCACATCACACCTGCAACGGGGCTGCAGCACATTGAACTGAACATTGAACAGAGCACATCCATATGAAAGGGCTGCAGCACCATGAACAATTGAACATTGAACAGAGCACATCATCACTGCAACGGGGCTGCAGCACACCATTGACATTGAACATTGAACAGAACATCATCACTGCAACGGGCTGCAGCCACTGAACCTTGACATCCATCAACTGCAACGGGCTGCAGCACCATTGAACATGGAACATCCATCACTGCAACGGGCTGCAGCCACCCCCTGCCCATCAGGTCAGTTTGGATTTCCATTCAAGGAAGAGCTCCACCTTCCTTGACGACACCTTCTTTCAAACAAGACATCCCCAGAAGTTGCTGTGGTCAGGTGCTCTTAGTGAGTCCTTGATGGACATGCTGGGGATGTGCCTTCTCACTGTCACAGCCCTTAGGAGTGTGCATCAGACAAACACATTGCACTAAGAATTCTCAAATCAGTCCGGATCTCCTCTGCCAGGGCAGACTCCTCAGAGGGGCAGGCTGGTGCCTCTCGAGCTGCAGGTGTTCCACACACTTGCTGATGTGAACAAGTGACCCTAGATTGCTTTGCTTTGCCTGTTTCCTAAGCCTGGACTTGCTCAAATCCTCCTGACAACAAATCTCAGGACTGGTGGTATCAATTTCTAAAGCAAGGGAGGTCTCCTTGGAAGTAAAATACACAGCTAAAAAGCTTTCTGCAGGTTCAATGAGTTTGTTTATTTCTGTTGCCTTTTATCTAGAAATGATCTATTTCTTCGCTTTTCACAGTGTCATTGGAAGCTGAGCTCACAGTGGGCTCAGCAATTAGTGGTGCACAAGAATATAGGCAAAAACAAGTATTGCTAATGCAGCTGACACATTAAATGAGTACACTTCCATAAGGAGCCCAAATCGAGTTATAACCCTAAATAAACAAGCGTGAGAAACAGTTTACAAATATGAAGTGTTACTTATTTAACTGCTGTTGAGAAGCTGTGATCTGAACCCTGAGATGTTTAAATATCTGAAACAAATACTCAGTGTGTGGTTTGTCAACTGAGGCGGGCGAGCTGGGTGGGATGGAAGAGTCCGCAGCAGAACGAGGGGACACAGCACACTGGCTGGGATGTGTCCTCCCTTTGTGTCCTTCCTCGATCTCTGTGTGCATCAGGGAGGGACCGACCACACCAGGGAAGGAGGCAGTGAAGGCTCAGAGCCAAGAGATGCTGCAAAGAGAATGTTCTCCTCTCTAAGGTGTCTCCAGGCAATTTGGGAATTTTCAGGCTCCTGAAGAAAGTCATCCAGGGTCAGGCGAGAGCCCTTGACTTTTCATTTGGTGGCTGAAGGCCAAACTGAAGAGAAGTTATTAGTCCTAAATCAAATGAGAAACTTCCTTTACTTTTTATTGAGGCCTGTTGCAAATCGACAGTGGGGAATGGTTTTAAGCTACAGAGGGTCAGTTCGGATTAAATACAAGGAAGAAGTTTTCCCTGTGAGGTGGGGAGGCCCTGCAGCAGGTGCCAGAGAAGCTTGTGGCTGCCCTGGATCCCGGAATGTCCAAGGCCAGGTTGGATGGGGTTGGAGCATCCCTGGCACAGTGGAAGGTGTCCCTGCCACATGGCAGCAAGGGTGAGTGACATTTAAAGGTACTTTAAACCCAATCATTCTGTCTATGGTCTTGGATCTACAGAAAGTCAATCAGCTCAGCCAAACCTTCTCTCTTCAGGTAACATCCAGTTCTCTCAAAACACCAGTCTCTCCATCCCCAGAGCAGAGGATGTGTGGGGGAGATGGTTTTTACCCCAAAGAGGGACAGAGTTTTGCTGGAAGGAGGAGGATGTCTCCCTGCCCTCCCTCTGGCAGTCAGTTGTGAATCCCCAGCCTGCAGGAGCCACCAGTAAGAGGGGAAGGGTCGAGAGCGATGTGGGAATGCTCACTCGTCTGTGCCCACAGCATTCTGCTCTCGGACACCCTCAGCACAGCGGGGCTGTGACCACCAGCACAGCCAAAGACCCAAAATTGCCATTCCACCCTCACCCTCTCTGTGTCAGTCAGCCAGTGCCACCAGGGCCAGCTGTGGGCTTTGTGATACCCGACCCCAGTGGTTCTGCGCCCTCCAGGAGCAGCTCAGACCTTGATCACACTCTGATCCTCCACCAGCCTCCTGGTACCACCCCAATCCTCCCACCCCTCTCCTCACGTGCTCCATCCTCTCACGCCCACACCCCTGGCCAAGGGTGACAGTGCCTCAACCACAAGTGCAAAGGACTGGACAAACCCCTGGCTGGCAAACGTGAAGAGATTTCAAAGCCCATTATGAATATAACCCAAATCCAGCAGTGGAGAAGTTCTAGCCAACAGACAGGTAAAATGCTCCTAACAAGACAGAGAGGCAGACGTGACCGGGAGTTTTCTGTTCAGGATTGGAGGAGGCACTATCCAAAAGCAAGGACAGTGAAGTGCTCCAGGCCTTGGTACCAAAGGAGAATGTCAAACACATCAGATGTGGTCAAACATTTCAAATCGCCCTAAAAATAATAGTGATTCAATAATCAGTCTAATTCACATGTCAAGAGTCTGAAAAGAGCTGCTGAGTTTCTGCAGCCTCCACAGTTAGTGCTGAATGGTTGTGCCAGAGAAATGAGGTGCATTGCATTGGCAGGTCTAGAGCTCAGACCCTACAAGCATCATAGAGCATAGATGAGGTCGGTGAGCTGCAGGCGTGATGGTTTCTGAGATTGGTGTGTGCAAGGCTGAACTGCCAAGGGGATGTCTGTGTCCTCAAGCTGAGGCCTAAAACAGGCACACCTGAAACAGAGCCAAGTCAGGAAAATAAAGCAGACAAATTTAATCAGGCTGTGTTCGTTCAGGGCAGACAAAGCTTCTCCTAAGGCTGCACCCAAATGGACCCGAGTCACGAGATTTCATCTTTTATCAGTTCTTTCATAAAACATCGGCCCCAATTCTCCATGAACACTTCAGGTGATGATGTCACCACACCCAGACTGCTCCCCCATCTCTGTTGTTCCATATTTTTGGGCTCTGAGGCAGTGAAATCCTTGGAATTCAGGCTCAAAGAGGAATTGTTTTGTCTAAAATGGGAGAAACAGGAGCTTTAGTGCGTGCACTAGGAAATACAAATACAGATACATGAAAATATAGAAATGAAAATCTCAATGCATCACAGTTACCACAATTCCCTACCGGTGTATTCAACGGGTTGTGCTGGATTTGGTACTACCAAGACCTTACAAACACCTGGAAGAGCTCTCGGGAATGCCGAGCCATGGGGGCTCTGCAGAACATCGACTTTGCCTGGGACTGTTTTTCCAATCCCTCAAAGTCACTGAGTCATCTCAAGAAGTGCCATGGGATGGTTCCAAGGGGCAGGAGGCAGTGGATCTGTGACTCCTCAGCTTCGCTGCAGGAGGAACTGGCAGGGCTGGCCAGGCCTTGACAGTAGGGGTGGCCACACCTCCTTTCTGGGAGCAGTGCAGCACAAGGAGGGACGAGGGGTTTCCTGAATTGTGTCCCCATACCTCAGTCAGAAGCAAGAGGGTGGAGTATCCACCTCACTGACACTATGAGTAGCCTTCAGGACAGAGCTATTCCATCTGAAACCTTGTTCACATGTCTTAGTCCACGGAAGGGAACCAAAGGAAAGGTGACCCACATCCAGCAGAGCCACAGGACACCAACTGGTGTGTGACACTCTGGTCTCACCCTGCCGGACAAAGCCTAGGAAGCCGTGTGTGCTCCCCTGAGACAGTCACTGTGCGGAAAGAGGCTCCAGAGAATTCCAGATCAAACCCCTGGATGTGGATGAAGTGATGGGGCTCCCCTGGGAAGGATCAGGCCAGTCCTGTCTGTAGCAGTGATGGAGAGGATGAGGATGCACAAGAAAGACATGAGAGAGGGTGAGTGCATCCAGGGCAGACCCATGTCCTGAGGCAGTGCAGCCCTGGCAACTCAGCAGCAGAGGAGCACTCAGCAGCCCTGGTGGCTTCCCTCTTGCAACCACCGGGTACCGGTGCTGATCCAGGTGAGGGTAAGGCACAACCCCTCCCTGAGGTGTGAAAGGGGCAGTGACAGAGCCTCTATGGCAATTGAAGCACCAGGAGCTCAAGGTAGGGTCCTCAGAGCCCCCACGGGGTGCTGGAAGCCCTCTCACCTGGACACAGCAGGGCCCTCAGCAGTGCAGGAGAGCTGAAGGGTCACTAGATGGAGTGGACCTTGGTCCCTTCCACAAGCTGCCGCGGGATCCCAAACCTCGTGCCTCTGACACAGCCCATCCAGGGCAGGACAGCTCCAGGCAGCAAAACAGCGCGGGCAGCATCAAAGGCAGGAGCAGTTCAGCTCTTCATCTGGTGGGTATTTTATCTCTTTCCTGTCTCCAACCTGCCTGTTTCCCAGTCTTTCCCCTCAGGGCAATTTCTCTCTGGCAGCGCAGTGTCGGGGAGGTGTAGGGCAGAACTCCCAGCCCACGCATAAAACCATTTCCATCCCAAAAGCAGCACAGAGCTCCACACCGGGCAGCTACCTTGGTAATTACCTCAGCACACACCTGGGTCTTAAAGTAACACCTTAGAAACAGATCAGTGTGAGACATCTCCTTAAGTCCATCTGGGAATCGCTGCTATCACACGAGCCCCTGCTTCCCAGTCAAAGATGATTTACTTTGTCTGCACTATTGATTTTATTGTGGAAATGTGTGATACCTAGAGAGAGAGCGAGACAGAGATTGACTTATGTGAGCGTGTGGGAAGGCTCCAGTCTCACCAATAGCGCCTGCCTTTTCTGCATCTGTACCAGAAATTATTTAGTGATTTTATGCACCCATCTGCTCCCTGCATGCTCTCTATAATCTCACTGGCTCTCTCACACACACACATGTTTGCTTTCCATGTAGATACTTATGAATGAGAGTCTAATTAGACCGGGGAGCCTGCTACGGAGCGAGCCTGGGAGAGCTAATTAAAGTCAATGGAGAAATTATAGGGGAAAAAAAATTAGGCAGCAAGGAAAATATCAGAAAGAAACCAAGGGGGAAAAGGAGGCAGGGAAGAACAGCAGCAGTGAGGGAGTTTGTAGGCTGTAAGGTTTTTGGGAACAGCCAGGATTGAGGCAGAGCTCGTGCGTGGCACTGAGAGCCCTGGGGTTCTGGGGTCAGAAAAGAGGGCGTGGTGACAGAGTGGGGTGGTCACACAGAGGTGCTGCAAGGGCTTGAAAGGACCCCCTCGCTGCATGGCATGGATGTTGAGAGTGGACACCACACATCTCTGGATCCTCTCTGTGCTCCTCAGCCCTCCCAGATCTCACCAACACTTGGATCCAGAGCTGGGCAATGGAAGATGCACAGGGCACGCACGAGTCTGACCTCTGTCCTGTCCCAACAGCCCACAGGACACACTCCATTCCAACAGGAATTTTACCATGGGATGTGAGTGATGGAGAGCGGCAGCAAAATTTCGGGTACCGCAGTGACCTGCAGTGCAGGAACCACTGTCCTCCACATTTGTGACACCTGGCTGAGGCAGAGCATCTACTCTCAGAATGTCTTGAATTTAAAGCCACAAATTGATGGAGAATCCGCCACACTCTTTACAAATTGCTCCAATAGTATTATACCCGTTAAAGATGCATCTTATTCCAATTTAGGTTTTCTAGCTTCAGCTTCAGCCAATGAATCTCATTACTTTTTTATCTGCTAGATTAAAAACCCTCCATTACAGAATCTCCTCCTCCATAAGTATTTATAGACTATGATCAAGTTGCCTCTTAGCCTCTCCCTTGATAAAGCAAATAGGCTCAGCCACTGTGTCTGTCCCAGGCAGTAGCCTTGCCACTCGACCCATTCCCCTCGACCATTCCACCTCCCCACTCCCACTGCTCTATCCTGAGACCTCCTGTGCCTGCCCCATCCTCGGAGCAAGTCCCTGACAGGGCAGGTGAGGAGTGCTGTCCTGGGTTTGGCGTGTGACAGAGGCCAGGACGACAAGGAAGGGACAAGGAAGGACAAGGGAGGCGGCTGGGCATGGTGCTGCTCGAAGGGTTTGGTGTGGGTAAGGTCACTCTGTGCTCGGGGTGGTGTCAGCAAAGGAGATCTGCAGGACCACAGAGGGGACAGGAATGGAGAGGAGTGGTTAGGAATCATGGGATCATCAGGGTTGGAAAAACCATCCAAGGAACATCAATCCAGCCTTCAGCTGAATCCCGCTGTGCCCACTGAACCGTATTTGTGAAGTGCCACGGCTGCTTGGGTTTGAACACTCCCAGGGATGGGGACTCCACACTGCCTGGGCAGCCTCTCCAGTGCCTGACCATTCGCAGTGAAAACCTTTCTGATATCCAACATGACTCCGCGTGCCACTTGAAGGCCATTTCCTCATGCTCATAGAGAAATTTCTTTCCTTTCTGTGCTGGGAGCAGTGCCTGAGCCCCCTGGCTGCCCCCTGTCAGGGAGTTGTGCAGAGCACAAGTCCCCCCTGATCCCCTTTTCTCCAGGCTGAGCCTCCCCATTCCATCACAACTCCAGACCTCCCCAGCTTGTTCCATTCCTGGACTCCCTCAGCATTTCAAGGTCTGTCTTTCATGAGGAGCACAAAACGACCCAGGATTTGAGGATGGACATGCTGTAAGAGGGAAAGCAGGAGAAGAGAGTGTAATGCAGGAGAGCATCAGCTGGCAGGAAGTGAGGCAGCGTGTTTGGGGGGCAGGCCTCAGGATGGCAGCACAAATTCAGCTGGGTGATGCTCCCAACCAAAATCATCAGCAAGGAGGGCTGGGCAAGTGGCTCGGAATTCCCACGTGGTGGGTCGGGGCTCTGCCAGCTCTCGAGATGTCAGCTCAGGCTCAGGGTACTGTGCCTCTCTCAGCAGGTGACCCGGAAAGGTGAGACCTCACCTGAGTGAGGATCAAACACCTGGAGAAGTGAGCTGGAAATCTCTTCTATTATGGCCGTGGCAGCTGCCAGAGGTGTGACGAGCTCCCAGGGCTGTCCTGTCGGGACAGTTTGGCATCAGTGGTGCAGACATCCTTCAGAGCTGCTTGTCCTGCCATTGTGTTGAAAGCACAGGCTCAGCTTCCTACCAAGGAAGAGAGAGGCCCTTGGGTGTGACAGAGCCTCTTCACAGGGTCTGCTCCAGCCTAGAGCATGCATTCAGACTGGCTGGGAGTGGGGCGGGATGGGCTATGCCTTGGCACACCATTGTGAAATTCCACCATTGCAAAGTTCATCACATGTAGAGTTCACCATTGTGAGTTCCACCATTATGGAGTTCTCTATTACGGGGTGACCATTACGGAGTTTCAATTATTGTAAGTTCACCATTATGGGGTTCCAACATTACGGGTTCTCCATCATTAACAGTAATTCCATCATGTGAAGTTCCACCATTGTGTGTTCCACCATTAGCTGAGTTCCACCATAATGAGTTCAAAATTTGGGGTTCATCATTGTGGATTTCCATCATTACAGAATTCCATCATTGCGAAGTCATCATACAATTCCATACTGTGAGTTCCACATTCAGAATTCCCATCATATGGAGTTCCATTCATGCATGGAGAGTTCATCATGTGGCCTCACAAACCTTGGGCGTGCTGTCACATCTCTACCACCACTGGCAATCTCTCGTGGTCACACCATGTCTGGGGATGATTTTGAGCCAGCCTGGCAGGAGCTGTAACAAAGTGTGGCTCTGATGGGAATGTTGCCACTATGCAGAGCTGCAACAGTCTGGGCATGCTGCTCCCCTGGCCTGGCAGTGTCACCACGTCAGTGTTTCCCTGCCCTGTGTGAGCATACCACCATGGCTCTGGTGTGTGACAAACCCACAAGCTGATGGCAGTGCTGCAGGAAAGAAGTGGCCAACAGTTCAGCTCCTTCCCTCTCCGTGTCACACTGCAAACCCCTCCACTATTCTGGCTGAAAAAGGGTTCTCTGGAAAGCAGCCGATACAGATGTGGTTTCTGCTCACAACATCAGCTGTGCATTCAGCCTATCAGCTAACCCATCTCTGCCAGCTGACACTGGACATCTGCAGCTGGGCTGTGCCAAAGCCACCTCCTCGAATGCTGGAGACCCGGAATTTGGGGTCTAGGGCAGTGCAGGGTCTGCCAGGCTCTGGGAGCTGCTCCTGCAGGCCAGAGAGATGAGGATCTCTGCTGTGTGCACAGGCAGAGCACGGGGAAGCTGCTGCGCTCCAGAGAGCCTCCTCACACCCCAGTGCAGATGCCTGGCTCCTCTGCTGGTGTCAGATGCAATAAGGGAGATGAGCTCCCCAGCGCGCCAGCACACACTGTGTGGTCTCCTCTGGCTTTAGGCCCCAGAATTTCTTCTCTCTCTGAGAGATGTTCAGGTTGAATAAAACTAAATAGATCTGATGGAGGAAACTGCAGTTAAGTGGGTGGCTGACTGCTGCTTCTTTTTATTTCGTTTTCTAACTTTACAGAGAGAAAGCACCAGGATAATGTGCTGGCAGGCCTCGGTCACGGTCCCTCGCTCTTGGCGGCTGTTCCTGGTTACTTCGCCCCGCCAGGACAGAGCAGCCCATTGAGGTCCAGAAGTAGGTCGCGACCTCAGGGTGAAATAGGAACTTCATGTCAACTCGTCGCCTGGGTGATTAGGAAATGGATGGCCTGTCCCCGGTGGCACCGGACAGCGGTGTCCTGTCCACAGCCACCGGGAGCAATGGCACGCCAGGCTGTGAACTGCTGGAGGGCAGAGGCCCATCCCGTGGGGATGCCTGCGAGGGCTGAGAGGACAAAGACAGCCCTGAGTCCTTGATAGAGTGACCAGAGCGTGGTTTTAGCAAGTGACCAGAGCCCGTGGTCCTCAGCGCTGTGCAATCTTGTGACGGCTGATGCTGTGCTCACAAAGCCCCAGTGCCAGTCAGCATGGAGCCCCAGTGCTCCTGTTGCCTTGAAAGGCCAGTTTTAATAATGACACAGACACAGGGTTAAAGGGGATAAAAAAGGTTTTACCAGTAATTGGGATTCAGGTGCACAACTTGATGGCAGAGAATGCACACCCGTGTACAGCACGATACAGTTTAATAGTTTCAGGAATTAGCAATCTATCTAGGATTCCCAATAAGAAACTAACAATGCAGTAATGTCCCCTATCTAATGAATCCCACAGATAGAGGCCAGAGCTTAGTTTACACAAGATGTGTAATCAGAGGATTCACACAGCTGACTCGGGTTAACCTGCCCTGGCCCAGCTCCAGCCCTTCCCTGTCCCTGTCCCAGGGATCGGAGCTGCCCCTCGGGAGGAGCTGCAGCCCCCGCTGAGCTCTGCGCTCAGTGTCCTCTGCTCCAGCTGGACACACCAAGTGCCCTCAGCTGCTCCTCCTGTGGCCTCTCCTGACCCTTCACCATTCATGACCTCCTTTGGACACTCTCTAACAGTTTCATACCCAGGCTGGATGTTCTCCAGCTCCAGTGGAGAAGTTTTCCAAACCTGCAGCACTCCTGGCCAGAAACGCAACCCCGGAGTTTTGGCTCCTGCAGCCTCCTTTGGAAAGCTTGAGTTTGCTTAGCCTTCCCTGGCCTTCCTGTTCCTAATTGAAATGCTGCTCCAGGGGCCAGACACGTTGTGCTGCTGTCTCCTCCACATCGCAGGGATCCAGGACAAGCTGGACCCGACACGTCCCAGTGTCACACGCCAAGAGCTGGCAGCACCTGGCACGGAAAGGACCAGCAGTGTGGGCACTTGTGCCATGCTGTGGGCACGGGGAAGGAGCTGCCTCAGGGACTGCATCCTCCTGGCAGGGAGCAGAGGAGCTGGGGCCAGAGGATGGAGTGGGAGGATGGAGCAGAAAGTCACTCCCAGCCTGACTCCTCCATGGACCCGACAGCCTCTTCCAGAAACCCCTTCCCAGCAGTGCTCCCTGGGGGCTCTGTGAGGAGGAAAAAGTTAAACTTATTAATCAGGCACGTCTGGCTCTTTTCCCCTTTCTTTGTCATCATCACCGACCCCTCCAGTTTTGTGGGTTTTCCCTTTATTCTCTCTCCCGTAAAATGCTTTTCATTTGGTGGCTGTTGTTCCTTTAAATACTTATGAAAACTCATAAAACTATGTGGAAACAAGCAGCCGTTTTCTTCTTAGAAAGAAGCTTGTGCCAGCAAAGCAGAAAAAAAATCCTTGCTTGAGTGATGCAGAGAAAAGGAAGGAATAAAGGCAGCCAGGAAGCGAGCAGGGACACAGGCAACGAAGGCTGATTTTCAAATGTCCAGAGCAATTGCTTTGCCAAAGACTGTGACCATGAACATCAGCATTTTCAAGGCTTGTTCCAGAGTGCCCATGAAATCTAAATGACAAAAGGGGGCTCTTCCATCTCCAGCTATCAATTCCTAGAGATGTGGCATGCCCTGAGCAGAAAAAAGCAAGGTGAAAACCACCTGTGCTGTGGCCAGGACACTTCTCCTACCAACTGTTTCAGGCTGAGGGACCAGGAGGAAGGAGGAGGTGCTGACCCCATACCTGCAGCTCTGGGACAGTCACCCTGCTGCCATGGTGCCTTTTACAGCCACTGGATATCAGGAGGCTGAAGCTGCTCCCAGCCTCAACTTCATCCTCCCCTGTCTTAGGTTCCATGGAAGGTGTAACCAAAGCAGTCTGTATTCTATCACCATCTCCATGAGCTGTTAAACCAGGTGGGGCAGAGCTCCTTATCTCAGCATGACCCAGCCCTGATAACACCCGACGAGGGCCATCTCTGCTAATGGGCCATCCAGGGCTCTGGGAATGACTCCTGGAATTCCATCATCCCACTGCGAGATGCCCCACCCAGAGAGGAGGAACTGGACATCCCTACTGGCACAGAAACTGAGGCTCTGGGACACTGGGACACTTCTCCCACTGCATTCCCAGAGGAGAGGAGCTGAGAACCACCCCTGGACCTGCAGAGATGGACTCGACCTGTGTGCAGAATCAGTGCTTGGACGAGAGCACATCCATCACTGCAACGGGGCTGCAGCACCATTGAACATTGAACATTGACCCAGAGCACATCCATCACTGCAACGGGGCTGCAGCACCATTGAACTTGAACATTGAACATTGAACATTGACCAGAGCACATCCATCACTGCAACGGGGCTGCAGCACCATTGAACATTGAACATCCATCACTGCAACGGGCTGCAGCCACCACCCTGCCCATCAGGGTGTCAGGTTGGATTCTCCATTCCAAGGAAGGCTCCCACCTTCCTTGACAGACACCTGTCTTTCAAACCAAGACATCCCCAGAGAGGTTGCTGTGGTCAGGTTTGCTCGTTAGTGAGTCCTTGATGGACATTGCTGGGGATGTGCCTTCTCACTGTCACAGCCCTTAGGAGTTGTGCATCAGACAAACACATTGCACTAAGAAGATTCTCAAATCCAGTCCCTGGATTTCTCCTCTGCCAGGGCAGACTCCTCAGAGAGGGCAGGCTGGTGCCTCTCGAGCTGCAGGTGTTCCACCCACCTGTGCTGATGTGAACAAGTGACCCTGATGCATTTGCTTTGCCTGTGGTTTTCCTAAGCCTGGACTTGCTCAAATCCTCCTGACACAAGATCCCAGGAGCTGGTGGTATCAATTTCTAAAGCAAGGGAGGTCTCCTTGTGAAGTAAAATCACAGCAGCTAAAAAGCTTCCTCTGCAGGTTCATGAGTTTGTTTATTTCTGTTGCCTTTTATCTAGTAACTGATCTATTTTCTTGCGTTTTCCACAGTGTCATTGGAAGCTGAAGCTCACAGTGGGCTCAGCAATTAGTGGTAGCACAGAAATATAAGGCAAAAACAAGTATTGCTAATGAGCTGACACATTAAACAATGAGTCACACTTCCATAAGGAGCCCAAATCGAGTTATAACCCTAAATAAACAAGCTGTGAGAAACAGTTTACAAAATATGAATGTGTTACTTATTTAACTGCTGTTGAGAAGCTGTGATCTGAACCCTGAGATGTATTTAAATATCTGAAACAAATACTCAGTGTGTGGTTTGTCAGACTGAGGCGGGGCGAGCTGGGTGGGATGGAGAGATCCAGCAGCAGAACGAGGGGACCAGCAGCACCCTGGCTTGGGATTGTGTCCTCCCCTTTGTGTCCTTCCTGATCTCTGTGTGCATCAGGGAGGGACCGTCCCACACCAGGGAATGGAGGCAGTGAAGGCTCAGAGCCAAGAGATGCTGCAAATGAGAATGTTCTTCCTCTCTAAGGTGTCTCCAGGCAATTTGGGAATTTTCAGGCTCCTGAAGAAAGTCATCCCAGGGTCAGGCAGAGCCCCTTGACTTTTCATTTGGTGGCTGAAAGGCCAAACTGAAGAGACGTTATTAGTCCTAAATCAAATGAGAAACTTCCTTTACTTTTTATTGAGGCCTGTTGCAATCGGACAGTGGGGAATGGTTTTAAGCTACAGGAGGGTCAGTTCGGATTAAATACAAGGAAGAAGTTTTCCCTGTGAGGTGGGGAGGCCCTGGCACAGGGTGCCCAGAGAAGCTGTGGCTGCCCCTGGATCCCTGGAAGTGTCCAAGGCCAGGTTGGATGGGGCTTGGAGCATCCTGGCACAGTGGAAGGTGTCCCTGCCCATGGCAGCAAGGGTGAGGTGACATTTAAAGGTACTTTTCAACCCAAATCATTCCATGATTCTATGGTCCTGTGGATCTACAGAAAGGTCACAATCAGCTCAGCCCAGAACCTTCTCTTCTTCAGGTGAACAATCCCAGTTCTCTCAACACCAAGTCTCTCCATCCCCCAGAGCAGAGGATGTTTGTGGGGGAGATGGTTTTTACCCCAAAGAGGGCACAGAGTTTGTGCTGGAGGAGGAGGATGTCTCCCTGCCCTCCCCTCTGGCAGTCAGTTGTGAATCCCCAGCCTGCAGGAGCCACCAGGAGAGAGGGGAAAGGGTGACAGAGCAGCGATGTGGGAATGCTCCAGCTGTGCTGTGCCCCACAGCATTCTGCTGCTCTGGGACACCCTCAGCACAGCTGGGGCTGTGACCACCCCAGCACAGCCCAAAGACCCCCAAAATTGCCATTCCACCCTCACCCCTCTCTGTGTCCAGTCAGCCAGTGCCACCAGGGCCAGCTGTGGGCTTTGTGATACCCCGACCCCAGCTGGTTCCTGCTGCCCTCCAGGAGCAGCTCAGACCTGTGATCACACTCTGATCCTCCCCAGACCCTCCTGGTACCCACCCCATCCTCCCACCCCTCTCCTCACGCTCTCCATCCTCTCCACGCCCACACCCCTGGCCAGAGGGTGACAGTGCTCAAACCACAAGTGGCAAAAGGACTGGGACAAACCCCTGGGCTGGCAACGTGAAGAGATTTCAGAAGCCCATTATGAATAACCCAAATCCCAGCAGTGGAGAAGGGTTCAGCCACACAGAGCTGGTAAAATTGCTCCTAACAAGACAGGAGAGGCAGACGTGACCAGGGAGTGTTTCTGTTCATGGATTTGGGAGGAGGCACTTCCAAAAGCAAGGACAGTGAAGTGCTCTTCAGGCCCTTGGTACCTAAGGAGAATGTCAAACAACATCGATGTGGGACAAACATTTTCAAATCGCCCTAAAAATAATAGTGATCTCAATAATCAGTCTAATTTCACATGTCAAGAGTCTGAAAAGAGCTGGCTGAGGGTTTCTGCAGCCCTCCACAGTTAGTGCTGAATGGTTTTGTGGCCAGAGAAATGAGGTGCATTGCATTGGGCAGGTCTAGAGCTCAGACCCTACAAGCATCATAGAGCATAGATGAGGTCGGTGAGCTGCAGGCGTGATGGGTTTCTGAGATTGGTGTGTGCAAGGCTGAACTGCCAGAGGGGATGTCTGTGTCCTCCAGCTGATGCCTAAAACAAGGCACACCTGAAACAGAGGCCAAAGTCAGGAAAATAAAAAGCAGACAAATTTAATCCAGGCCTAGTGGTTCGTTCAGGGCAGACAAAGCCTTCTCCTAAGGCTGCACCCAAAATGGACCCCGAGTCACGAGATCTTCATCTTTTATCAGTTCTGTCTCATTAACACATCGAGCCCCAATTCTCCAATGACACCTTCAGGTGATGATGTCACCCACCCCAAGCTGCTCCCCCCAATTCTCTGTTGTTTCCATATTTTGGGGCTCTGAGGCAGTGAAGTGTCCTTGGATTTCAGGCTCTGAGAGGAATTGTTTTGTCTAAAGATGGGAGAACAGGAGCTTTAGTGCTGTGCACTGGAGAAATACAAGAATACAGATACATGAAAATATAGAAACTGAAAATCCTAAGGCATCACAGTTACCCACCATTCCTCTACCAGGTGTATTCAAACGGGGGTTTGGTGCTGGATTTGGTACTCCAAGACCTTACAAACACCTGGAAGAGCTCTCTGGGGAATGCCCATGCCATGGGGGGCTCTGCAGACACAGCTCGACTTTGCCTGGGACTGTTTTTCCCAATCCTCTCAAAGTCACTGGGTTCATCTCAAGAATGGCCATGGGATGGTCCAAGAGGGCAGGAGGCAGTGGGATCTGTGACTACCTCAGGCTTTCCAGCTGCAGGAGGAGCTGGCAGGGCTGGCCAAGGCCTTGCAGAGGGTCAGGCAGGGGCACCACTCTCCTTTCTGGGGAGCAGTGCAGCACCAAGGAGGGACAGGAGGGTGTTTCCCTGGGAATTGTGTCTCCCATACCTCAGGTCAGAAGCAAGAGGGTGAGTTATCCACCTCACTGACCATGAGTAGCTCAGGACAAGCTCATTCCCATCCTGAAAATGCCCTTTCACATGTCTTAGGTTCCACGGAAGGGAACCAAAGGGCAAAGGTGACCCCACATCCAGGCAGAGCTCAGCAGGACAGCCAGAACCTGGTGTGTGACACTCTGGGTCTCACCCTGAGCCGGGCACAAAGCCTAGGAAGCCGTGTGTGCTCCCCTGAGACAGTCACTGTGCAGGAAAGAGGCTCCAGAGAATTCCAGATCAACCCCTGGGATGTGGATGAAGTGATGGGGCTCCCCTGGGAAGGATCAGTGCCAGTCCTGTCCCGTAGCAGTGATGGAGAGGATGAGGATGCCAAGAAAGACATGAGAGAGAGTGAGTGCAGTCCATGGGGCACAGACCCCATCCTGAGGCAGTGCCAGCCCCTGGCAAACTCAGCCAGCAGAGGAGCATCTCAGCAGCCCTGGTGGCTTCCTCTCTGCACCACACGGGTACCTGTGCTGATCCAGGTGAGGGTACAGGGCACAAACCCCCTCCCTGAGGCTGTGGAAAGGGCAGTGGACAGAGCCCTCCTGGCCAGAGAAGCACCAGGAGCTCCAAGGTGAGGGTCTCAGAGCCCCCACGTGGGTGCTGGAAGCCCCTCTCCACCTTGGACACAGCAGGGGCCCTCAGCAGTGCAGGGAGAGCTGAAGGGTCACAGATGGAGCTGGACCTTGGCTTCCCTCTCCCACAAGCTGCCCAGGGGATCCCAAACCCCTCGTGCCTCCGAGCACAGCCCCATCCCAGGGCAGGACAGGCTCCAGGGCAGCAAACAGCCCGGGGCAGCATCAGGGCAGGGAGCAGTTCCCAGCTCTTCATCTGGTGGGTATTTTTATCTCTTTTTCCTGTCTCCAACCTGCCTGTTTCCCAGCTCTTTCCCCTCAGGGCAATTTCCTCTCCTGGCAGCGCAGTGTCGGGGAGGTGTGAGGGCAGAACTCCCAGCCCCACGCCATAAACCATCTTCCATCCCAAAAAAAGCAGCACAGAGCTCCCACCACGGGCAGCTACCCTGGTAATTACCTCAGCACACACCTTGGGTCTTAAGTACACGCTTAGAAACAGATCAGTGTGAGACATCTCCTTAAGTCTCATCTGGGAATCGCTGCTATCACCGAGCCCTGCTTCCCCAGTCAAAGATGATTTACTCTGATCTGCACTATTGATTTTATTGTGGGAAATGTGGTGATACCTAGAGAGAGAGCGAGACAGAGATTTGACTTATGTGAGCGTGTGGGGAAGGCTCCAGTCCTCACCATAGCGCCTGCCTTTTCTGCATCTGTACCAGAATTATTTGTAGTGTTTTATGCACCCATCTGCTCCCTGCATGCTCTCTATAAATCTCACTGGCTCTCTCACACACACACATGTTTGCTTTCCATGTAGATTACTTATGATGAGAGTCTAATTAGACCCGGGGAAGCCTGCCTACGGAGCGAGCCTGGGGAGAGCTTAATTAAAGTCAATGGAGAAAATTATAGGGGGAAAAAAAAAATTAGGGCAGCAAGGAAAAAATATCAAGAAAGAAACCAAGGGGGGAAAAAGGAGGCAGGGAAGGAACAGCAGCAGTGAGGGAGTTTGTGAAGGCTGTAAGGTTTTTGGGAACAGCCAGGATTGAGGGCAGAGCTCGGTGCTGTGGCCTGGAGAGCCCATGGGGTGTCTGTGGGTCAGAAAAGGGGGCTGGTGACAGAGTGGGTGGGTTCACACAGACTGCTGCACAGGGCTGAGCAGGGATCCCACCCTCCTGCATGGCATGGATGTTGAGAGTGGACACAACCACACATCTCTGGATCCTCTCTGTGTGCTCCTCGAGCCCTCCCAGTCTCACCCACACTTGGATCCATGAGCTGGGCATGGAGATGCACAGGGCACGCACGAGGTCTGACCCTGCTGTGCCTGTCCCACAGCTCCCACAGGGACACACTCCCATTCCCAAACAGGAATTTTACCATGGGATGTGAGTGATGGAGAGGGCAGCAGAAATTTCGGGTGTCACCCGCAGTGACCCTGCAGTGCAGGACACTGTCCTCCCCCATTTGTGACACCTGGCTGAGGCAGAGCATCTCTCTCAGAATGTCTTGATTTAAAGCCCACAAATGATGGAGAATCCGCCACATCTCTTAGCAAATTGCTCCAATAGTTAATTATACTCCCTGCTTAAAAGATGCATCTTATTTCCAATTTAGGTTTTTCTAGCTTCAGCTTCC
The DNA here is from genome assembly GCA_009741485.1 of Malurus cyaneus samueli. Classification (NCBI taxonomy): domain Eukaryota; kingdom Metazoa; phylum Chordata; class Aves; order Passeriformes; family Maluridae; genus Malurus; species Malurus cyaneus. The sequence continues at coordinate 2,552,038 of CM019233.1, read as the reverse complement.
AGCCAATGAATCTCATTACATTTTTTATCTGCTAGATTAAAAACCCCTCCATTATCAGAAATCTCCTCCCTCCATAAGTATTTATAGACTATGATCAAGTTGCCTCTTAGCCTCCCCTTGATAAAGCAAATAGGCTCAGCCACTGTGTCTGTCCCAGGCAGGTCAGGCCTTGCACACCTCGACCCATTCCCACCTCGACCCATTCCCACCTCCACCCACTCCCACTGCTCTTCCCTGAGCCCTCCCTGTGCCTGCCCCATCCTGGAGCAAGTCCCTGGATCAGGGCAGGTGAGGAGGTGCTGTCCTGGGGTTTGGCGTGTGACAGAGGGCCAGGACGGACAAGGAAGGGACAAGGGAAGGACAAGGGAGGCTGGCTGTGGCATGGTGCTGCTCTGAGAGGGTTTGGTGTGGGTAAGGTGCACTCTGTGCTCGGGGTGGTGTCAGCACAGAGGAGATCCTGCAGGGACCACAGAGGGGGACAGGAATGGAGAGGAGTGGTTAGGAATCATGGGATCATCAGGGTTGGAAAAGACCTCCAGGAACATCAAATCCAGCCTTCAGCTGAATCCCGCTGTGCCCACTGAACCGTATTGTGAAGTGCCACGGCTGCTTGGGTTTTGAACACTCCCAGGGATGGGGACTCCACCACTGCCCTGGGCAGCCTCTCCCAGTGCCTGACCATTCTCTCAGTGAAAAAACCTTTCCTGATATCCAACATGAACCTCCCGAGGTGCCACTTGAGGCCATTTCCTCATGGCCTCATGAGGAAATTTCCTTTCCTTTCTGTTGCCTGGGAGCAGTGCCTGAGCCCTCCCTGGCTGCCCCCTCCTGTCAGGGAGTTGTGCAGAGCCACAAGGTCCCCCCTGATCCCCCTTTTCTCCAGGCTGAGCCTCCCCATTCCCTCAACCACTCCAGACCCTTCCCCAGCTCTGTTCCATTCCCTGGACTCCCTCCAGCATTTCAAGGTCTGTCTTGTCATGAGGAGCACAAAACAGACCCCAGGATTTGAGGATGGACATGCTGGTAAGAGGGAAAGCAGGAGAAGAGAGGTGTGATGCAGGGAGAGCATCAGCTGGGCAGGGAGTGAGGGCAGCAGTGTTTGGGGGGCAGGGGCTCCAGGATGGCAGCACAAATTCAGCTGGGGGTGATGCTCCCACACCAAAATCACTCAGCAAGGAGGGCTGGGCAAGTGGCTCTGAATGTCCCACGTGGGTGGGTCTGGGGGCTCTGCCAGCTCTCAGATGGTCAGCTCAGGCTCAGGGTCATCTGTGCCTCTCTCAGCAGGTGCAGCCTGGGAAAAGGTGGAGACTTCACCTGAGTGAGGATCAGAACACCTGGAGAAGCTGAGCTGGGAAATCTCTTCTATTATGGGCCTGTGCAGCTGCCAGAGGTGTGACGAGCTCCCCCAGGGCTGTCCTGTCCGGGACAGTTTGGCATCAGTGGTGCAGACATCTCTTCAGCCAGCTGCTTGTCCTGCCATTGTGTTGAAAAGCACAGGCTCAGCTTCCTACCAAGGTGAAGAGAGAGGCCCTTGGGTGATGCAGAGCCTCTTCCACAGGGTCTGCTCCAGCCCTAGAGCATGATCAGACCTGGCTGGGAGTGGGGCGGGATGGCTGATGCCTTGGCATCATCATTGTGGAATTCCACCATTGCAAAGTTCCATCACTGTGGAGTTCCACCATTGTGGAGTTCCACCATTATGGAGTTCCTCTATTACGGGGTTGGACCATTACGGAGTTTCATTATTGTGAAGTTCACCATTATGGGGTTCCAACATTACGGGGTTCCATCATTACAGAATTCCATCATTGTGAAGTTCCACCATTGTGTAGTTCCACCATTACTGAGTTCCACCATTATGAGGTTCCAAAATTATGGGGTTCCATCATTGTGGAGTTCCATCATTACAGAATTCCATCACTGTAGAGTTCCACATTTCAGAATTCCATCATTATGGAGTTCCATCACTGCAGAGTTCCATCACTGTGGCCCTCCACAACACCCCTTGGGCAGTGCTGTCACATCTCTACCACCACTGGGCACTCTCTCGTGGGTCAGCACCGTGTCCTGGGGATGATTTGAGCCAGCCCTGGCAGGAGCTGTAACCAAAGTGCTGGGCTCTGATGGGAATGTTGCCACCTATGCAGAGCTGCCCACAGTCTGGGCACTGCCTGCTCCCCCTGGCCTGGCAGTGTCACCACATCAGTGTTTCCCCCTGCCCTGTGTGTGTCACCACGTCCCTGTGCTCTGGTGTGTGACAAACCCCACAGCTCAGGGCAGAGCTGCAGGGAAAAGTGGGTCCAGCAGTTCAGCTCCTTCCCCTCTCCGTGTTCCACGCTGCCAAACCCTCCCTATTTGGGCTGAAAAAGGGGTTTCCTGGAAAGCAGCGATACAGATGTGTTTCTGCTCACAACATCCAGCTGTGCATTCCAGCGCTATCAGCTTAACCCCATCCTTGCCAGCTGACAGCTGGAGCATCCTGCAGCTGGGCTGTGCCCAAAGCCACCTCCTCGAATGCTGGAGACCCGGAATTTGGGGTCTAGGGCAGTGCAGGGTCTGCCAGGCTCTGGGGAGCTGCTCCTGCGGGCCAGGGAGATGAGGATCCTGCTGTGTGCACAGGCAGAGCACGGGGGGAGGCTGCCTGCAGCTCCAGAGAGCCTCCTCACACCCCCAGCTGCAGAGCCTGGCTCCTCCTGCCTGGTGTCAGATGCAATAAGGGAGATGAGCTCCCCCAGCGCGCCCAGCACACACTGTGTGGTCTCCCTCTGGCTTTAGGCTCCCAGAATTTCTTCTTCTCTCTCTGAGAGATGTCAGGTTGAATAAAACTAAATAGATCCTGATGGAGGAAAACTGCAGTTAAGTGGGTTGGCTGACTGCTTGCCTTCTTTTTATTTTGTTTTCTAACGTCACAGAGAGAAAGCCACCAGGGAAATGTGCTGGCAGGCCCTCGGTCACGGTCCCTCGCTCTTGCAGGCTGTCTCCCTGGTTAGCTCAGCCTCCCTGCCAGGACAGCAGGCCATTGAGGTCCCAGAAGGAGGGTCAGCACCTGACAAGTGTGAAATGGAACTTGTGTCACTCGTGCCTGGGTGATTAGGGAAGGATGGCCTGTCCCCGGTGGCACCGACAGCGGTGTCCTGTCCACAGCCACCCGGGAGCACATGGCAGCTGCAGGCTGTGACCTGCTGGGAGGCAGAGCCCATCCCGTGGGGATGCCCTGCTGAGGGCTGGAGAGGACAAAGACAAGCCCTGAGTCCTTGCAGAGTGACCAGAGCCCGTGGTTTTGCAGAGTGACCAGAGCCCGTGGTCTCGCTGTGCATCTTGTGACGGCTGATGCTGTGCTCACACAGCCCCCAGTGCCAGCAGCATGGGAGCCCCGTGCCCTGTTGCCTTGAAAGGCCAGTTTTTATAATGACACAGACACGGTAAGGGGATAAAAGGTTTTACCTCGGTATTTGGGATCCCAGGTGCACAACTTGATGGCAGAATGCACACCCGTGTACAGCACGGATACAAGTTTTATAGGTTTCAGGAATTAGCAATCTATCTAGGATTCCCCAATAAGAAACTTAACAAATGCAGTAATGTCCCCTATTCTAATGAATCCCCCAGATGAGGCCAGAGCCAGTTACACAAAGATGTGTAAACACGAAGAAGGTTCACCCAAGGTGAGCTCGGGTTTAGATAGCACAGGGCACACTGAGCCCTTCCTCAGGATGTTTGGTCTCTCTGCCCAGCAGAACTCCTAAACTAAGCTGGAATATCAGGCTCAGGAATTACAACATGTGGGCTAAGGGGTCAGGGGAATGCATAGAGGGTACAGAAAGTAAAAGGAAAAGCAAAAATCATCAGGCATACCACCTCTGCTGAGAGGTCCCAAGGCACAGGATTTGGGGACTGCCTGGGAATGGGATGATCATGAATCACAGAACCACAGAAAGGCTTGGGTTGGACCTTAAAAATCATCCAGTTCAACCCCCAGCTGTGGGCAGGGACACTTTCCACTGTCCCAGGGTGCTCCAAGCCCTGTCCAGCCTGGCCTGGGACACTGCCAGGGATCCAGGGACAGCCACAGCTTCTCTGGGCAGCCATGATAGATGAAAGCAGCCTGAGAAGACAGGACATGCTCCATCAGTTGTGTTGAAATCTGATTTTTTTAGCTTGATTTACAATTCTGGGTGAGGCTGATTTGTGTTTTCCCTCTTTTGGAAACCATAAACCAAACCACTGCCCAGGGCCCTGAGAGACAGCACCCAACAGTTGTGATAAGGAAAAATTGCTGTTTAATTTGAAATAGTGGCCACTGGGGAGCTGCTCCAGCACCAGATTTCAAGAGTTCCTGAAGAGGGTGACCAAGTGGAACGGCAGATGGAGGGGTTTGGGTACATGTCATGACACAGAGGAATTTGGGGTGCATGTCATGGCAACATGCTGGAAGAAAATTTGGTAATTTTAAAGAAAATGCTCTCTGCAAAACCTCTCTCAAGTTAGCAATGACCAAGCATAGGAAATCATGCAACAACAGCAGGTGAAAGGAATTCAAAGACTTGATGCTTCAAAACACGGTTTGGTGGTGACTGTGCTGGGTTGATCTTTTTTCCAGCCTTAATGATATATGAAAATTTTCCTCATGTCACTGGAGCTGCTCCACCCCATGCCCAGATGTGTGTGCACTGCCTGCACCTTGGCCAGACAAGGTTATTGGCAGTTTTTAATCCCACCACATGGCACCTCTGTAGCCAAGGTCAGGGGCAGAGCACAGAACCCCCAGAGAAACCCACAAAGTCTCAGAGCATCTCTGGACCAAGGTCAGCAGAGAGCTGCTGGATTTCACGAGGAAAATTTGCATCTTGTCAAAGGATTCGATGGAATGGTGGGGATTGGCACATCAAGCAGAAATGCAATTCTCTCCTGGAGATTCCTCACTGGATTTTTAGAGATGTTGAGGACAGCAGGTCAGCATCCATGATTTTGGAGGCTCAGCTCAGTAATTCCTTTAATTCCTTCTTGGTGTGTCAGCTCGGGCTCACACCCAGATGATGAACCATCAAGTGGGATAGAAGGAAAGTGCCAGATCCCAGTAAAACCCTGACCATCAGCTGCCACCAAAGGTGCAACTCCCTGTCCTGGGTCTCATCACGTCCCCCAGGCACTGCTGTGTGACAAATTCACCCTGCAGTGACATCACCAGGACCAGCAGAAATGGGCCAGTCATAGACTTTTCCCTTTTCTTCAGCTTTATTCCAAGTGTCCTTGTGCTCCTCACAAAACTCAGCAGTTTTCAGACCTCAGGCTTTGTCTCTTCCATTTTTTTAAATTTTCTTCTCTTCTTTCCATCCTATCTGTTTTTCATTTTTGGTGAAGGAGGAGATGAAACCAATGGAAATTTTTAGAACATTAAAATTGAGACAATTCCAAAACCCTGCTTTTCTTTTAACAGACAGGAATTTAATACCATTTTTGCTGATCTAGTGTTGTAATGTTTAAATCATCTCTAATGACAGCAGATTTCAGAGAGCCCCACTGGAGACACTTTCTCAGATACCTGAACGTGTCCAGACCAGATCCCAGAGCCTGTGAGTATTTTGGGTCACACCAGCTGATCCAAACTTGTCCCATGAGTGAGAACATGAACAGAGGTGCCCAATGCAGACACACGACAAGGGAACAAGGTTCCCTAAGAAGGGGAACCATCCACATCCTGCCAAGGTGGCACCACCTCTTCTGACCAGGAATCTGGCTGTGCCACCTTCACCCAGCCTCAAGCACCCAGCACAGGTAATTTCAAAACTTTGGCATTTCCTGAGACCTATTTTAAGGGGTCCATCCATACCAGTGGTATCTGTGGGGGCAGCAGGACCAGGAAAAAAGACAGATCTCTCCCCAGCCCTACCATCAGACCATGAGGCCAAGAATGTGTTCACAAAAGAATGGAAGATGATTGTCCTCCTTTCCTTTACCTCTGCAGGTTCTCCAGTGTGGCTTAAGCCAATTTGTGTTCTGCTCTTAGAGGGACAGTGGGAAAGTTGGGACAGGGACTTTGCGCCTGAAGTGTTTTACACCTCCCGGGGAAAAGTACTCAGTATTTCTCCTTTAAACATTTTCAATGTTTAAAGGTGCTGGGGGCACCTCTTAATCCTCATTCTTCTAAAATGGTTCCACTGAGGGTGATGCCTGTGGATTTCAGTTTCTCCATTTCCATGTCTCTGTACCCCTGGGATTGTTCAATGTTTAACTCCAGACTCCACAGACAGTGCTGAGCTCCTGCTCTCCCATTTTTACACAAAACAATTCCTCTGCAGCCCCAAACTCAAGGACACCTCCCTGGGCCAGGCCTCAAGAGATGGAAACAACAGAGAATTGGGGGAGCCAAGTTGGAGTTTTTGACTGCATTGGCTGCAGCTGCAATTGGAGGATTCAGCAAAAAAAAAAAAAAAAAAAAAAAAAAAAAAAGATCCCGATATGGCCAAATGGAAAAAATTGAGAAAGGGTGAAAAAGCCGTGAGCCATTGTCCATTGTGGGTGCAGCCCCTGGCTGGGCTGGGACTGCCCTGGATGGCCCTGAAGGCTCTGCAATGAACAGAACTGCTTTGGATTCTCTGATTCTGTCCAGACTCTGGTTTAGGTAAGCTCGATAAGGCATCAAGGGGGCTCTGCCACCCTGGTTTGGTCATGATTTCTGCATGAAAAACAAATCCTGGTGCTGTGCAGGAGGAGTCTCTGAGCGGCTCCAGAATCAGACCAAGTGCTGGAAATCAAGCCCTGGGTGTGCAGGGCTGCAGCAGCCACCTCTCCTCGCTGCAGCAGAGGTTAATCAGTGCTGATTAAACCAAGGCTGGCCTTTCCTGGAGAGACCTTAAAAACATCCATTCCAAGCTGCACTCCCCCCTGCCCCCCACCCTCAGACCATGGTGCTGAACCTTCACAGCCTCGTTGGCTTTTTAAGGCTGAACCCCTGATCCCTCTGAGATGGAGGTTCTGGTCAGCCCCCAGACATCTCCAAAGGATTTTGTCCCAACCACAGGGGTCTGAACATGCCATTCTTCCCTAGATTCCCATGGCAGGAGAGTGGGAGAGGGAATTGCAGACCCTGTGGTGGTGGGAAGGAGGATCCCCCATGAACACCGGGCTTTGCTGGCACTCCAGAGCAAGGTGCTGGTGCTCACTGCTGATTTATTGGCAGGCCTGGTAGGTGTTGCATCGGGTTAAGTATTAACAGATCTCATGAGCCTCATTAGCTGTCCTCTTTTCACTCTCCAGCTGAAGAGTTACTGCTCCAAAATCTATAGTGCCTTGGCAGCTGCCTGGCTGGTTCCCAGGTTAACCCTCACAGAGCCGCTCCCTCCAGCTCCCCATATGATCCCTGTGTGCATGGCATGGCACAGAGCATGGACATCACCATCCTGGGGCTGTTCTGCACTGGCCAGCGAGGCAGGAGGCCCCTTGGCTCATTCCCATGCACATGGCTCTGCCATGCAGAAGCCAGGGGCTCTCTGAGCACAGCCAGCCTTCCCCAGCTCTCCTCCAGACATGGCACCAAAGGCTCTGGTGCACACCCCGGGCATTGGGATGTCCCCCTGCCCAGGAGGCCTCAGCTGGGAACTGCCCACAGGATCTGCAGGAGGGACCTGCCTGGCTGAAGGTGGCACCTGTCTGCTGGCATCTCCAGCAGGGTCAGCCTGCCAGTGCCCCCCAGCAGAGTCATCATCCCCGGTGACACAGATCTGCCATCTGAACCCATCACCCGCAGTGGCACTGATGCCACCTGAACCCATCACCCCCAGTGACACCAGTGCCATCTGGACCCATCACCCCTGGTGACACAGGTGCCATCTGGACCCATCACCCCCAGTGGCATCAATGCCACCATGTCACCCAGAGGCAGATGCCAACAGGCTCAGGGATCACGGGCTCTGCAAGCCCCAGAGTGGCTCACCCTGCAGACACCCCCGTGTTTGGTCAGGCACAGCCCATGGCCAGGGGTCTCCTGGCAGCAGCAGCCCAGGAGGTGACACAGCCCATCCCAAACCAGTGGTGATGTCACATCCACCAGGTCACAGGGCTACAGATCTCTGGGGGCTTTGCTCCAAAGGCACCAAGCACAGTGCCAGGGCTGATCGTGGGAGCAGCAGCTGTGACCCCTGAGCCAGGAGCTGGCCCAGCTCCTCTCAGGGCTGATGGGATCCCCAGACCCTCTCTGGCCCTGGTGGGGTGGGGATGGGGATGCAGTGCTGTCAGGGCTGTGTGCTCAGCTCCTCCATCCCCACACCATGAAATGTCCAGGCCTCTCTCCTGCTGCAGTGTGCCTGCTTCCAGTGTCCTTGAGAAGAGGCTGCAGCCATCTCCATCTCTGTGTCCCTCCCTGGCAGTCCAGAACTGCTCCATCCACCCCAAATTCTCTCGGTCTCACAGAGCCATGAACAGCAGGGATGTTTTGTGGAGTCTGGCAGGTTTCCAGAGGATCTAACCCCTCCAACTGAGTGCCCACAGCCCTGGTGATGCAGGAGGAGCTGGCAGAGGGACAGCATGACCTGCCTCTCCTCCTCAAGGGCAGCTCTAGCCTCTGCAGTTCCTGCAGCTCACGGTGAGCCCATGCTGGAAAGCACTTCCATCAGACCTGTTAATTGTTAAACAGCACCGGCCTTTAATTGGGAAAGAGAGCCAAGCACTCAAGTACAGGGAGAGCTGGAGGTTAACAAACTGGGCAAGGTCACTGTCTGACCCGCTCCTCTCTGCCCTCCTGTGCCCTGACAGGACTGGGAAGGGCTGTGCCACCCCGATGCTTTCCCATCCCTCATGGACCAGCCTGTGCAGGCAGGAGCTGCCATGCCAGGGATCCCCCCAGCCAGCCTGACCCCCTGACCCTGCCCAGGACAGGCAGAGGGCACTGGGAGCTGCTGGGGGTGTTCTGGGCACCGCTCCTGTGCCAGGGAAATAATTGTGCAGGAGCATGTGACAGCGCAGGTAGTGAGCAGGGTGAGGGTCAGTTGGCTCAGCAGTGGGCACTGAGCTCCTCAGGGAGCCTCTGACAGGAGCTGAGGTTGACCCCATGTGATGGACAGACTGAGGTGGGCTGGGGAACGGTGACACTTGAGGGGACCTGGGTTCAGGGAGTGCTGTCCCACGGTGCAGAGCTGGCTGGGAGCCACGGTGGCAATGTCCCCCAGTGTCTGTCACCCTGCTGGGTGATGCTGCCAGTCCCCATGGCCACCACACTGCCCACCCCACCCCCTCTCATAGGGCTCTCCTGGCAGCTCCCTCAAGGCAGGCATCAGCCCCGTTCTTCCTCTCAAGGACAGAAACTTGAGTTCAGAGAGCTCTGCGCCTCATCCGGGAGAAGAAAAATGAGATCTGACGGCTCCTGAGCTGCTCCTGCGGAGGTCCCGGTGCTTCCCAGTGGACTTTGCTGCAGCACCCGGGACACACACGATGCCAGGAAATCATCTGCACCAGCAGCTTAGCCCTTCCTGTCACCAGAGTGCAGCTCTGTGTGGTTAAATACCTTTGCAGCCACGGGGCCGAGTGACATCCTGAAGGTCAGCGAGGAGATGAGCGGGACTGCGAGCCAGGAAACGATCCCGGGCTGGCCACGCCATCTGAGCGCCGGGGGGGTGTCAGCCTCGGGCAGATGCTGCTCGCCAGCCCATCGATAAGTTGGCAGTCGATCGCAAATCTCTCCGGATGGAATTTGTCGATGACATAAAGATTGGCAGCGCGGTGAATAATGAGGCTGTCACATGGAGCTGGAGCGCTGCCCTCGCTGGGTCCGCTCCAGAAAAAAAAGGCTTTGAACAGGCTGGGATGCAAAGCAGAGCAGGGCTGGGGCTGGGCTGGAGGCTGGGCAGGGGTTGGCAGCAGGACAGGGCCCGTGGGAGGCTCCGGAGGTGGCACAGGTGGGTGTCACCTCGCAGGGTGGGCAGGGACAGGGGAACACCTGCACAGGGACAGGGGAGAACAAGAGAACCCCTCAGGAGGCACAGAGCATCAGGCTTGAGACCACTGAGCCAGGGGATGGCTGGCTGCTTTAACAGCTCTGAATGGGAATCCCAAATCCTTCTCCCTTCCTACTCCATAGGTGGGAAAATCCTTCTTGTAAACTACACGGAGCTACTGATGCTCAGCACTTTTAGTGAGGATGGCACCAAGGAGGGGTGAAACAACGAGCCAAGGTCTCTGAGGATGCCAGGTCAGGGTCAGGACAGGGGTGTCAAAGGTCCCTGGCCAAGCCCCTGTGCTCAAACCCCCTGCCCCTGCTGTGCCCAAGGTCCCTTCTGCCCCCACCCCACAGCCTGGAGCCAGCCCTGTCAGTGTGCTCACCAGGTGTGTGAATGGCCAGGGAAATGGGTTTTGTTTTAGAAAAGAAACCCCAGAGCATGTCACTGAATCAGGATACTGGTCCCAGTGCCAAGGAGTCCTTTCTTGGGTCTGGTGGACCTCCCTTCCCATCACCAGATCTCCCCATTGCTCCCAGCAAGTCCTTTTTTCCAGAGCTCACAGGCTGCTATTTCCCGAGAAACAGAGAACTCCGGGATTTTCTGTCACAGAATCACACAATCCTGGAATGGTTTGCGTTGGAAGGGTCCTTTGTAGGTCACTCAGTTCCACCTCAATCCACCTCCTGCCATGGCAGGGACACCTTCCACCATCCCAGGATGCTCCAAGCCCCAATGTCCAGCTTGGTCTTGGACACTCCCAGGAGTCCAGGGGCAGCCACAGCTTCTCTAGGCACCCTTTGCCAGTGTTCCAACACTCTCTGAATGAAAAATTTCCTACCTCTAGTCCAAATCCTTTTACTTTAAAAACATTGCTCATTGTCGTCTCATAACAGGCCCTATAAAAATGTCCATCCCCATCTTTTTTATAGACCCCTTTGGGTCCTACAAGGGGCTCTGAGCTCTCCCTGGAGCCTTCTCCTCTCCAGGTGAGCACCCCCAGCTCTCCCAGAGGGGCTCCAGCCCTGCAGCAGCTCCGTGGCCTCCTCTGAACTCTCCCCAGCAGCTCCAAATCCTCCTGATGTTGGAATTCCCAGATCTGCAGGTGGGGAACCACCTGAGTGGGGCAGAGGGACAGAATCATCTGTTGGTCAAGCTGAATTCGATGCAGCCCAGGGCATGACTGACATTTTGTCCAAATCTGGCTGCCTGGTCTACCAAGGCTCCCTGTGCCCATCCCAGAGGGTTTCAGCCATCTGAAATCCCAGGAATACTGGGTATCAACAGAGGCTTTTGGGGAGGATCCTCAGATTTGGGGGAAGGGGGAAGGAAGAAAAGCAAAGGAGGATGAGCTGCAAGGAGATGCTGCTTTGCATTAAATCACACACAGAGTCACAGAATCACAGAGTCACAGAATCACAGAGTCACAGAATCCCAGACTGAACCAGGCTGGAAGAGACCTTCAAGATCATCAGTCCAACCCATGGCCCAACACCTCCCCATCAGCCAAACCATGGCCCTGAGTGCCATGTCCAGTCTCTTTTCAAACACATCCAGGGACAGTGACTCCACCACCTCGCTGGGCACACAATTCCAGTGTGTGATCATCCTTTCAGTGAAGGATTTTTTTCTGACATCTAAATGCAGCAGGGCAGCAGAGCTGTGCTGATGCTGAGCTCTCGTGCAGGTGCCACTTGTGCTGTCCCCATTCCTTGTGACAGAAGCCACCCCTGTGTCCCAGGGCAAGCCTGGCAGGCTCTGGGCAGTGATTGCTCCTGGTCAGGACCTGGGGGCTGCTTCACAGAGTCACCAGGGTTGAAGAGACCTTCAAGATCCTCAAGTCCAACCCATGCCCTGACACCTCAACTAAACCACAGCACCAAGCACCACATCCAATCTTTGTTTAAACACATCCAGGGATGGTGACTGCACCACCTCCCCGGGCAGACCATTCCAGTGCTTTATCAATGTTTCTGTAGAAAACTTTTTTCTGAATATTCAACCTACATTTCCCTTGGTGCAGCTCAAGGCTGTGTCCTCTCGTTCTGCCTGGAGAAAGAGACTGACCCCACCTACCCACAGCCACCTTTCAGGAAGTGTTGAGAGTGATAAAGTCACCTCTGAATCTCCTTTTCTCCAGGCTGAACAGCCCCAGCTCCCTCAGCCGTTCCTCACAGGGTTTGTGTTCCACTCAGACCATGCTGGAGCCTGGTCACCGAGGGTCCAGACCCTGTCACTGTGTCCCCAGAGCCATCCTGCCTCCCTGCATCACCCACTGCTGGAGATGGGACTGCTGGAGCAGGGATTTACATCCCTCAGAAAATAATTATGGGAAGAAAAGTGCTGGTATTAATCGGAGCCTCCATTTAAAGATTAACCACAACAAATGTGTTGCACGCAGGAAGTTTATTTAACAATGCTCCCATTGTACACTCCGAGAGCGTGTTTGTCTTCATTAGTGCAGTAATTCATTATATGGCCTCTCTAACATTCAAATCAGAAGGAAGAATATTAAAAAAGTAATTATACTTTTCAAAGTAAGGCTTTATGGGTAAATTGTATGCAAATCGCTGTCTAAATCAGGGCGGCATATCTTAAGCAGATCTAAAAGTTGCAAAGGCTTCCACCGCATCATTGATATGTAATCAACATAGATGTATGATTCTGCTCCTTACTTAGGCAAATTTGAATGGCAATCCTCAAGTAGGTAATTGGTATTTATCACAATGGCTGATGGGGAGAAGCTATAATCTTGTTACGGGTGGGACCGGCCTGTCATAAATCAACCTGCTCGGAGGTTACTGCAAGACTCTGTCACATTCGGGTTTCCAGATGCTTTTAATCACCTTTTTTAACCTTTACCTCATTTGTAATATGGGCAAATAACCTTCAGGTCTTCCAAGGCCTCTTGTGCAGGTGTCAGTGCATTCAGGGAAATAGCTGAGTGCCCTCACACCATTTGTCCACCCTGTGATGACAGCCCCTTTTCTCTAATCAAGATAGTTTAATGAGATTTTTTTTTTCCTCCTTACTAAAATAGCGCTAGGAATAAAACATGAAATTGATCATTTATGTGCACCAGGGAAATCATGTCATTTGGAAAATAATTTAACAGGATTGGATGGTTCAGATTTACTGCCCGAACTGCAACCATCAGCTCTGGGGATTGGGAAGGGAGAGCAGAGGGGCATCCCAAAACTGGCTGGGGGAGCGTGGGTGGGTGGAGGAGACCCAGATGTCCCCTGTCACCTCGTCCCCCTTGCAAATCGAGGCGTCAGAGGATGGGTGAAGGTGCTGAAATCCCTCCCCCAGCTCCTGGGGTTGCAGTGGCTGCCCTGGGGAGCTGTGGGGTCTGGCTGGACCCTGGATGGGGATATGCAACTCCCTTTCCCCAAATTCAACACCCCAGGTCCTGGCTGTGGCAGGGTGTCCATGCTGTGACCCTACTGTCACAAACACGAGGGTCCTACAGAATTCTGAGGCTCAGATTCCCAGCACAGCCTTGGCTGACAGGTTTGGGCACCCCCAAACACAACCTCAGCACCCCCCAGAGGGTTCACAAGCCAACAAGTCTCCTGCAGGTGTCCTGGGGGGGTCACTGGCCATTCAGCTGAGGGACCACCAGCCCCATCTCCCCACCAGTCCCTGGGAATGAACACAGGCAGGAATGTGCTTCTTGCCTGGGTATGGGGGGCTTGAGGTGCCAGGGCCCAGTTCTGCCCAACCCCAGAGGTGCCCAAGCACCAAACAGCTCACGGGAACCTTCTGCCAGGCTGGGCTCACCAAAGGGAACCCAAAGGTCCCTCTGTTCCATGCATTGTGACTTTTCTCTGATTCCTGCCCAGCTCCTTGGTGCTGGCAGCTCCACAGGGCTCCTCCCAGCACAGATGTGGCATCATCACCCAATTCCCAGTGCGAATGTGGAATCCTCACCTCCTTCCCAGGTGTTCCTCACCCTCAGCAGACATCAGCATCTCTGCTTCTGCCAGGCAGCATCTTCAGTGCACCCAGCCCTAACACCCAGGGTGTGCAGGAATATCTCCAGCTCAGCACCCTCTCACATCCCTGCTCTCCTGATCCATCTGGCTGCTGGCTGGGTTTCCCACTCCCTTTTGGGGCACACAGATACCCCAGAACACAATTGCTGGTGTTGCTGTTGGACAAGGAGAGCTGCACCTCCTGCTCTAACCCTAACCCTAACCTTAACCCTAAACCCTTAAATGGCAAGGGGTTGGAATGGGATGAGCTTTAGGGTCCTTGCAACCCAAACCATTCTGGAATTCTGTGATCCCCTGATCTCCCAGGGTCCCTGTGCAGACCCCATCCTGTCTGAATTCCCAGCACTGAGGCCTTGCACTGGTTTAGGGGAGCAGCAGATGCAGGCCTGCGAGCGTTAGAGGAGGCTGACAGGGAATCACAGCAGAGAAAAAAACAATTCCAAATGTCCAAAGTGACTTGAAGAGGATTCACAGCTGCAAATAGGGGTGAAATGGTTTCTGCTGGTTATTAATGCCGTGCTATTTGTTCCGTGTTATTAGCAGGCGATAACGTGCCACGCAGAGGTGAAGAGCAGATACAGAAATGCACGGTGGAAATTCATCTCCTCCAGCACGAGGCAATTGCAGGGCTGAGCTGGGGCACTGCTGAGCACCACGAGCCAGCAGAGATCTGAGCACTGGAGAAATGAACATTTTTTTTCATCCCTTTTTTTCTGAGACCTCACCACCTTGGGCTGGGTGGGGTTGCTGTTGGACAATGGAGAAGCTCTAGCACCTCACTGCCCCTGCCTCAAACCGCCGGCCCACGGCTTCAACCTCGCCCGCCAACACCTCAGATCCCTACACGCACCCGGCTTCTGCCACAGCCTAGCGCCCCTTAAGACTTCGGGACCAAGGGGTTAGGAATCACATGGAATGAGCCTTTAGGTCCCATGTCGTCGACACGCCCAGAAACCGGACGCGATCCAAAACCATTCATGGGAATCTGGTGATCCCCCTGCCGGAACCATCTCCTATTTGATCGGCACCGCGGCCCTTGCGAGCCAAGGGACAGCGAGCGGGATGGTAGCACTCGAGGCCGCCCATCCTGTCTGAAATTCCCTCGAGCGCCACGCGTGGGAGGCGCGCCTTTGGCATCCTCTCGCCTGTTCTCCCTCTTCCTCGTCGGCGACATCCACGCGCCATGCAGCTGCGCACGGGGCGGGCTCGAGCCCGTTAGCCAGCTTAGGGAACGACGCGGACAGTGGAGAGCAGGGCGCCGTGGGCCAGTAGAAAAAAACGAATTTCCAAATGTGCCAAGAGGCCGCGTCCCCAGGGAGACAGTTATAGCGCAAGGTGACACAGGGAATGAAGGCTCCACAGGGCTGGGCAAAAGTAGCGGGTGTCGCCAATGTTTTCTGCAGGCAGATCAAGCCGTGTATCACTCGGCCGGCTGTTTTTTTAGCTCCTTCAGGGCCTCCTGCGCGATCCCTGCGGGCGACACGCGGCCGTCAGCGCTCGGCCCGGGCTCAGACACGGCCCCCGACCGCTCCCCGCCCGCCTCGGGCCCGGTATTCGCACCCGGCCCGGGCACCGGCGGCTCGGGGCCGGCGGCCGCGCTGCTGAGCGGCGGAGCTCGGGCCGGGCAAGCCGCAGAGAAGGCGGCGGGAGCGGCCTAGGATGGCCGTTGATATTTGTCCTGTCGGGCGTGGTTCCTCCGGGGAGAGGTCGAACGTGGGACCTGTGGGGCCGAGGAGTCGAAGACGCGGATTAACCCGCGTCGGGGACCCGGGGCCCAGGGCGCCGTGCCGGGGACCGCGGAGTGCGCGCGCCCGGGAGTCCTCGGCTCTGACCAGGTCTGGACGGACGGGGCAGAATAACCCAAGGAAAGTGGCGACCCGGGGGGCGACTAATTCGCGGATCACGGTGCGCGAACGCAAAAGAGTGCGAGCGGTACGGCAAGATGCGGCCACCAGGGGCGCCTGCAGCAGCGCCGGTGACTCACCCGTCTCCAGGCTAGCGGCACAGCCACGACGCCCGCGGGGACGCAGAGAGAGAGCGACAGGAGCGAGACCCCAGGCAGAGGATTTCGCGTGGCGGGGACGCGCAGCAAAGGGAGCCCGGGGAGGGGGCGCCCCCGCCGGGGACCGGGGGCGGGGTCCGAGGGGCAATGGCCCGCGAGAAGAAGAGAGGGTGTTGGGAGGACAACACTCTTTTGTCAGAGGGAAAAGGAGGGGGACACAGAGAAAGGGGGAGCGGGAGAGGTTGCGGGACACAGAGAGAGGATGAGGGACATTTTTTTGTCCCGGGATTTGATGGGAGTATGGAGGAGCCTAGTGTAGTAAAATGAGTATCGGTTGAAGTTTCTTAAGTTCTTCTGATGCTTTTGCCTTGTTTGCATTCGCTTGTCTTTGCCTTTTTTTGTTGGGGGCTGGAGCAAGCTGCTGGGGACAAGAGGGATGGGTCCTGCTAGCTGCCAAAACTGTATAGCATTCTCTCGAAGCCGTTTTTGTCTGATAATCTGGTTCGCGGGGGTTTTGTTCGGCTGCACGTGATGACCGAATCTGGTTGTGGGAATGGGTCCGCCGCTCGTCGTGGTTCGCACGTCTCACTCCCACCCGCAAGAGAAATCCAGCCTGAGACCGACGGCCGTAGCAACACAGCTGAGCTCCCAGCGGGGCAGCCCCTGAGTGTGTCCAAACAGAACTTTGCCGTGTTCAGCCCAGATCCAGAGTCTCGGCTGCCGCTGCTGCTGTGCATTGTCCCTGCTGAGGGTCAAACACTCAGGGACACCTTCCGTCTCTGGAGAATTCGTGCCCGACCCAAGCACTGCACTCACGTCTCCAGCATTGCTTTCTAAGGAAAACAGGGGAAGGCAGACTTGGTGTAGATCATGATATTTTAGAGTGTTTAAAACTCACTGAGTCATAAATCTCAGAGGTGAGATCCACTTGGAATTAATGGGATGGAGAAGTAGTGCAACATGGAAAAGGGGAGCATAGAAATAAACACAGGAAAACATCTTGGATTGCTTCTTTCCATTTTCATTTCACTTCTGGAAAGCTGTTTCAGTTTTCCAAGAATCTTCTCAACAGTCGTGTCCAGGGAAAGAACCTATCCTGGAGAATGTGGTTGAGCTTCTGTCACAAGATATGCCACCAACTGAAGCTTCTCTTGGCTTTCCACACTGTGAGTACAGCACAACTCTTGCAGCAAAGCAGGACAAATGTTTGGAGAACTTTACAACTTGTACTTTCTTTTCTTTGTGGACTGGCCAGTTGTGCTGTTGGGTAATGAAAGGAATGAGAAGGTAGTGTCTTTACAAACACACTCTGACTCTGGGGTGAGATAAGGCTGATATTGGGAGATAGAAAGAAACAATAGGAAGGATTTGCATAGGAATTCTAGTGATTGGCTTACCCCAGTCTATGTTAATAGACTACCTGAGCAGAGACACAGAGATGTATATTGAAAGGCGGCAATGAATGATAGAAGGGGGGTTTCATCAAGGTGTTTTTTGGAGGGAGTCTGGGTACCCCTGGCAAGTCACCTTCAGCCAAATGGGAAAGAGCAGATGTGGAAACCGCAGCCAGGGCAAATTGGGATAAAAGGAGAGGCATGCTGTCTCTATGAATTTGAAAAGAACACGATGGGAAAAGTGACCAAATGTGGACCCTCTCCCTTTATTCATGATAAAAGTTGCGGGACTAGAGCTATGTCTTCCTTTATAGAGAGGACTATAATAATCACTTCTGGTTCGTCGCGTATATAGAGAGATTAAGTTGAAGTTCCTTTACGGCCAGTTGGGGGATTTGTCCTCGAAGGGCACAAAGCCCAACCAGTAATGAAATAGGGCGTTTTTAATTCTGTCCACGAAGGGAACTAAATTCCTCTAGAGGACAGGGCTAGAAAGGACCTACGACCCAACTTTGATTCGCTCATGAGAGCGGACAGGACCAGGATCGAGTTGAGGCTTGCTCTTTCGCATGGCTAAACGTCAAATAAGACGCTAAAAATCTCCGGGTGGTGGCTTAGGGCGATCGATACGGGCAGGTGTAACGTGTGCGGCCCCTTATTTCTCCATTTAGTCGCAAGATCTCATAGCATAGCCGCTATAATCATGATAGCGACGCCGAGCACGCAGAACATGTACCGGGTTCCGCCTGGCACCTCCTCCTGCCGGCTGGCACCACTAGCTGGATGATTGCTTCTCCTATAACGTCGCGGCCCGTTCTGACGTACCGGCTCCCGGCTGGCAGCGCCGGATGCGACGAGAGGCATCTCCGCTCGTCTCGGGGCAGGTGGGGCGCTGTGGGTCGGCAACGCTGGGCTGCTTCGCGCGAAGATGGTGACGAGAACCGAAGGGACATTACGGGAGACAGCCCAGACAGCGGGGCGTGGCGGATCCGCGACGGCTTCCTTTGTGCGTGGGGCAAATCTCTCGGCGGTCTGGGAAGCTCTGGATAACAGGGTCTTGCATATCAGCCCCCGGGTCTCGCACGTCTCGGTGAGTCACTCACCCAGTAGCCTCAGGGTTGCATACACACGAGCCCGATGTGGTCCAGCGGATGTCGCTGTTGTCACCTCCTGCACCCCCAAACCCCCCCGTGTCAGAGTGAGGGCAGCTGAGGGAGCCCCCAAATTGTCTTTGCGGCGATATTACCTGGGGGACCCCACAGAGGGCAGGGCTGGGGAAGGCACTCGCCTCACCAAAGGTGGAAACGGGACTAAGCTCGGTATGTCTGGTCTTCCGGTGAGAGTTCTGGCAGGGTGGGCTCTTGAGTCTCAAGACACCCCCAGCCCCTGGGGTGGGCTCCTCGGTCTGAGGCAGGCATGTGGGGCCTAGGAGTGCTCCTTCGCGCGGACTTCTCTGCGGTTGGCACACACCGGCACGGGGACACACCTTCGGGGCACACATTCCTGTTCACCGGCACAAGGCACCAATGTGTGGGGGGGACAGCACTATCTGAGCAGGGGGGAGCTCAGGGGTGCGGGCTGGGAATGCTGCTCTGGGCCGGGGCAAGCCATTCGTCGAGAACTTTGTTCATATATGTATCAGAGGCATAAGTCCGCACCGATCTTAGGGAGGGCCAGGGCACCACATATCTGGGTGAAGAGCGAGGGTTCCTCATCTCCGGGCCCGGCTTTCACCCGGCTCATCACTCAGTCGTCGGGGGTTCGATTGGACCCCAGATGAGCGCGGGGCGGAGAGCTCGGGTACGCCAGTGCCATATGTCCCGGGGCCACACTATCGCTTACGGGTTTCGGCACTTGACGCTGCCTTGTCTACTCTGAGGCAAGGGTCCTGTCTCGCACACTGATTTGGGCCAGAGCTCGAAAGCGGCTGTATGCTCCATGTGGCCGCAGGGCCTCGCTGCCTATTTGATCTTCGGGCTCAGGATTCCTAGAGGGGCAGTTGCCCATTTGGTCGAAGGAGGTGCCTGTGACGGGGCGCTTGTTCGCTGGGAGCGGCGGCAGCGGCCGAAGCGCGGTGAGGCGGCGGCGGAGCGAGTACGAGCACCGAGGCGGGCACAACCAAGCCACCCGGTGGAGCTTTGCGGCGATCGGGGTTCTTGTGTGCTCCGACGGGGCTCGGGGCTCGCTGCTGGCCGGGGGGGCAGGGAAAAAGGAGAGGCTCTGCTGGCCGTTCGTTGACGCGCCCCTTCGTGGGATGGCCACCATGGGTCAATAACAGCGCTCCATGCCTGAGGCCACAGCTGCGGAGCGGCTGGCCCGCGGATCTACTTCCGTGCGCTCTGATGCCTCGGCAGGCGAAGCCCGGTAGGCGCAGGGGAGTGGTGAGAGCACAGCGCTGGCTCGTCCCTGTTGCTGTCGGTAGGACGGAGGTGGCTGCCCCGTCTCCGAGGCTGTGCGGTAAAATTGTCGGATCCGTCCACATAGAGGAGCGAGAGAGTGAGTACCCTAAATTCGTTAGACTTATAATATTGCAACCTGACACAAAGATCGACGAGTGCTATTGAGCCATGGGTGGAATTTCTCTAGGCGGGGGTCTAAAGCGCATTTCTACCTAGGAAACAGCGACGTTTAGTCCTGAACGTCAGGAGAAACTTTCTAGTTGTATTATTATCCCACCAATATTTCCCTGTATCCCATCTCCACCTTGCCTCCCCTTCCTATCCTCCCCTGGCTTTGGAACGGGCTTCATGACTCTTCCTGGAGGCGGCAGGCTGGCCCACTGCATGGGGCTCAGCTGCTCCCCTCTACCTAAACGCCACCTTCCTCTCATGTATAACATCCGCAAGTATATTCATTGGTTCAAGGGCTCTGTTAAGTCTTTGTCCTTCTTCTAGAAGTTCAGAATTGTTCTGATGCCCGTTCAAATTTTCCCCAATTTGAGTGTTCCCTGCAGCCGCGGATGCACCAATTGACGGCACTCTCTTTCTCTGATGAGTGTATAAAAAATAAATTCGTAGCATGGAATTATCCCAACACTGATTTTAACTGGGCCTTGATGGGAGAAGCCAAATAGGTAAAGACAGTTGGGAAGACCGCCACTGCTCGTGTTACACCCTATAGAGACAGCAGCAGACAATGTTCTCCAATGTCACAAGGATGATTGCGAGTGTGGGTGGAGAGGGAATTAGCAAGGGTATCACGCGGCTCCGCATTATTTTTCTTTTCAGCTCGATATATGGGTTATTCAGGACGCAATCTATTCTGTGGTGCTCAGCTTCTGTTTTCCCCTTTTGCCAGTCTTCTAGGACACACGTTTCGTGTTGCAGGGCAGTGCACCAGTCTACGTCACGTCCTGGGTCTGCTTTAGCTCTAGCAAATTCTGTTTCTGGAGGCACCAGAGCGCATGTGGTGGGTCTTGGGGCCTGCATGGGCAGAGGGAATGAGAGGCACCCATTCTCCCCCTCAATTGGGCAAGGAGGCCCTGGGTGCATTGTTCACCACTTTGCCCCATCAGAAGTGGGGGCTCTTAAGTTGTCTGGGCACAATTTGTGGGGCACTTAAAGTGGGATGCCCTCATCCTGGTACACACCTGGGCACAGTGGGAGTGGTCCGTGAGGGGACATGGCAGCAAGAGGCTTGGTGGGCATCTCCCAGGCGGGAAGCCCTGGAGAGTGTTGTAATAGGGGGTCGCCCATCACGCTTTGATTTTTTTTTTTTTCTCTCTAAAATAATTTTATAAAGATTGTTATATGAAGCTTCACTAATGGGGTGACTAGTTCACCCGCTTTAAAACCTCTTAGGCGTTCGAGCACTAACTATGTCGAAGACTTGATAGGGTGATTTGCAATTGTGGTAACGATGGTACTAAATATTTTGCCAGAGTATGGGCTCATCAATAAGGGACAAGGCAGATGAGGACAAACTAAAAAGACTTCAAACGCAGTAAGGAACTCATAGGTCTGCTCCTCCCTTCTCCTTAGACTGAAAATTGATTCTCACACCCCTGGCCCAAACCTCACTGACATATAGTCCCTGGTACAGTGGACCTCTGATACCCCTAACAATCCATCTCCATCAATGGGTGGAATTCCTCCTCCTGAGGCTCCTCCTGTCTCTGCTTCCAGTGTCCTTGTGCTCTGCAGATGGAGCCCTGATTCCTTCCCAGGGGCTGTTTGTGTCGGCTCTCCCCTGCTGGCGCAGGGCCATGCCGTCTGTACACATCCTCGCATGTTGGCCCATTTGGTCCCACCTTCCACTCACGGATGGAGGCCCTTGCCGTTCAATCTGGCTACCCCATTTGGGGGATGTAGAAACTCTGCCATGGCCTTTGCCTTTTGCTCATCCCTTGTTCCATTCCCCTGCTGTGCCTTTGTGACCAACTCCTCCAGGGGCTTCTTCTGCCACTCCTCCAGCCCCCCTGAGTGCCTGTGGGTGCTCATCCTCTGACAGCTGCTGAGCTTTCTGCAATAGCATTTGTTTATCAGTGTCTCAAAATCCTTAAAAGAAAATACTGATCCATAACGTATAATCCACAATTTCCCACAGAAATTCATTCCTCCTCCTCACCTTCGTGGCCCCGCTGCGTCACCCCTCTCGTGGCTGTCGGGCCTACATCACCCCGTATACCACGCAGAGATCCGCGCTGGGCTGGGAGGCTGCCGTCCGCTGTTTTGTCCTTGGATTCTTCCTGCCGCCAGTGCGCCCTCATGAAAATGACGGCGTGCCCTGGCCTGTGCGCGTGGCAGGGGACCTCGGCAGCTTCCTGCCAGCGCAGGCCGGGTCAGGATGGACCGAGAAGTGTACGACTCGCACTGGTTCTTCATGGGGGAGCCCGGGGGCTGTCGGCCTGCCTCGTCCGGGGTGTGTGGTGGGGTCAGGTCAGTGCCACAGAACACCCCAGAGGCTGAGCTGCTGTTCAGACTGGTAGCCCTGATGGTGCTGAGTTAGCCAGCTGAAGAAGGGGGGGTGCTGAGCTGTGCCCAGGAGCCGTCCCAGCACAGGAATTGCCAAAATATCCTGCCCTAAATATGGCAGCACTGTTGGCAGAGCAAGGCACCCTGTCCTGACTGATTTGCTGGGGAAGGTCAGTGTGACCATCACCTGCCAGTGAAGCCCCCAGATTTCAGGGAGCAGTCCAGACGCAGCCCTGTAGCCCCGGCTCCCCACGAGGGCCCGCCAGACTCCGCATGCGCTTCCCACAGGTGCTCCCAGCCCTGTCGCCTCGGTCCACAATCCTGCTGTGCCCAGTCTGCAGTGCCTGCCCAGCATAGAGAAACCTGGTCCGGAAAGTGCCTGCTCCTCTCCTTGGTTGACTCGGTCTGGATCTGCGTATAGTACTCGAGCGATTAAGGCCTATAGCGGTGCAAGCTGGGAATGCATTTGTATGAGGGGATGTCAAAGATGGGGAACCTGGAGAAACTATCCGCACAGGGCTTTTTACTATCTCTTCTCTTCCTTTCTTTTACCCATCACATTATAAATCTAGTTCACTCACTTATACCCATAAGAAAATTTCAATAATCGTCCTATAGCTAACTGCTTAACGACCATGGCAATCTGCACAATCTGTCTACGGCTTATGGCTTAGGACAGCTGGAAGTTGTATCAGCTAAAGCAACCTTCGTACAGTTCCTCTGGCTCGTTCCAAAAAGTGAGAACTCTTCGGCTTTATGTTTTTAAATATCATCGGCTGTACTTCAGCCTTTGGTCACAACTACCCTCCAGGGGGGTCATCTCTGGTAATGGGCCATGGGCATAGTAGGACTCCTGGAACATGACTCATACGGAAGTAATTACATACAATCATCACGACACAATTGTTGGGAGTGGGAGGATGGCCCCCGCCAGAGAAGGGGAAGTGGATGGTCCCTGGAAATACGACGACTCATATAAACTCGTAGGCAGCTCTCAGAAGGCACTATGGGACAAGGATTCCTATTCACTGGACTTTGCCAGAGGAGATAGGTCTTGAAGGTGAGCTGTCTCGTGCGACGACGTTTAACGATTGTATCACGTGAACTACGACTGCTCCTTTCAGGATCACTGCTTCAGTGAGACCACATCCATCACTCCAACAGGATTACTATATATCCATCCATCCCTGCTCTATATGCAGGATATAAGGTGTAATTCTCTATTCCCATAGGAAGGTTCCCATCATTCCTTGACTACGGATCTTCGGGCGCTCGTATATTTTCAAAACCAACTTATTGATCCAACCTCTCTTCTTCTTTGCACAAGTCCTTTATCCGCAGCTCTGGACCCAACATTTTGCCCGTCCCCTGTTGTTCTAATTGGACAGCCAATTGTCATAATGAAAATATAAACACATAAAAAATATGAGAAAAAAAAAAAAAAAAAGGGAGTCGGCAACCATGCTCATGGGACTATGTCCTTTAATAAAAATTGGGCACACGAAATACGTCGAAATAACTTGCCTCTCTCCCTTTGTTGTATAGACACACGATATTCATGTCTCTAGTTTTCCACAGTCTCGTATACTTTTCTTCGTCTATTCCAGGTTGCCCTTCAGTGCTATGCTGGATAGTTTGGAGCTAATGCGACTTTGGATGAGCAGCTGGCTACTCTGGTTGTCAGATAAGCATAATATTTCTTGCGAGACGATACTCGGCATGGTGGTCTCTCTACCATTCTTTTATCTACTAGATCCCTGGCCCCTCATTCGGAGTCCTGTAGAGATCTAGGGAGGGATTGAAGGATCCGTGAGTTAACTCAGGTCTTCGCTAAAGACACGTATCCATCCCCGATTATTCTTACTTCATTGGGCGACAATCCCCAGTTGTTGTAGGAACTTTCTCCCTGGACGCACGGATTTTCCCACCCTTCCATTCAGCCGCCGGACGCCCTCCACGTAGATGGTGCCTCTAGCCAAGTCGAAAGTGTGCGCCGCATGACCCTCGCAACGTCCCACCCAGTTGCCAAGGCAGAGCTAAAGTCCACGCCACCTGCCCCCACCTGTGCCCCCGCTCACCCCAAGCACCCCTGACGAGGGGAATTTGGGAGGGGAGGTTGGTGGAAACCCAGAGCGCAGGCCGCCCCCTTTGCTACCTTGTCCTGGTGTGGCGTTGTGCTGAGAAAGGCCAGCCAGCATGCCGCCCAGCCCTGATGCGGGCACGCAGCTCCAAGGGCCTGCTGCACCTCTTCGTTGGGTAAGGGAGAGGATGGGTGGTTAGAGGGGGACTCAGGTAGGGGCCCAGGGGTGGGTGGCTGGGCTCTGGGGGAATGAGGGAAGAAGAGGGCAGGAAGGGTTGGAGGATTGAAATGGGGGGAGCAATTGGATACAGGGATGAGAAGGAGGGTAATGCAATGCTTATGCAAGGAAAGGGAAAGCGGTAAGCGACGTAGACGGAGGGGAAGGACACGCAGGAAGTGTGAGGAAGGGTCAGGTGGGGGATACCAGCAGGTAGATGGGGAGGAGCAGGCTGAAGCAAGGCACGGCATTCCAGGTTCCACGCCCGCTCCTGGTACTCTCCCTAGGGCCGCCTAACACGCCTCCACGCGCAGGCATTGACCCCCTCGCACATCGGGGTCTCCCACCGCCACGCAGGTCGCATTCTCACACGACCAAATGGTGCTCCAGTGGCTCCCCCTCAGCATCACCACAACATTGTGCATCGCAGTGTCAACCTCCCCACAGACATCTCCACAGTGTGCTCCAGTGTCACGAAAAAAAAGGATGAAAAAAATGTTCATTTCTCCAGTGCTCAGATCTCTGCTGGCTCGTGGTGCTCAGCAGTGCCCCAGCTCAGCCCTGCAATTGCCTCGTGCTGGAGGAGATGAATTTCCACCGTGCATTTCTGTATCTGCTCTTCACCTCTGCGTGGCACGTTATCGCCTGCTAATAACACGGAACAAATAGCACGGCATTAATAACCAGCAGAAACCATTTCACCCCTATTTGCAGCTGTGAATCCTCTTCAAGTCACTTTGGACATTTGGAATTGTTTTTTTCTCTGCTGTGATTCCCTGTCAGCCTCCTCTAACGCTCGCAGGCCTGCATCTGCTGCTCCCCTAAACCAGTGCAAGGCCTCAGTGCTGGGAATTCAGACAGGATGGGTCTGCACAGGGACCCTGGGAGATCAGGGGATCACAGAATTCCAGAATGTTGGGTTGCAAGGACCCTAAAGCTCATCCCATTCAACCCTTGCCATTTAAGGGTTTAGGGTTAGGGTGGTTAGGGTTAGAGCAGGAGGTGCAGCTCTCCTTGTCCAAGCAACACCAGCAATTGTGTTCTGGGGTATTGTGTGCCCCAAAGGGAGTGGGAAACCCAGCCACAGCCAGATGGATCAGGAGAGCAGGGATGTGAGAGGGTGCAGCTGGCAGAGTCCTGCACACCCTGGGTGTTAGGGCTGGTGCACTGAAGATGCTGCCTGGCAGAAGCAGAGATGCTGATGTCTGCTGAGGGTGAGGAACACCTGGGAAGGAGGTGAGGATTCCACATTCGCACTGGGAATTGGGTGATGATGCCACATCTGTGCTGGGAGGAGCCCTGTGGAGCTGCCAGCACCAAGGAGCTGGGCAGGAATCAGAGAAAAGTCACAATGCATGGAACAGAGGGACCTTTGGGTTCCCTTTGGTGAGCCCAGCCTGGCAGAAGGTTCCCGGAGCTGTTTGGTGCTTGGGCACCTCTGGGGTTGGGCAGAACTGGGCCCTGGCACCTCAAGCCCCCCATACCCAGGCAAGAAGCACATTCCTGCCTGTGTTCATTCCCAGGACTGGTGGGGAGATGGGGCTGGTGGTCCCTCAGCTGAATGGCCAGTGACCCCCCCAGGACACCTGCAGGAGACTTGTTGGCTTGTGAACCCTCTGGGGGGTGCTGAGGTTGTGTTTGGGGGTGCCCAAACCTGTCAGCCAAGGCTGTGCTGGGAATCTGAGCCTCAGAATTCTGTAGGACCCTCGTGTTTGTGACAGTAGGGTCACAGCATGGACACCCTGCCACAGCCAGGACCTGGGGTGTTGAATTTGGGGAAAGGGAGTTGCATATCCCCATCCAGGGTCCAGCCAGACCCCACAGCTCCCCAGGGCAGCCACTGCACCCAGGAGCTGGGGGAGGGATTAGCACTCACCCATCCTCTGACGCCTCGATTTGCAAGGGGGATGAGGTGGCAGGGGACATCTGGGTCCCTCCACCACACCCACGCTCCCCCAGCCAGTTTTGGGATGCCCCTCGCTCTCCCTTCCCAATCCCCAGAGCTGATGGTTGCAGTTCGGGCAGTAAATCTGAACCATCCAATCCTGTTAAATTATTTTCAATGACATGATTTCCCTGGTGCACATAAATGATCAATTTCATGTTTTATTCTAGCGTATTTTAGTAAGGAGGAAAAAAAAATCTCATTAAACTATCTTGATTAGAGAAAAGGGGCTGTCATCACAGGGTGGACAAATGGTGTGAGGGCACTCAGCTATTTCCCTGAATGCACTGACACCTGCACAAGAGGCCTTGGAAGACCTGAAGGTTATTTGCCCTATTACAAATGAGGTAAGGTTAAAAAAGGTGATTAAAAGCATCTGGAAACCCGAATGTGACAGAGTCTTGCAGTAACCTCCGAGCAGGTTGATTTATGACAGGCCGGTCCCACCCGTAACAAGATTATAGCTTCTCCCCATCAGCCATTGTGATAAATACCAATTACCTACTTGAGGATTGCCATTCAAATTTGCCTAAGTAAGGAGCAGAATCATACATCTATGTTGATTACATATCAATGATGCGGTGGAAGCCTTTGCAACTTTTAGATCTGCTTAAGATATGCCGCCCTGATTTAGACAGCGATTTGCATACAATTTACCCATAAAGCCTTACTTTGAAAAGTATAATTACTTTTTTAATATTCTTCCTTCTGATTTGAATGTTAGAGAGGCCATATAATGAATTACTGCACTAATGAAGACAAACACGCTCTCGGAGTGTACAATGGGAGCATTGTTAAATAAACTTCCTGCGTGCAAC
This sequence comes from Malurus cyaneus samueli, assembly GCA_009741485.1. NCBI lineage: Eukaryota > Metazoa > Chordata > Aves > Passeriformes > Maluridae > Malurus > Malurus cyaneus. The sequence goes on along the minus strand of CM019233.1, from coordinate 2,524,742 downwards.
ACATTTGTTGTGGTTAATCTTTAAATGGAGGCTCCGATTAATACCAGCACTTTTCTTCCCATAATTATTTTCTGAGGGATGTAAATCCCTGCTCCAGCAGTCCCATCTCCAGCAGTGGGTGATGCAGGGAGGCAGGATGGCTCTGGGGACACAGTGACAGGGTCTGGACCCTCGGTGACCGGCTCCACATGGTCTGAGTGGAACAAAACCCTGTGAGGAACGGCTGAGGAGCTGGGCTGTTCAGCCTGGAAAAAGGAGATCAGGGTGACTTTATCACTCTCAACACTTCCTGAAAGTGGCTGTGGGTAGGTGGGGTCAGTCTCTTTCTCCAGGCAGAACGAGAGGACACAGCCTTGAGCTGCACCAAGGAAATGTAGGTTGAATATTAGAAAAAAGTTTTTAACAGAAAGAGTGATAAAGCATTGGAATGGTCTGCCCGGGGAGGTGGTGAGTCACCATCCCTGGATGTGTTTAAACAAAGATTGGATGTGGTGCTTGGTGCTGGTTTAGTTAGTGTCAGGGCATGGGTTGGACTGAGGATCTTGAAGATCTCTTCAACCCGGTGATCTGTGAAGCAGCCCCCAGGTCCTGACCAGGAGCAATCCTGCCCAGAGCTGCCAGGCTTGCCCTGGGACACAGGGGTGGCTTCTGTCACAAGGAATGGGGACAGCACAAGTGGCACCTGCACGAGAGCTCAGCATCAGCACAGCTCTGCTGCCCTGCTGCATTTAAGTGTTAGAAAAAAATCCTTCACTGAAAGGTGTCACACATGGAATGTGTGCCAAGGTGGTGAGTCACTCCTGGATGTGTTTAAAAAGAGAGGACTGTGGGCTGGTGCTGTGGGAGGTGTTGGGCATGGGTTGGACCTGATGATCTGAAGCTCTCCCAGCCGTTCATCTGTGATCTGTGATCTGTGATTCTGTGATTCTGTGATTCTGTGACTCTGTGATCTGTGATGTGGTGATTTAATGCAGAGCAGCATCTCCTTGGAGCTCATCCTCCTTTGCTTTTCTTCTTGCCCTTCCCCCAAATCTGAGGATCCTCCCCAAAAGCCTCTGTTGATACCCAGTATTCCTGGGATTTCAGATGGCTGAAACCCTCTGGGATGGGCACAGGGAGCCTTGGTAGACCAGGCAGCCAGATTTGACAAATGTCAGTCATGCCCTGGGCTGCATCAAACAGCTTGACCAACAGAGATTCTGTCCCTCTGCCCCACTCAGGTGGTTCCCCACCTGCAGATCTGGGAATTCCAACATCAGGAGGATTTGGAGCTGCTGGGGAGAGTTCAGAGGAGGCCACGGAGCTCCCAGGGCTGGAGCCCCTTCTGGGGAGCTGGGGGTGCTCACCTGGAGAGGAGAAGGCTCCAGGGAGAGCTCAGAGCCCCTTGTAGACAAAGGGGTTATAAAAAGATGGGGAGGACATTTTTATGGGCCTGTTATGAGAACACAATGAGATGTTTTTAAATAAAAGGATTTGGACTAGAGGTAGGAATTTTTCATTCAGAGAGTGTTGGAACACTGGCAAAGGGTGCCTAG
>CM019233.1:2292713-2523182 GCA_009741485.1 Malurus cyaneus samueli | reverse complement strand
CTTTTTTTTTTTTTTTTTTTTGGAAGGGGAAGAGGTTACATTTTTCTGTGTCAGAAATCTGCCGTGACACAAGAGAATCCATCAAATGACACTGCGTGTCAGGTCATGTCACAACATCATTAAAACATTATATCTTGTTGATGAGGCTCTTGCCATCAATTCGAGAGTGACTGATTTGATCTGCAAAAAGTGGAAGTTTCTGTGCCCTGTTTGCAAGACAGCTGGCAGCTCTGTGAGAGGAAGCACTATTTCATATTCTATTTAGGGCATTAAGCCTTAATCCCATTAGAAGATTCATAGCATAGCCAGCTTCAGATAGAGAGATACTTCCATAGCTGGATGGATTTCTCCTACGACACCTGCACCACATGCTGCATGGAGCCATTTGGAAAAAAAACAAGCCTACGGTCTTCCCAGCCCCTCTCTGAGAGCTTATCTCTTCCTCTAATACAGTTTAGTGCCAGGTTTTATAGACTGCTCATGCTGTCGGGAATGTTTGCTGGTATTCTGTTAACTTGATGCTTGGCTGTTCCAACACTATTCATTTAGGGCAAGCATCTGGCATGTAGCAACAAGATGGCTGATAGAATAAAATTAGGCAAGTTTATGTGATTAACCATAGCTGGGAGCCAGCATCGGTCTCGGTTTCTGAGAGGCTGCGACGTGTCCTGTGGGTTATTGATCGGGGAGGGCAGAGCTGTGCTCCCACCGTGGGAGAACCCAGGGAAACACACCTTGGAGGGCTGCTGACACAAAATCCTGAGGCTGGGAGGAGGCAAAAGGTACAGTGCTGCAGAGCAGGGAGTGGTGATAGCACAGGCTGGATCCCTCTAATCTGAACCATTTGGGATTTGGGGAGCTCACAGAGCAGGAGCTGTGTGAGCTCAGGATACACATCCTTCACCCCCATCTCGTGCTTTGGTGCCAGGGCAGTGCCCCCCCACTCCCCAGTTTGTTCAGACCAGAGGATGAAAACCCAGGGAATAGAAAGAGGCCAGGTTTAGGTGAGAGAACAGGAAGGGATTCTTTCCTGGAAGGGTGGGCAGCCCTGGCACAGGGTGCCCAGAGCAGCTGTGGCTGCCCCTGGATCCCTTTGAGTGCCCAAGGCCAGGCTGGACATTGGGGCTGGGAGCACCTGGGACAGTGGGAGGGGTCCCTGCCATGGCAGGGGTGGCACTGGATGGATTTTAAGGTCCATCCAACCCAAACCATTCAGCAATTCTGTGAATTGCTTTGGTGTGAGGTGACAGCAGGGGACAGCCCAAGCCCTGAGCACTTCCCAAAGCTGCAGTCCTGCTCATGTCCCCCTGTCATCACCCACCTGCACCTCAGTGAGCTCCTGCTCATCCCCCTGGAGCTGTGGGGCTCTCACAGACCCTGGGCTGGAGGCTCCCATGGATCCCAGTTTGGAGGCTGCTCTGGATCCCTCTGGCCAGTGAAAGAGCTGTCTCTGCTCCCTTGCTGCTCAGACACCCCAGAGGCTGAGCTGCTGTTCAGACTGGTAGCCCTGATGGTGCTGAGTTAGCCAGCTGAGAGGGGGAGGGTGCTGAGCTGTGCCCAGGATGCCCTGTCCCCAGCACAGGAAATCTGCCCCAAAATATCCTGCCCTAAATATGGCAGCACTGTTGGCAGAGCAAGGCACCCTGTCCTGACTGATTTGCTGGGGAAGGTCAGTGTGACCATCACCTGCCAGTGAAGCCCCCAGATTTCAGGGAGCAGTCCAGACAATATGGGATCTGTGCTCTCTGCAGGCTTGGAGGTGTCTGTAACACAGGCAGAGGGCAGGGAAATGGGTTTCCAAAAAATTAGAAACCAAGAAATAAAGCAAATGCACAGTCTGAGCTGAGCCCTTCAGTCCTGCCAAGCTCTGGCTGTTTAATTTCGCTTTTGTGCCATTGCATTGCTTACCACAGTTCAACAGAATGTGAGGGAAAAAGTCATCCTGAGCTGAGGAATGAAGCACTTGTGCTGCTGTTAAATTATAAACCCTATTTATTCCTTCCTTGCAAAAACTTTTCTTTTTGAGCTTGGCCATTTGCAGAATGAGAAAAAAAAAAAAAAAAAAAAAAAAAAAGAGGGATAAAAAAATCCCACTGCCTTATCCCAACTCTGCATCTTCTCAGGTCTGTGTTGGTATCTGCATGTCAGGAAATGCAGCGTCACCTGCCATGCCATGGAGCTGTGATTGAGAAGTGTGTAACAAAGTTCACATCTCCACAATGTGCTCCAGTGTCCCTCACATCTCCACAGTGTGCTCCAGTGTCACTCACATCTCCTCAATGTGCTCCAGTGTCCCTCACATCTCCACAGTGTGCTCCAGTGTCCCTCACATCTCCACAGTGTGCTCCAGTGTCCCTCACATCCCTCTCCCTGTCCCCATCTCCCCAGGCACAGCCCCCACTCTGCAGCCAGAAGGTGCTGGGAATTAGGAAACAAGGATTTTCCAAGTGACATCAAACGGGGGCCGAGATTTTTTAAACAAACCCCGAGAGCAGCTCTTTCCTCATTTATCACAGAACCAGCCGTGTGCCGAGCCCTGTGCTGGGCTCTGTCTGTCTGTCTGTCTGCCTCCCCGTCTCCCCCAGCCCTCTGACTCGGTTATCTATTTACCTATCTATTTACATGTATTTCTTTTCCCAGTGAATTATGTCAGGGAGGCAGTAAAGTGTTATGTATTTGCAAGCCCCATAATCTTTAAAAGCACAGTGATGCATGCTCCAGATGAGAAAAGAGCCTCCATCCAGTATGTTAATAGATAGCATTAGGGCAATAATGAAAAGCACTTGAGACAAGTAAGCCCCTATCAAAAGCTGAGTAATAGAGATGCACAGAATGAATCACAATGCACCTCCTCTGCAAAAGATATTAAGACGTCTGCTTTAGTGCAGGGTCTATTCACTCCAACAGCTGCTTCATTTCTCTGATTAAAATGGGAGTGGGGAGAGCTTTTGCAGCCATTTCCCCTCGGCTGCAGCGCCTCGCACGCAGGCAGGCACCCACGCCGTGCCCACGGGAGGGCAGGACACGCTGTCACCGCGCGGTGACGGTGACAGTGACAGTGACAGCGACAGCGACAGTGACACAGACAGATGGGCACTGCAGCAGCTGGGTGGGTGTGCAGCGGCTCCCGGGTACCTTCAGGCTTCCTGCTGCACATGGAAATAGCTCCCCAAAAAACCACCGTGGGCGCGCATCTCACGCTGGGGGCACACATGGGGCTGGAATGTGATCCTTGTCCCCACCGCGGGTTCTGTGCTCCCATCCCAACCCCATGCCGGGGGTGTCTGGAGCTGGGGAAATGCAGGACTCAGACAGCAAGGAGCTGTTTGCTGTGGTGAACAGAAAAAAATCTGGGAAAATAATTACAATTAAATAAAAAAATAAATCAGTTCACAAAGAACTAAAAACCATGAGGAAAGAACAGAGAAAGAATGAGGGGAAAAAAACACAGAGGAAGAACAAGCTTCACCCATTCTATATGTTATATGCAAATAGAAACTGATTGTTAATAGTTTAAATTATGTAAAATACAAAACTTCTTCACAATAAATGGCTTTACATACAGAACACCCCTTGAAAAAAAAATCCCTGTGTCAACAGCCAGCATGGAGCACCGTGGGGATCTGGGCTGCAGAGACCCCCTCTCCTCCAGTGCCAGCCATGCCCTGCTGTGCAGTGAGGAGGGGAAGCCAGACAGGCTGAGGGGTGCACAGGAGAAAAGGGTCAGGCATGCAGGACAGCCTTGTGTGCTGTGACAGCAGGGGACAGCCCAAACCCTGATCCTCAGCAGGGACAAGCACTTCCCAAAGCTGCAGCCTTGCTGGAGATCAGCCAGCAGCCACGGGCAGGGGTGTTGGAGGGGTCAGCAGCCACAGGAGGGGATGGGCAGAGCCTGCTGGGGCCGTGCTGGATGTGCTGGATGCACAGAGGGGAGAAATGCCCCCCTGCAATTCCGTGGGGACTCTGCAGTGACCAGGAGTGGATCTGTGGCTCTGTTATCCACCAGCCACGGTTTGATGGCTTTGCTAGAGCTTGAGACAACATCGGGGAGCATCACTGCCAGCCACAGCCAGGTGAGAGGCTCTGCTCCAGGGCCACCGGGGGAAGGGAATGAACCCACACCGTGAGCATGGCGAGGGGCTGGTGCAGCTTCCAGCCACCCTGGCAGTGCCAGCCCAGCCTTTGCCATGAGCCCTGCAGGCTCCAGAGCAGGAGCAGAGGTCAGAGCCAGGAGTCTGTCTCCTGCTGCTGCTGCCAGACAGGGCTCTGGCCATGCTGAGGGGCTGTGGGCAAACCCTACTGGGGCCCAAACGAGCCCTGTGTGACCCACACCCACTCCTTAGAAGTTTTAAGGTGGTGATGCTGAGGGTGTTCCTGGGGTATCCCTCACTTAAGGCCTGTCCCCATCTCACTGCATCCCAGGGCACAGCACAGCACGGACAGCCTCTCCAGACCCACGTTATTAACCACAGCAAGCCCCTGCTCAGACCCTGGGCCGGGCTGTGGCAAGAACAGGAGATGACACAAATACCACAAATACCAGGAACATGCAGCCTGAGAGTAGCTAAGAGCCAGAACCAGCTGGGATGTTCCACCTGTGACCAGCTTAGGCTCATTTCTGATTATCAAAGACGCACTCAGGGGTAAATCATTCTGCCCTGCCCACCGTGGGCTTTTACACCTTCCCCACCAGCACCTGGAGAGGGCTGGTGCTGCAGGAGCTGAGGATCAAAGCCTGGTCCATCCCTGGCACTGTGGATGCATCGCTGGCCCGAGCTCTGCTGGCCCTCTCCCTCCCCCTGCTCACCCACGTTTCTTCCTCAGGTTTTGGAAGCATCAGCCAGGAGGAGCAGATGGGCACTGATGATGACAAAAGTGCCTCTGGCTGCAGCAGGGAACAGGCCCAGGGAGTGAAAACCCCCCTGGCAAAGGGGAGAGGGCTGAGGAGCAGCAGAGGACTCAGAGGTGCTGGGAACGGGGCCATATCAAGGTCTTGCACCCACCACCCCCTGTTCCCCTGATGCCCGGGCAGCTGCTGCTGGGCTCCTATAGTGTTTTTGCAACAAGCAGGGGAGAGGAAGGCATTGAGAAGAGCTGCCCTGATGACAAACCCCACAGCAATGCCAGAGCCAGGTGAGAAAGAAAGGCAGCACAACGCTGTGTTTGTTGGCACAGGGCAAAGCAAAAGCTGGACAGGCTGTGGACAGGCACAGCCCGGGCTCAGAACAGCGCTGACACATCCCCAGGGCACTGCTGGAGGCACCAGCCCTGGGAGTGTTCAGAAAACAAGCAGAGGTAGCTCTGTGTGGTGTGGTGTGCTGGGCACGGGGGGAGTTGGGCACAGGCTGGAACTGATGATCTTTTGAGGGCTTTTCCATCCTAATGGTTCTGTGATTCTGGTCACCCATACAGGACCAGGGGGACAGGCAGGGCAGGAGCCCATACTCTGCTGGCCATCACCAGCATGGGAGCACCCAGCTCTGGGAGGCTCCAGAGCACACCCAGGCTGACCCCAGTGTGGGGAGAATGGGGAGGGAGGTGGGGAGAGAGGAAGGGCTCGAGCTGACCCCTCTGTGGGGCACCACTGGGGCAGGACAGCGGGGTTCTCCTCCTTGCCTTGCCAGGGGGGTTCCAGGTGCCATGAAAAAGGTCTTTGTCAGCTTTCATGATGCCCAGGTCTCTTTGTGGTCACACAGAAGCACAGAGACCTTCCCCAGGCCAGACCCCGTGAATCACTGAACTACAGAGCAGCACCCTGGGGACACCCCTGGGACCAGCTCCACAGGGGGATGCCCCAGTAGCAGTTTGCCTGCTGAGCTGAGTTTTGTGAGTCTAACGAGCCTCACACGAGCATAATTTTAGGTGCAAACCTATGGTAATTTTGGGTGCAAACCTGTAATAATTTTGCGTACAAACCTATGATAATTTTGGGTGCAAATCTATGATAATTTTGGGTACAAATCTATGATAATTTTGGGTATAAACCTATGATAATTTTGGGTATAAACCTATGATAATTTTGGGTACAAACCTATGATAATTTTGGGTGCAAATCTATGATAATTTTGGGTGCAAATCTATAATAATTTGGGTGCAAATCTATGATAATTTTGGGTGCAAGCCTTCCAAAGCTCTTGATCAAGAGGTCAGGTTTAAACCATGTCAGGGGAAAAGCGCCTGTGTCCTGGTGAGGGACACCCAGGTGGCAGGAATGGACATCTCCACTCTAATTCCAGGTGCCAACTCCTATGCCAAGCTGAGCTTGCTGTGCCCAGCTGTCCCCGTGGTCCCTGAGTCATGGTCACAGGGTGTGATGTGGCTCTCCTGAGCTTCTCAGCCTTTCTCCATGCTGCTCCCTGACCTCACTCGTGGGGTGTCCCAGCCCATGTCACATCATCCTGAAGGGACAAGAGAAGGGAGAGCCCAGAGAGGATGAGGCAGCTCACTGAGGAAAACCAGGGCAAGGAAGCAGCTAATGACGTGCTCATAAAGCTCCTGAAGATGTCTCAGGTGCAATAACACATCTGTGGGCTCTGGTGGTGTACAGCCCCTTACCCCGAGGTGATGAGCAGCTGCTGTGGCAGTGTGTCCCCACACCCCTGAGAGCCCCGTGCCTGCAGCTGCTCTGTGAGCTCCCAGCATCAAGCTGGACACAGGGCATGTAAACCCTGGGGTGGGTGAAGATCTGGCAGGCCATCAAAGGGATGAGCCCAGCGTGAGCAGTTTGACAGCATTTCCAGGATGTGTGCAGGGCACAGAGGCTCCCCACGGCCGCTCTCATGTCTGTGTGCCACCGGCAACCAGCACTGACACCACCAAGCCCCACGGCGCTCTCGGGGGCCACCAGCAGCACAAAACCCCAGCCACACTGGGGAAGGGGCTGCCGTCGCCACCGGCACCTCCGAGCTCGTTGCCAGATGCCCAGGAAAAGACAGCGAGGCCTCAGCAGGGAGCTTCAGTGCCGCGTCTGCTGCTGCCTGCCAAAATTAACATCACTGACAAAAGGCATGATCCTGAAATTGCACCACCAAGCAGATGGATCGCTGGAGTATGGGAGGCCTCGTAATGGAAAAGATGAGTAATTCAAGGAGAGAGCACAGTGCCAGTGATCCATGCTTGGCTGCTGCTGCAGCGGGCTGGGAACCTGGAGTGCTGCCTGTGGCGGGGCTGGATTCCTCCAGCTCCATGGCCAAACCTGATGGGATGGGGCTGGGGGGCTCCTGCTGGCCACCAGCACTGGGCACACGGCGTGGGGAACACAGCCATGGCTGGCTGGACCGTGCTGGAGGGTGGCTCTGGTGCTGGGAGCTGCTGGAGCCCTGGACACTGCCATGGGTGAAGAGGCTCTTCTGGAACAGGGGAGTGACAGTGAGGAGATGAAAGTGACCCTGGCTGGGTGAGCAGAAAGCTCCAAGGGTTCAGTGCACTGGGATGGTGGGGAACCAGCTCATCTCTGCCCACAGACCCTGCCAGGCTGCCCACGCCACACCAAGGAGAGCCACGGCGCTGGCGTGGGCTGCTGGACATCCCTGGAGCAGTTGTGCAGCAAGGATCCTTCCAGAACCCCGGGCCCTGCAGCAGGATCCTCAAACCCTGCCATTCCCACTGCAGGATCCTTCCAGAACCTTGGCCATTCCCACTGCAGGATCCTTCCAGAACCCCAGCTATTCCCACTGCAGAGAGCCAGAATTCCTCCAGAACCCCGGCATTCCCACTACAGATCCCTCCAGAACCCTGGCCATTCTCATTGCAGGATCCTTCCAGAACCCCGGGCGTCCCCACTGCAGGATCCTTCCAGAACCTCGGCCATTCCCACTGCAGGATCCCTCCAGAACACTGCAATTCCCACTGCAGGAAGCCAGGAATGTCCAGGAATACACAAAATGTCCAGGAATGTCCAGGAATACACAGAATGTCCAGTAATATGCAGACTGTCCGGCCGGCTTCTGTCCAGCAGAGGGAAGGGGGGAAATAGGAGTGCCTTTGTGCAGCTCCACTTCAAACATGGCAATAAACACGGTCTAAAAAGCTCTCTGAGCCCCCAATCCTCAGCAAAACCCTTATCCAAGCCCGGTGAGGGCTGGCTTGTTCCTTGCCTGTGGCGTGACTCACAGGAGGATCTGAGGAAGTCAGATTTTCTTCTGGCACTGAGGAGCAAGATGGATGAGGAAAGGGACAGGCTCCCTTTTCAAACTCCTGCTGTCCTCTCTGTCCAGGAGTGTCCCCATGCAGCCTGTGGGGCTGTGCCAGGGGCTGGGATCCATCTCCTGGTGCTCGTGGGTCACACAGACCCTGCCAGCTCCTGATTTTACAGAAAAACAGGCACAGCCCCTCTGGAACAGCCAGACCTCACCTCACTGTCACCCCACAGCTCTCCCTGGCCTGTCATTAGACCTGGGATTATTAATTACTCCTTTTCTTTCTAAAGTACAAATGTACCGAAATCATCCACTTGTCAGTGCTGCAACTGTGGTGATGCAAATGTGACACAGCAGGCTTGTACTGGGCACTGAAATTTAAATTAATGGGAAAAAATGAGCTCGCTGGGTTTTTGGCAGAAGATCTGGGCTGTTTGTGTTGTCCAGTGCCCTGAGGCTGTTCTGGGTCCCACGGGGACACCAGGACCAAGGCACAGCTCAGCACCTCCAGCATGGATGGACGTGGAGTCACCCTGCAAGCCAGCACCCTGCAAGTCCCCTCTGACACCCTGGAGGAGAGATCAGGCAGCTCAACATTTCAAAAAAAAAAAAAAAAAAAAAAAAAACGGCAGGAAAAGGAGGGAGAGAGGAATAAATCAGCCACAGCTTAAGGGTCCTTATCTCGGAATGACGCCCTGCAGTCCGCGAGGGCTGATCCATCCCCGGGCACGGATCCTGCTGCAGGATCGCTGGGATTAGATGGGCTTTGCTGTGCCCCAGCTGCTCCTGCCCCTCTCCAGACCCCAGCCATGGGGCCATGGGGTGGCACCGGGGCTCCAGGCAGAGCAGAGCCCTGGACTGGCGTCCCAGGCTGCAGGTGCTGCTCGCTGCCCCTCCCGAGGGTCAGCAGGGACTGAGTTCCACAGGTACAGCCTGTATGGGACAGCAGCTGTGGGGAGGCTGAGCGGGGAGATGTGGGTGCTGCAGCCCCCCATTCACGGGCCAGATCCCCCTGGGGCTGCACAGAGTGGCATGGTTGGCATCAGCCCGGCTGGCTGCATGCGCATCCAGCGCCTTTTCATAGCTAATGCGTCACTGAATGTGACTTATTCACTGCCAGGGCTTGGGTCGGTCTCTGTGCCTGCGAGGCTGTGCCTGTGCAGTGTGGGGGGATGGCAGCACCTTTAGGGCTCCCCTAAATCCATCCCACAAAGATGGGCAGCAGGGGATGGGGAGCCCCGTGAACAGGATCAGTGAGGATGGCAGAGAGCAGAGAGTGGGAGCACGGGTGGCTCCCCCAGCTCCGGGCACTCCTAACACCCCCAGGGACTGCCAGGGGACAGGGACAAACTGTGCTGTCCTCCCACCCACCCCTGCTAGGGGAAGGTAAATGCCTGTGAGTACCAGAGAGCAAAACCAAGCCCTATATGTTTAAACTGGCAAGTTCTGTGTTTGTCATCGAGCTGTAAAATGATACCCGAGCAGATGAGGAAAGGAACTTCTTGGAAGACTCAAGCACAGACAGCAGGAGTGGGGGAATAGCATTTTGCTTTATTTCTTTACATGCAATCCAAGGTTTTTATTTTTTTTTTCCTCCTTGCAGCGTTATATTTTTCTACCCAAAAATGGTTATGAGTCTGCCAAGCTCTCGGAGGCAGCGCTGAGGGCTTGTGCCGTGTCTGACACACCGGGGCCGAGGGCTGCAGCTGAAACCCAGCAAAAGGCACAAACAATAAACCCTGGCCTGGGGGGTTCATGGAACAGCAGAACACGCTGGAAGCAGCACCATGAGTGTGTGTGTGTGGTGTGTGAGGGGGCTGTCAGAGCTCACATCCCACCCCAGCTCCAGCTGATGTTTCCAGGAGGTGCAGAGGACACCAGAGCCACGCAGAGGATGCCGAGCTGCAGGCTGGCTTTGTGCTGCCTTGGAGGAGAACATGTGCTGAGAGCAGCAGCTCCCGTTTGTCACCAGGATGCAGTACCTGCTCCAGTGGGTGGATAATTTTAGGTGAATGAGAAAACGCTGCTTTTCTCTGGGCTCGAGCCATGTGCTGGGTGAGATGATGCTCGCAGCAGCGCCTCATCTCAGGTGCTGCGTGCCAGGGATGCAGCCACTTCCCCTGGCACGTGTTCCCGGGGTTATTTATCACACAGAGGCGGTGTCTCCTTGGTTTGGATGTGGATCCTGAGCGAGGTTTTGGGGCGGGAGGCGCGGTGTGCACCGAGTTCCTCTCTGAGGCTGTGACTGTCAGCAGACAGCACGCAGTGACAGCGTGCACGTGAGCTGCTGATGATGTTAAGGATGCTCTTTTTTAGCTTAAATTTGGGGAAAATCCTTAACAAAGCCACAAAGGTTTATTCTCCAGTCACTCTCTCAGGTTGCAGCCAGCCTCGGAGCGGCGTTTCAGCTCTTGGTTTCTCTTGAGGCATCACAAATGTCTGAACAACAGCTGGATGTCCCAAAGGCAGTGTCAGAGTGATGGAGCGGGCAGGGTGGGCAGGGACCACATTCAGGGAGCTGCCCTCCCTGGGCATCCCTCACCCAGCACTGCCTGGGGGTGCCAGCCTGGAGGAGATGAGCCCTGACCCTCTGTGGGACACTGTCCTGGTGCTTTGTGGCCGTCACCCTGCCCCAGTGCAGCACAGATTGTCCCAGAGGGTCACAGCCTCTCCAGCTCGGTGGTGGGGAACCATCAAAGGAGGTTTCTCAGCCTTGAGGGCTCTCCTGAGGGCACACTTCATTTTGTGTTATGTTCAGGCTGGGAAACCTGAGTTCCTGGAGTCAGGAGGGCTGCAACAACACCTGGAGGGAAACAAAAATATCAGCGCTGTGCGGAACAGCAGTGCTCCAAGAGGAGCCCAGGCTGTGCCTCCTGTGCTCACCCAGTCTCCCTTCCCAGACTGAGATCTGAGCACCCACCAACACAGACACAAAGTGAGGCCCTGAGGGAAGGCTGAGTGCTCCAGGGCTCCCAGCATTGTCACAGGGGTGACACTGAGGGGACATCACGGGACCATGAGGGGTTCATGGTCAGCTGGTGTGTTACAGATTGGTGGGGAGCTGAGAGGGCCAATTTCTGGAGGCTTTGGGGATCAAGGTGTGGGGTGCTGTTGATGCCTGTGGATTTCAGTTTCTCTATTTCCATCTCTCTGTACCCCTGTGATTCTTCAGTGTTTAACTCCAGACTCCACAGACAGTGCTGAGCTCCTGCTCTCCCATTTTTACACAAAACAATTCCTCTGCAGCCCCAAACTCAAGGACACCTCCCTGGGCCAGGCCCCAAGAGATGGAAACAACAGAGAATTGGGGGAGCCAAGTTGGAGTTTTTGACTGCATTGGCTGCAGCTGCAATTGGAGGATTCAGCAAATCCCGATGTGCAAATGGACAAAAGTGAGAAAGGGTGAAAAAGCCGTGAGCCATTGTCCATTGTGGGTGCAGCCCCTGGCTGGGCTGGGACTGCCCTGGATGGCCCTGAAGGCGCTGCAATGAACAGAACTGCTTTGGATTCTCTGGATTCTGTCCAGACTGTGTTTTGGGTTACCAGATTTAGGCATCACAGCAGTTCTTCGGACCCTGCTGTGACAGCATGGGCACGTTGGTCCCACTGGCTGTGCCAGGTCTCCCAGGTGCTGTCTCAGAAGGGAATCCCTGGGGCTGTGGGAGAACCCCTCATCCCCCACCTTGCTGCTCTGTCCACAGAGCCATGTGTTGGTCCAAGCAAAGGGTTCAGTAGCCAAAGTGGCTTCCAGGTTGCAGGGGGCCCTCATCCCATCCAAAAACACACCGGGAATGAGGGGATGGGCACCCCAATCGCCCATCCCACCCTGTCTGCACCCTCTGCAGCCTCCCTGTGCCACTCAGGGCGGTGCCCAGGGGCTGGGACAAGTGGGGCACCAGAAGTAGGGCAGTGTGCTGGATGTGGGGCAGGGACAGCCTGGGCTGGGTGCTCACAAACCCTGACACAGCTGGGCTGGGAGCCAGGGCACCACGTCCTGCCCTCACCCCGAGGCACAGCAGGGCAGCAGCTCACCCCTGTCCTGGCCATCTTCAGGTCCTGAGGGACAGTTCCAGCCCCAGGGCTTGAGAAGCCTCCAGGGAACAGAGCAGGCACAATTAAAAATGCGTCACTGAGAGCCACAGAGCACCACAATCTGCTGGGCAAGGTCACAAAAACCCAGCGGAGTGACCGTGTGGCATGGCACATCCCTGAGCACCGTGGGATCTCTGGTGGTGACAGGGTGGGTGTCCGTGTCCCCTGTCCCTGTCAAGGTGAGGGACATCTGAGGATATCACTGCTCTCCAGCACAGAGCTCTGTGGGCTAACCGAAGGCAGATGTATAAAAATAAACAGAAATACTGGAGATGTGATTACCAAGGAAACGCATTTACATACAGGAAAACGTCCAAAACGACTGTCATTTACTTCCTTTATTTATTTGCATTTATAGAAATGCTCCCGCCCAAGGATCTGGGCTCATTCCTGCCCAAATGGAGGAAATGGAGCCTGCTGGACCCTTGCCCCATCACCCACCACCATCGTGCCCCCTCCCACGAAGCACAGCTGCCCCTCTCTGATGGGCTCAGGGTGTGCCATGCTGGAAATGCTTCCCTTCATGTCCCATCTCTGGGCACAAAGATTCCCCTCTGCCTTTCCTGGGACCCCCTCAGGAAGGATTTTCTGGGCTCATCATGGGATAGCCCCACCCTGCACCCAGCTCTGGGCAGCCACGGAGGGAATCAGGCACTGAGAGCTGAGGGGATGGAGCAAAGGGATGGGATTGGGGCAGGGATAGGGGGGATTTCTCGGTCCAGTTGCCAGCAGAGAGCACGAAGCGGGGAGATACAGGCTGAGGCAAATCAAAAGAGAAGCATTTTAACTTGCAAGGAATGGAAATGAGAGGAGTGAATTTGGGTCATGCCAAAGCATTCCTTCTACAGGAAATGAAATGTTTTACAAGCCTTTCTTTTTCTCCCTTTATTTTCCCTCTCCCCCCTCCTCTTTTGGGGGATTTACAACAATAAAAAATAAAAAAGTTTGATTTCTAAAATGCACAAAGAAAATATCTGAGCTGCTCTTTTCCCCTGGAGGTGTACACAGCCCTCACACCCAGCTCCAGTCCAACCCAAATGGCATTGGGGGTTCATTTACCAGCATCAGCAACAAAACCACGGCACCCTGTGGCTGGGATTCTCTCAGATTATCATCTTGCCTCAAGCCTTTCCTGATATCCACAAGAGCTCAGGCACTGAGCAGTGACAAGAGGGTCTGGCATGGGGACAAGCCCCACTCTGGGGCTGAGCCAGCTCCACCCCAGTGCCCAGCCAGCCTGGGGAGATGCTGGGGTGCAGCAAGATGGGCAAACCCCGAGGCTCCTCGAGTTCTGGGAATGGCTGCAAAGGGGACTGGCTTGGAGAAAAGATTTGTGCGGGTTTTGGGGGTGGGTGCTTGTTCCTGGTGTAGCTTTGCTGTGCAGAACCATGGGCTGCTTTGGGTTGGAGGGGTCTCAGAGCTCAGCCAGCTCCCTCAGCCTGGAGGGGCTGCAGCCCCCAGAGCATTTCCGTGTGGATGTGGGGACATGGACAATGCCACCACCTCTGGAGCTCTGAGTGGAGTGGGAGAGTGCAGCTCTGGCAGGACAAGGAGCCCATGACCTGCAGAGCATCCTCGGTCACCACACGAGGAGGGGACACAGTGGGGATGCACTGCCGGAGCTGGAGGGGACATTCTGCACCTTTTGTAGGCCTTTTGTTACTGAGGAACTGCTCCATCAGCTCTCCCATGGCGGTGTGGGGGTCCCACAGGAGCGAGGGATGGTGCTGTGCCCTCCAGCAGGCACAGGAGGCTGAACAGCAGCCCCCAGCTCGGCAAAGAGCAGCTACAGGACGATGACACACTTTGCTGCTCCGCTCTGCTCCAGCACTGCCTCTGCCGGGTAATTAGAGCTGACAGGGTGTGTGCAGTTCCCGGGTAATTGCCCACACACCTAAGGTGTGGTGGAAGGCGGGAGGTGAACCAAAACCTTCCAGCTGACCTACATGCAGAGGTGCTGCCCAGCAGCAGTGGGACGGGGAGCTGGGAAGGAGGAAGCGAATGATGAAACTGCACAAACCCAGCCTATCCCAGGGTGATCCGGAGAAGGGACTGAAGGTGATGCCGTAGGATTTTTAGTTTCTATATTTTCATGCATCTGTATTCTTGTACTTTTCTAGTACAGCACTAAAAACTACCTTTCTCCCATCTTTAGACAAACAATCCCTCTCTGAACCTGAATCCAAGGACACCTCGCTGCCTCAGAGCCCCAAAATATGGAAACAACAGTGGGTTAGGGGGAGCAAGTTTGGGGTGGTTGACATCATCACCTGTAAAGATCATTGGAGAATTAAGACCCAATATGTTAATAAGGCAGAACTTATCAAAGGTAAAGATCTCATGACCCGGTGTCCATTTTGGGTGCAGCCTCAGGACGAGGCTTTGTCTGTCCTAATGTACCAGGGGGCCTGTTAGGCCTGGATTAAAATTGTGTATTCTCATTCTCTTAACTTTGTCTGGCCTCTCTTTCAGATCAGCCTGATTGAGAAGGCATCAAAGGGACTCCCAAACCAGGCTGGGAGGGGAAAGCAAGGCTTAGAGCCTGCTGAGAGCATCCCTGTCCATCCAGGAGCCGGGGATGGCGCAGTGGCCACTCCATCCCTGTGACAGTCAGGGGAGGGCTGGCTTGGCAGCAGCCTCACGTGTAGGACGAGGCAGGTAATGCTCTGCTGGCTGCCCGTGGCTGTGCCCACATGTTCAGCTGATCAGGTTAACTGGCTCATTTGGCCAGGAGCAGGGAGCCAAGTGCTAATGGCTTTGGACATGCAGCCTGCGCCGCGCTCTGCCCTTCGGGGGCTGCCGCAGG
The DNA here is from genome assembly GCA_009741485.1 of Malurus cyaneus samueli. Classification (NCBI taxonomy): domain Eukaryota; kingdom Metazoa; phylum Chordata; class Aves; order Passeriformes; family Maluridae; genus Malurus; species Malurus cyaneus. Next base: position 2,508,146 of record CM019233.1, on the reverse strand, counting down.
TGCTGCCGAGCTGGCCCGGCTCAGGGCACGGGGCTGGAGCACAGCTCCCAGGAAATGTGCCAGGAAACGTGCCAGGAAACGTGCCAGGAAATGTGCCAGCTTCTGCAGCCATGGCCTCAACAGAGCAGAGTGGTTCTGGAGGTGCAGCAGGACTGGCCTTGTTACACGGCCCCAGGGAACAGGGGGGATGCTGAGTCAAAGAACCACAGAATAACGGAATAATTAAGGCTGGAAAAAACCTCTAAGGTCATTGAGTCCAGCTATTCACCCAGCACCTCCGTGTTCACCACTAACACATGTCCCTGAAGGCCACATCCACCATCCACACGCCTTTTGAACGCTTCCAGGGATGATGATTCCATCACTTGCCTGGGCAGCCTATTCCAGTACCTGACCACCCTTTCAGTGAAGAAATTTTTCCTAATAGCTAATCTGAACCCCGCCTGGGGTAACTTTAGGCCATTTCCTCTCACCCTGTTCAGTTCACAACCTTGGCAAGCAGCTGGAGAGCAGAGATGAGGGCCAGGATAGCCCTTTCCTTCCTCCCCTCATCTCCTCGAGCTCCCCTCCAATTCGTACAGAAACTCTGAGGGCTTCAGCAGAGCAGAGGGACCAGGAGGAGGAAGGCAAAGTCCAAGTGACCATCCCATCTAAACCCTGAACCTCCAAGTGACCCTCAGCAGCCAAGCTCCACCAGTGAGCAGGCAGTGGTCACTCCCAGTCCGGGCAATCTCACAGCACAACAGGACTGGACATTCCTGGTGCAGCCCCTGCCTGAGCTTCTCTCTTGCCCACAGAAATCAGAGATCTCCTGCATCTCGATTTGCCTTTCAGCAATCCATCCTGCTGCAATTCATCCTGTGTCCCACCTGCCCTCCCCTCCCAGCCTTGCCCTTTCCTGCCAGCTGTGCCAGGTTTGGGGCACATCCACGCTGGGGACCCGCAGCCCTTTCCTCCCGCAGGGATGTGGCCCCAGGCACTCTGGCCACGTGTCCATTCTCACTCTCTGAGCTCCCCTGGCCAGGCACATTCTTTATCTGCTTTGCCTCGGCTCTCAGAGCCTGCAGGCCAACACCCAGACCTTGGGCAGAGACCAATTCCTGTCCACCCCAGCCCACATCACAGAAACCAAACCAGGTCACGGCCACTCAGGCGCAGGTTGTCATCAGCACCAAATTCTCTTCTCCATCTCTTCAGGGAGACAAACTCTGAACTCACCTCCCTGCCTCTGCCTGGTGGAACAATCTGACCGTGATTGAGAATATCTGTAACACTTGTTGTCCCATCTATGCTCTGGAAGATAAGTTCTCCCCTATCCACAGTTCCCAGGATTACTCATTCCTCCTGGATGAGGCCTTCTAATTCTTCCATTTAATTGCTCATGTTCCTGGCATCAGTACAGAAATACTTGAACTGTTTCTGCCTGGTCTTATCTGCGCTCTCAGCCGAGGAGGTGCCGTCCCCTCGCTGGCTGCAAGGGCCGCCTGACGTCGGTTTTTGGCAAGATAGGAGCTCTCCCATTCCTTGCTGCTCTCTGCTCTTCCTTTCTTGGTCGCCCTGCTCCTGCTGACACGGTCACCCTCCCGATGGATGTGGATTCCAGGCAGGGTGCAACCCAGGCCAAGAAAGGAAACGCTCGGAGACAGCCCCGAGACCCATCCACAGGGAACATCCCTGCTTATCTGCCTTCCTCCTGATAACCTCCTTTTAATATTATCCACTGCAGACTCACCCTTCGCAAGTTCTTTATCCACTTTAATTCTCTGATCCCATCTTCTCCGGGTTAGCTAATAATTTCCCATGGGTGCTTTATCCGAGAGTTGCCTAAATCCAGACAGACACAGTGCACTGCAGAAAGCCCATGGATTGCTCAGCCCCTGACAAGCTGCCTGTGGAGAACCCATGCTGCATTTTGTTTTCCATACATCTCCCTGGCTTTATCTGTTGTCCGATATAAGCTCAAAAAACTTCTCTGTGACGCAGGCCAAATTATTCACCCTGCATTTACAGGGTGGTGGTGCAGAGCCTTGACTGAATTCTTGCTCCAGTTCTGTTCCTTCACAAGAACTGCTCAAAATCTCCTGGTGGTCCTGATTCTGTGAGTCCACAGGAGGCCACTGCACTGATCACAGGGCTGGAGTCCCTCTGGAGCAGGGCTGGGAGAGCTGGGGGTGCTCCCCTGGAGAGGAGAAGGCTCCAGGGAGAGCTCAGAGCCCCTTTTGGGGCCTGAAGGGGCTCCAGGAGAGCTGGAGAGGGACTGGGGCCAAGGGCTGGAGGGACAGGACACAGGGAATGGCTTCCCAGTGCCAGAGGGCAGGGATGGATGGGATATTGGGAAGGGATTGTTCCTGGGAGGGTGGGGAGGGGCTGGATGGAATTCCCAGGAGCTGCTGTGCTGCCCCTGGATCCCTTTGAGTGCCCAAGGCCAGGCTGGACATTGGGGCTGGGAGCACCTGGGACAGTGGGAGGGGTCCCTGCCATGGCAGGGGTGGAACAAGATGGGATTTAAGGTCTCTTCCAACCCAAACTGTTCCAGCATTCTGTGATTGATTCATGAACCAATCCTTCCAGGATCCTGAGGCAGAGATGAGCTGGTTCCTCACAATCCCAGTGCACTGAACCCTTGGAGCTTTCTGCTCACCCAGCCAGGGTCACTTTCATTTCCCACTGTCACTGCCCTGTTCCAGAAGAGCCTCCTCACCCATGGCAGTGCCCAGGGTTCAGGCAGCTCCCCCCACCCTCCCGTTCTCACCCCAGACTGCCCTGGTCACAAAACCACCTGTCAGCTGTACCACCTCCAGCCCCAGAAGACTCATTTCCTAAGGGAAATCACACATTTAGCACCCTTTGGGTGCTAATCCTTTCCAGTGCTTTCCTCACAAACTCATCACCCCACCTGCACCATGCTCTCTCCTTGCCCTTCATCAAAACCAGCCCCAGAATTCCTCTGAAGGCCACTCAAGGCTCTCTCCTCCCCGTTCATGTCCCCTACCCTGGGCTAGACACACTGGGTGTGTGAAAGCAGGAGCCTCTGTCCCTCTTCACCTGCTCTGTCCCCTCAGCCTGCTCTGTGTCCCTGTCACCTCCACTCTGCTTCCTGGTTAACACTGTTGTCTCTCTCGTTCTTCCTTTAGGACCAGCTGTTATTTCCTCTTTTATGGCCAACCCTCTGTTTCTCCTCTCTGAGCTCTGGGACACCAAACCGTGGTTTCTGCTCCATTCTCTGCCCTTGCACCTTCCTCCTCCTTTGCCCCTGGGTTCCTGCTGAGGTTTCTCAGGATGTCAACCCTTGCTCAGACCTTTCTACATAGCAGGTATCTGCAGCTCTCCGGTTTCTTTAATGTTCTTCTTTTCTCCTTTCCTATGTTTTTCTGAAATTTCTCACTTCACTCCACCACACTGTCCAGATCTTTCTCCTCTTCTGAGTCTCTCCTCTTGCTCCCTGACACAGCCCCACTTCACCTGCAGCACAGGGAGGGCGAGGTGGGGCAGCTCTGGGACCAGGAATCCTTTCCTAGCTCCTCTCAGCCTCACCTCTGTTTTTCCTTTCCTGTGCACAGGAGGGGAATCAGGCTCTGTGACAGCGTGGCAAAGGCTGCACCACTCTGACCCTTCACCATGAGCATCCCACTTAGGAAAGAAAGGAGCTGCAGGACGTGTTCAGCCACACAACAGCTGGGATGCTGGAGTGTGAGAGATCCGGTCCATTAAAAAGCTCACAGATAAAATCCTCCTCCAGCGGCATTGTTATTTCCAGGAACACCTTAAAGATGCTTTGATTTTCCTTTTCTTATGTGCTTGTTATACAACAGCAGCGAGAGCAGCTCTCCTCACAAGCACCATTAGCTACTTAACACACCAGTCAGAAGAGATAAAACCCGGGTTGGTGGCTGTTCTTGGGGCCCAGCTCATCCAGCTATTCAGGGATGCACCAAAATCCAAATTAAATCCCACCCTTGTAACCAAAAAGCTTTGGGGTGACCCACTTGTGGCCTTCCAGTACCTGAAGAGGTTGATAAGAAAGATGGGAAGAGAGTTTTTAATAAGTGACAGGACACAGGGAATGGCTTCCCAGTGCCAGAGGGCAGGGATGGATGGGATATTGGGAAGGGATTGTTCCCTGGGAGGGTGGGGAGGGGCTGGGATGGAATTCCCAGAGCAGCTGTGGCTGCCCCTGGATCCCTTTGAGTGCCCAAGGCCAGGCTGGACATTGGGGCTGGGAGCACCTGGGACAGTGGGAGGGGTCCCTGCCATGGCAGTAAGGGTGGCACTGAAAGGTGTTTGAGGTCTCTTCCAACCCAAACCATTCTGGGGTTCTCTGATTCCATCTCCTCAGAAGCCATCATTGTGGAATGGTTTTGTCAGTCAGGACAATCACACTTGTGGATTTTACCTGGTTTTGTTCATCTCTGGAGCAAAACAGAGCACGTGAAGTGCGGGCTCTGAGCTCATTATAAACAGGGTTCAGCAATACTGCCCTCCTGAGCCCCTCAGTCACACACCAGAGTCATTTATTCTGGGAGATAACCACAAGGAACCCCATCCACAAGCCAGATTCCGTCAGATGCAGAATTTCACCCATAGACAAATGATTTTTAAACTCAGGGTCAGCGAGACCCGGGCATCAGACCCAAAATGTGCAGCATTAACCCTTCAGTGTGTCCCAGCAGTCACTCATGTTGCCATTTTTCTGCCTCTTGCCTCCTGGCCCTGGGCTTCTTCGTGAAGAAGTTCCACAGTGAAACCAGCCAAAGTTGAGAATTTCCAGGAGATGCAAAAATAGCAGAATGCAAATTTTGTGGAGGCTTGAAATTTCAAGTGATTTACCGGTGTCAAACCCGTAAAATCAATTTGGCAGGTGTTCAGTGGTTAAAATTAGTTTTAACTGGAAGCTGGAGGCATTATTGTGGGAGTCTTTGAGCATTGTTGTGGATGCAGCAGGCGCGGGCAGAGCGCATGTGTAACGGGGTGTAATCCTCCTGGAACGCTGCTTGTGAGGATTGGGGGGCTCTGGGGGATGAGCCCACGGGGCTGGCACCATAAACCTGCCCTTGCAGAGGTTTTCAGACTTTTGGGGTGGTCAGTGTGTGGTCAGCAGGGTCAGAAGCAGGTCAGTGTGTGTGCCGTGGGGTGTAATCCTCCTGGAACGCTGTTTGTGCAGCTCGGGGGGCTCTGGGAGCTGAGGCCATGGGGCTGGAAACACAAACCTGCCCTTGCAGAGGTTTTCTGATGTTTTTTCTGGCCCTGGGGTGGTCAGTGTGTGGTCAGCAGGAGTCAGAGGCAGTGCAGTGTTAGTGCCTTGGGTGTGATGCCTTAGGATTTTCAGTTTCTGTATTTTCATGTATCTCTATTCTTGCACTTCTCCAGTGTACAGCACTAAAGCTCATGTTCTCTCATCTTTAGACAAAACAATTCCTCTCTGAGCCTGAAATCCAAGGACACTTCACTGCCTCAGAGCCCCAAAATATGGAAACAACAGAGAATTGGGGGGAGCAGCTTGGGGTGGGTGCCATCATCACCTGAAGGTGTCATTGGAGAATTGGGGCTCGATGTGTTCATGAGACAGAACTTACAAAAGGTGAAAATCTCGTGACTCAGGGTCCATTTTGGGTGCAGCCTCAGGAGGAGGCTTTGTCTGCCCTGAATGTACCACTAGGCCTGGATTAAATTTGTCTGCTTTTATTCTCTTCACTTTATCTGTCCTCTTTTTCAGGTGAGCCTTGTTTTAGGCATCAGGTGTGTTCCCAGGATAAGCCCGGCCAGATCAGCCAAATTCCAGGGACAGTGAGGGAAAGAGACACCTGATTAACTCATTAAATCATCAAATCACAGAATTCTTTAGGAGGGAATATACCTTTAAGGTCATCAAGTCCATCCAAGCACCACCACCGTGTTCACCACTAAACCATGTCCCCAGGTACCACATCCACACATTTTTGAGCATTTCCAAGGATGGGGACTCCCTGGAAGTGCTCAAAAACCCCTCCCAAGGGACTCCCCTGGGCAGCCTGTGCCCATGGTTTACATCCCTTTCCATGAACAAATATTTCCTATTATCTGCTCTCAACTGAGCCTCCCCTGGCAGAACCTGAGGAGATTTCCTCTCGTTCATGGGAAGGCAGATGGGTTCTGGGAGCAGAGCTCATCCTGGTCCCTTCCTTGGCTCCTTCTCCCCCACACACAGAGCAGTAGGATCACATCGTCTGTGCCATCACTCTTTTCCCAAGGAGCTGCAGAGACGCAGGGAGGGTTTGGGGCCTCTGCAGATGAAGGTGTGCAGTGGGGGAAGGGGCTGCACAGAGGAGGGGGTCAGTGAGTGGAGGGCTGGGAACACAAACCCTGTGAGGAATGGCTGAGGGAGCTGGGGCTGTTCAGCCTGGAGAAAAGGAGACTCAGGGGTGACCTCATCGCTCTCTACAAGCTGCACCAAGGGAAGTTTAGCTTGGATGTTAGAAAAATCCTTCACTGAAAGAGTGAACACACGTTGGAATTGTGTGCCCCAGGAGGTGGTGGAGTCACCATCCCTGAGAGTGTTTACAAACAGACTGCATGTGGCACTCAGTGCTGCTCCAGGACCCAACCCCAAGGGAGAGGGGTCTGTGGGGCAAGACATGTCCAGCTCCAGGGCTCTGGGCTGGCTCTTCAACAAGCAGCAGCAGGGCTGGAGCAGCATCATTCCTGTCCTCCTGAAGGGTGGCTGTGGGCAGGTGGGGTCGGGCTCTGCTCCCTGGTGACCACTCACAGAGCGAGGGAACACAGCCTTGAGCTGCACCAAGGGAAGTTTAGGTTGGATATTAGAAAAAAATTCTTCACTGAAAGGGTGATCACATATGGGAATTGTGTGCCCAGGGAGGTGGTGGAGTCACCATCCCTGAATGTATTTGAAAACAGACTGGACGTGGCACTCCGGGCCGTGGTTTGGTTGATGGGGAGGTGTTGGGCCATGGTCTCTTCCAACCTGGTTGATTTTGTGATTCTGAGATTCTGAGATTTTGATATTCTGAGATTCTGTGACTCTGTGTGAATGTTGAGTGGAGATGAGCATGGGGCAGGGGTTCTCATCCCACAGCTCAGGTGCGAACGAGGGAACTGCATCCCGAGTGTTCACATCTCACCAGCAGTGTCTGCAGCTCACTTCCCCAGCACTGCAGAGCCCTCTCAGGCTCTCCTGGCCCTGGAGCCCCCTCCCAGGATCAGTTTCTGCATTGCCATGGCACAGGGCTGGAGGATCTGCAGAGGCAGGTGAGAGGGACAGACTGTGGCACAGCAATCCAGAGCAGCAGCGTGTCCCCGATCAAACCCTCGTGAACGGAGAGGGGCCAGGCTGCAGCTGCCCTTTCCTTAGGAGGAGATGCCATTTTGTGACAGTGCTGCTGTCACCAGAGAGCTGCTGCCTGCGCATCCTGCTGTCCCTGGAAATCCACCACAGCCCGGTGACCCTCGCCTGCCCGCACAGCCCTGCTCAGTCCACCCCAGGCAGGGACTCCCACACAGCTCATCCTGCCAGGAGACTCCAGAGAGATCCAGCAGAGCCCAGGGACAGCCCCCTGTGCGATGCAGCCTCCCAGTGTGCCCCACCAGTGCCATGGTGGGATGCCAGGATGCCCCAAACCCTGCTGCACTGCAGGACCCCACTGGAATCTGCTGCCCTGTGGGATCCCCGTGCCCTGTGACCTGGGCAGGACCCTGCTGTGCCACCACAGGCACCAATCCCAGCAGTGCCATTCCCTCCTGTCCCCATCCCTCTCACCCAGCTGGCTGCCCTGGAGCTCACATCATCCCCAAAGTCAGGGGATCCATCCCCCAGCCAGGGTGGTGTCCCCTCCATCACTGCGCTGGGTGTGGTGAGAGCCCCGGCGTGCAGAGGAACAGCCCCCAGGAAGCAGGTCCTGAGTCCTTCTGCACATTTTGGGAGTGGAACACTGTGAACTCCATTGTCCCCATCAAATCCTCCTGCTGTGCTTGTGTCTGACCTCCCCCCTGCCCTCTCAGCTTGTGGCTGGAAAGGAAACCCTTCCCACCCCTCCTGGTGCTGCTGTGCAGCAGGGCTAGAGCTGTGGCACACCCTGGCAGTGGCTCTGTCCCCAGGCTGGTCACCATGTCCTCAGGTAGGACAGCACCTGGGACTCCTTGTGGGGTTTTCCAGGGTCTGTCACTCGTGCTGGCTGAGGCTCTCCACATCCCTGAGCAATCCATGCTGTCCTTTGCTCCACAGCTCCAGCAGGGACATCCCATCCCCATCTGCTCCTGTCCAAACACTGCATCTTTGCCCCAGCTGCCCATTGCACTGGGGCTCCTCTCCAGCCTGAGACATCACCCAGTTCCCCAGCCAGGACCCATTCTCAAATGCTTCTGGGATCAGAAACTGCTCCAGAACCCCAGCCCCGAGGGAGAGGGGTCTGTGGTGCAAAATGTGTCCAGCTCCAGGATTCTGGGCTGGCTCTTCAACAAGCAGCAGCAGGGCTGGAGCAGCATCAGGGTCAGCAGCGAGTCCAGAGGGCAGGGCAGGGAGCCCTTCATCTTCCCTTTGGAAATTAAACAAGAAGCAGAAGGGGTTTGGTTTTCATTAATATTTTTCTTCAAAAGTTTTCTGGCTTCCCTTCCCCATCTTCTGCCAATATTTCTTCGAGGGGGCGGGCAGCGAGGAGCAGGGAACGTCTGGCAGCTTTTTGTTTTCAATTTGCACAAACCCATTCTGTGTGTGTGTTTTTTCTCTTTCTGGAAATTCTCTGCAGACAGGCACTTCCTGCAGAAATTATAATTTGCAAGGGAAAAATATCTAACAAACAGTTGTTTTTTTTTTTCTTTAGGTTTGCCCTTGGTCTGCAATACCCTGGGCTGGGCTTTGTGCTGCTGACCCTGTCAGGCACCAGGCACCAGTCAGACCCAGCCCTGTGCTCCCACGCCAGCCCTGCCTGTCCATCCCCTCTGCCAGCCCAGCCCAGCACCTCCGGGCTGCCCCATCAGTCCTGTGGGTTTGGCAAAGCTCTGGAAGGAGGGTTAGGGTGGACGTGACTTTGGGGTCAAAGACGGGGGAGAGAGGGGTCATTTTGGTTGAGCTCCACCAGCATGTCCTGTCCTGGTGGGGCAGAGACGTCCTGCCTTGGCAGAAAGCTGCTCCAGATGTTTTTCCAGCTGTTCACATCTGGTTTTCTCCCCGCTGTCAGAGCTCTGGAAGGCAGGCAGGCTGTGACGGCCACAGCTGGGTGAGGACACCTGGGAGGAGGGGGGCACCTGCAGCTCTCAGACCCTGCATGGGCTCTGACCTCTGCCCAGCAGGATCCCCTCAGATCCCCTGAGCACCACCATCATCCCATCCCGACCTGGGCTGCCCTAGACAAAGTTCTGGAGTTTGGGCAGGCACAGGGGTAGCCAGGAATGTGAGGTTAAATAATTCATTCCACATAAATCTTTCCTAGAAACAATTCTTTTCTTCCCAGGGAGACACATTACCACCTCACACACACAAACCTGACCAGGAATTATAAAAGTGCGTTTCTGCCACAGCGAACGGGGCAGGGAGAAGGGAGAGGAGGGAAGGAATAAAATATAGATTCTTGAACTCAGACCTGGGAAGCAGCAAAGCATCAATCTTATTAAAGGACTGGTGTGGACTCTCCAGCCAGCCCACTTCATCCTGACTCCTGACAGGCCCCGATGATTTGTGCCTGCTCAGCAGAGGAGAAGTCCCATAACTCACCCACCGAGACGGCGTGGGATGGAAGCGGGAATGACTCACCACACCCCGCATCCTGCCGTGGCACCACAGCTTTCCGTGTGCCCATGGCCCCTATGGGTCTTGGGACAGGCAAGGATCCATCCCACCCCATATCCTGCTGTGGCACCGCAGCTTTCTGCGTACCCATGGCCCCTATGGGATCTGGGACAGGCATGGGATCCTCATCCTCCCCACCCCATATCCTGCCATGGCACCGCAGCTTTCTGTGTACCCATGGTCCCTATGGGATCTGGGACAGGCACAGGATCCATCCCCACCCCATATCCTGCCGTGGCACCGCAGCTTTCTGCGTACCCATGGCCCCTATGGGATCTGGGACAGGCACAGGATCCATCCCCACCCCATATCTGCCTGGCACTGCAGTTCCCCCCATGGCCCCTGCCCCCAGGACAGGCACAGTGTCCATCCCCACCCCTATATCCTGCCATGGCACTGCAGTTCCCCCCATGCCCACTGCCCCCAGGACAGGCACAGTGTCCATCCCCACCCCATATCCTGCCTGGCACTGCAGTGCCCCATGCCACTGCCCCAGACAGACAGTGTCCATCCCCACCCCACATCCTGCTGTAAAACCATGACACTGTGGCACCAGAGCTCCCTGTGTGCCCACCATCCTTGAGGCTGCGGGGCCATCCCCACCCTGCACCCTGGAACGCAAAAGCAGGATTTGCTCAAAAACGCACGGGGCTCGTGGTGTTTTTAGCCATTGCACAATCTGGATTATAAAAGGGGGATGAAATTCCTGGACTGTCCCATTTTACTGCGCTGCTTGCCCGGAAAACAGGCGCAGCAGCTGTCCCCTGCCTTGCCAGCCAGGAGGATTTGCTCTCTCCACCCAAGCCTCGCTGAAGCGGAGGAATCCTGCCAGTGCTGCTGCCGGTGGCAGGTCGAGCCCGCAGGGCTCTGCGGAGATGTGCTGAGCATGGAGATCATCCCCGAGATGGACGGTACCTCCGCTCCGAGCCCTGCCCGCAGGCGCCGGAACTGAATGGTTGATTAGTGCAGAATCCCGAGCAAGGAGAGGAAATTCTCCCTGGAGCCCTGCCAGGCCAAGCCCGCATCCAAAAATACATCCTGCCGTCCTGCTCGGAGCCCAAAGGTTTTTGGGAAGGAGAGCGCGGTTGCTTTCGCGGCAAAAAAAAAAAAAAAATAACAGCAAGCCCTGAGAGCCTCCTGTCCTCGCGAGCAGGGCCGGAGTCACTTTCAAATCACAGCACTTCTTCCAAGAGAGAGATGGGGGAAAGAGGAAGAAAAAGACACACATGCACCGCCACGGATCTGGCAGGCAAACACAGCTCCAGGGCTTCTGTTTGCCCATCACAGGAAGATTTACTAGGGGGAAAAAAATATAGGCTGATTAATTATGCAGCCGGTTTGGTCCATTATATCATAAAACCCAGCTGTGTAGGACAACCTTGGAGATGCTCCTCTCCAGCATTATCTCAGCCTGGAACCAGGCGCCTGGAGCCAGCAGAAGCTGTCTCGGCACCGAGCGCTCGCCGCCGCGCCGAGCGATAGCGTCTTCCCAAACCCACCTTTTCCACCGGAGATTAGGAGTGCAGTGAACTTTGATATGGTACCAGTGCTAATTTCAATCGGCAGGCCCCTCGCTGGTGTCACCGGAGGCCTCGGGTTCATTCAGAGAGCTGCGGCAGCGCGAGGGGAGGAGGGAAAACAGCCAAAGACTCCCCTTGAATATTAATGAAGCATCAAAGCTTTTAGCTGCATGGCCGTGTCTGAGCGCGACTGCTCTCCAGGGCTCTGCTATGTTTGGCACAATAAAGCCTTGGTAATTATTTCCAATAACTAATTTAGATTATCATTAGCCCCACATTGGAGGCACAGAGAATGCTGCCCTTTCAAACACTTGAACCACTGAGCCTCAAAAATAAAACGCTCGCTCTCTGCAAAGAGATCTTTGCCAGCTCTAATAAATTAGAATATATTTGTGTGCGTTAGCGCCTGTGGTGGCTCCGGATAATGAGAGCAGGTTGTGTCTGGGAATGGAGGAGAAGGCGGCACCTCCCCTGCCCCCCCGCCTCCTCCCGCTCCTCCAGCGCGCATTCCTCCAGGCCCCAATTTGTCCCCATTATCCTCCCGGACCCCCCAACCCCAAATCACCCAGGCCTGGCAGCTGACCCTGTCACAGCCGGTAATAACCCATAAATCATTCCACTCCTTCAAAGAGAATTTCTGCGTGGTGTTAACAGGCTCCCGTGCCCCAGCCCTGGCTGCCAGCCCTGTGCCCAGCTTGGCTCTGCATCCCAGGGAGGATGCTCTGCCCCAGCCCTGCCCACCCCCCTGCAGTGCCCAGGGACAGCTCCCCAGCTCCTCAGCTGTCTGTGCTGTGGTCGTGGCCAGCCCTGGGCACAGGCAGCAGGGTCCCAGCACTGTGACCCCAACACCATGGGGTTCCCACAGCCCACAGAGCAGCCCACACTGCCTGCACCATTCTGCAGCAATCCCAGCCAGCAGGGCTGTCCCCAGAGGAGGTGGGAATGGGACACAGACACCCACCCAGCTGATCTGTGACTGCCCCAAGACAAGGCAAAGCTCCCAGAGCCCACCCTGAGCCCAGCCCTGCACCCCTGCCTGCCTCTAACTCCTGACTCTGCCACCACCGGGGCCTGGGGACCTTGGGTGGATCACTCCAGCTTTCACAGCCTCCGTTTCATCAACCATGTCATTAGGCTAATGATAATTAATGCCTGCAAAGGGCTTTATGCTCTTCAGCTGGAAGGTGATAGTGAAGGGTAAATTATTGTTATTACCATAAACACAGGGTACCTGCCACTTACCGGGGTGGGACCTGCTTTCTGACTTGCCTCAGCTCTTCTTGGCTTGGGACCAGGGTCAGGTGTGGGCTTTGCTTCCTCTGTCATTTCCAACTGAACTTGTGTCTGAGCCAGGCAGGACTCAAATCTGAGGCTTTTTCATGCAAAGTCTCAAAAATGAGGGTTCATTCCATGAAAACTCAAAAATCGGTTCATTCCATGGGAGTGTTGAGCACTGCAGGGCTCCACTGCAGGGAGGGGAGAGGTTCCTTTGCTGTCCCCTTGCCTCGATGGGTCAAGGCCAGCTCCGTGAGGCTCAACAGGCTGACATGCCAGCTCCTGAACCTGCATCATGAGAGCCCCAGGCAGCACTCTGAACTGGGGGAAAAGTGGCTGGAAAATTACTCATTAGGAAAAGACCTGCGAGTGCTGATGGGCAGTGGCCAAATGCGAGCCCAGGTGGCCAATAAGGCCAGTGGCACCTAGCCTGTGCCAGCCATGATGTGGCAGCAGGAGCAGGGCAGTGACCATCCCCCTGTGCTGGCACTGATGAGGCATCTCCAGTCCTGGGAGCAATTTTGGGTCCCTCACTTCAAAAAGGACATTAAAGGGCTGGAACCTGCTAGGGCAGGGAATGGGCGGGGAAGGGGCTGAGGGGCTGGGGCGGGAAAGGGTCAGCCTGGAGCAAAGGGGGATCAGGGGGGACCTGTGGCTCTGCACAACTCCCTGACAGGAGGGGGCAGCCGGGGGGTCGGGCTCTGCTCCAGGGAACAGGACAGGAGCAGGGAAACGGCCTCAGGCTGGGCCAGGGCAGGGGCAGGGGGATATTTGGGGACATTTCTTCACTGGAAGAGTGATCAGGCTTGGAACAGGCTGCCCTGGAAGTGTTCAAAAGCCACATGGATGTGGCACTTGGGGACATCAATTAGTGGTGATAGGGATATTTGGACTCAAATATCTTGGGGGTTTTTCCAACCTCACTGACTCTATCTCTATTCTCCAAGAGGATGGTCACCTCCACTTACTGGCTGTGCCATCCACCCTTTTGGGATGAAAGCAGCTGAGCTGCTGCCCTTCTCCAGTGTGTGTGGCGTGCAGGGATGTGGGTACACAGGAACCCGTGGGTGATGGGAGCTCCCTGTGCATCCCAGCAGGGATCCAGCACATTCAGGTACCCCACACCGCTGCCCTGCAGCCACCATGACCCAGCACAGCCCCTGTCCCTGCAGATGTGACCCCCCAGTGTCCCCAGTGCCCCTCACAGGGGATGGGATCTGGGCAAACCCTTCACCCCCAAGGGAGCATCCACACCCTGCATGTCCCAAATCTCCTGATCATGATTTATCCTCACCCTTCTCCATCATGGTCCTGCATCCCAACACCTTCCCCATCACTCTCACGCCACTCTTCCCACTTTTTTATTAAACTTGTTTGTGGCTCTGGTTTGGTTGGACGGTTGACTGACTTCATTGTTTACTTTTTTAAGCTCCTATTCCCTATGGACGGTTTCAGTTTTCATTAAAAGACTTTCATCAGAATGAGCCGAAATTGTCGAAGGCTGTTCCTGGGTTTTGATTAAAAGCTGAAATCTGCGGTGAAAAAAAAGGAAAAAAAATTATATTTTCCTCCATCCTTTCCCATCCTTCCTCCCCATTTTTATTGAAATCTTCCTTACAGAAAATTCCTTTGCTGATCTGAGGAGCTGCCTCACACAGGGTGGAGCAGGGGCTCATTTTTCCCAGGCAGGGAGAGCAGGAGCATCACTGAGCTGTGCTGAAGGCTCACAGCACCTTCAGACCAGGGACACAGGGCTTGCTCAGTTGTTGTGGCCAACCCAGGACATCAGCACATGGCATTAAAATCAAAATCATGGCATTGTCCAAGGCCTGCACACTCCCTGTCATTCCCAGATGGACCAAAAGCATTTCCCACAGCTCCAGGTGCATCCACGCACCCTCCTGCTATGGTTCACCCTTTGTTCATGCCATCTACATCGTTATCTATGAAATGTAATTACCTCTTCTCCTTCCCTGTCCTGCCCCAGCTCCTCTCCCTCAATCCCAGAGAGGTTTTCCCCAGCCCAGAAATGTTTCTGTTCTGGAGGAAATGGGTTATCTTTCCTCTCTTTCCATATGTGCGGAATCGCAGCTCCTACCCCCCAGCTCATCACCGCATATTAATGGGGAGGAGAATGAGATTAAAAAGTATCTAAATGCAAGAACTCAGCTTTGCTTTTGCATCCTCCAAAGCTTTATTTTGCTCTTTGAGCCAAACATACTGTGTATTTTCTGTAACAATGAACTTATCACACTTATTACGATAAACTGAGAAGGCTCTTCCCACAGCAGAGAAAAATCCTGCAGATTGACTTCAACTCTCAAATATTTTTGGGTACACGTGCATTTTTCCATGGGTTTTCTGAGAAGGGGAATATCTTGCCTGCAGCCAGGTCTTATGAGAGCACAGCTGATCACCAGGCCACGGCATCTCCTGCTGCTCCTCTGTGTGCTGGGAGGGAGCAGCTGGTGCTGTGTCCTTGCTCCCTGGGCAGTGCCAGGGCATCTCTTCCCCTGCCTCACACTCATCTGGAAATGTTACTGGGAAATGTTTATTTGGCCACCTCAGAGTAAGTCCATCCCAACACTGTGACCATTCAAGGCACAGGGACTTTTAGGACATCCCACCCAGCCTGTGGTGCCATCCACTGAACTGCAGTGCAGAAGTCCCTCAGGTTCCTGTGCAGCAGGAGGCTGGAAGAGCCTCTGGAAAATGAAGCCAAGCGTGTGTCCCTGTGGTGGCTTTGCTCTCTTGCTAAGCAAGATGACACAAGAAATCTCACTCACCCACTGCCCCACCACAGCTGAGCCACCATGGCAAAACCCCCAGCTGAGCAAACATCTGGCAGCGACAGCTGGAGCATCTTCCTGTGTGACAACCCATGGGGACAGCAAACACTCCCCCCTTTTGACCTCCCCTCTTACCTTTGGCAGATGCCTGCTCACGCATTTCTCACCTGCACCCATCGCATCCCCACCCAGCAGTGTCCAACCACCTGTCTGCAGGGACCACGGACAGAAATAAGCTCACAAACACACCAGGCAGGGAATACAAGTGTTTTCTTTCTCACACAGATTGGCCAAACCTGGGAGGATGCTGCGTGGGGATGAGTGCTGAGGACGCAGCAGCCCACTGCCAGCTGGCCAGCTCAGCCCTTGAAGCACATTTGGTGGCACGGGGAAATAACCACCATGTCCAACTCTCTGGGAAGTGACAGTGACAGTGCTGGGCCACGGTGAGCGTGGTGGCACAGAGCTCATCCCACAAGTGGCACTGGGAAGCCCCCATCCTCTGCTGAGGGCAGGACCTGGGGCAGCAGGGATGTGTTCTGGCCACATCACCTCCATCCTTCACCTTCAGAAACGAACCGTGCAGAAAATAAGAGCAGAAATGCCTTCGCTGACAGGTTGGAATTAAGAGATTCCAGTTTTTTATAGACAGTCTTCGGATTTCCTGAAAGTTACGGCGCCGGGCATCATTTGTATGCAGGATGCATTGCAGCTCAAAGGTACCAGAACTAATGCTGTCCTGTTAATGAACTGAGTGAGTAATAGCCATGGGTATAGAAAGCTTATGTCTGAAACTAATCCTAGTTAATGAATCTATTGTTACAGGTATTAAATGGTGACAGGGGGTTTCATCCATCAGCCCTCCATTAATCACAGCGTCCCCGCCTATGCTTATTATTTAGAAGCCAGCAAAGGGATCTTAACGATATTAGTAATAGAGCGGTTGTGGTACGTGACCTGGGACGAGGCAGGGATTGGAGGTGATAAGTGTCTGATGGCATGAGGCGCTCCAGAGGTGATCCGAGCGGCTTTGCTCCCCATGGCACGTTATCTTGTCTCTGCCAGGCTGCTCTGCTCAGCCAGCCCTGCTCCAACAGCACAGAGCTGTGGTGGCCGTGCCAGAGCCTCCCCTCGCCTGCTGCTGCCTGCGGGCGATCCCTCGGCACGGGGGCTCTGGAACCCCTCCCTGGGGCACAGCTCAGGCTCTGCCCGGGGGTGCTGCCATGGCCATAAGGAGGAATCTGCCTCCACAAGCAACCAGGTGCGAGCCCACGTGCACGAGCACAAATACCCACCCACCCACGCAGCCTCCGAGCAAATGACTCAAAGGTTTCTCTGGAAAGACGTGAGGAGCATCTGATATTCTACGCTCATTCTCCATCTGGACGTTCTCAGTGCGTTGGGATGGGATTGATCTCATCGTGGTCTCCCAAAGTCAAAGATATTTCTGTCCGGTGGAGAGACACCACCATCCCCATGGCAAGGCAGGGTTCCTGAGAGGGCCAGGACAGTGTGTAGGGTAAAACAGGCCACCAGGAATTCAGGATGGCTTTTGCTGCCCAGGCTCCTAGTGTGTGCACCACCTTGGGGTGCTGGTGGTGGGGATGAACCCCAGCTTGGCCCTGAGAGGTGAGGCTGCATTACATGAAGGTTCTTGAGAGGGGCAAGGACCAGTAGGTTTGGAGAAGGTTTTGCTCTGAGGGTTCAGAGTTCTCCCCATTCTTGTCCTGAAGGCTGCTGTGAGGGACACCCAGTGATCCACACTCAGTGACCACCACGGCCAGAAGCTCATCCTGGGGGCTGGGCAGGGATCCTGTGTGAGTCAGGGGCTCCCCTCAGGATGTGAGTGCAAAATCCCAGACATAAAAACCTACAGCACATGAACAACCCAGAGGTCCCTGCACAGCTTTCACGTTCATCCCTTCCGCAGTTCATGGTCTGCTGAGTTTCCAGCTGACAGAGCAAGCTCCCCAGCTGGTGCCACAACTGCAGCAGCCCCGGCGAGCGGCTGGAGCTGATGGAGCACAGGGCTGTCAATGCAGGCAGCCACGGCTCCCTGAGCTCAGTGCCAGGTGCCCAGTGCCCCTACAGAGATCAGAGAACATGGGGAGCTTCTCCCCACCAGGCCAAGAGTGTCGGGAAAAAGACGGGCTGGTCTGGTGACCAAATGCAAGGCAGAACCACTGAGCCAAATACTCTTCTTCAAACCTCATTGTTCTCCATAAAACTCCTCCCTAGATAAGGGAGGCCAGTGGCACCAGGGCTGTACCAGCCAGGGCATGGCAGGAGCAGGGCAGGGACTGTCCCCTGTGCTGGCACTGATGGAGCATCTCCACTCCTGAGGTCAGTTTTGGGCTCCTCATTGAGGGACTTGAGCATGTCCAGGGCAGGGAACGGGGCTGGGAAGGGGCTTGAGGGGCTGGGGAAGCTGGGGAAGGGGCTCAGCCTGGAGCAAAGGGGGATCAGGGGGGACCTTGTGGCTCTGCACAACTCCCTGAAAAGAGGGGAAACAGCCGGGGGGGGTCGGGCTCTGCTCCAGGGAACAGGGACAGGAGGAGAGGGAACCGTCTTAGGTTGTCCTTGGGGAGGTTTAAGTTGAACACCAGGGAAAATTCAACTGGCAGCTGTTGTGGGAGCCCTGTATGACACCACCCTGCATGTCCTGCTCTGGAGAGGAGCTGAGTTGTGGTCAGTGCTCTGTGCCCAGCACTGGGAACCCTCAGGCTGTTTCTCCTCCCTGCCCATTCTGCAGGGTCATCCCATGGAGCACAGGCAGTGACAATCTGGACATGAGGCAGCTCTGGCAGGGTGGATCAGCCCCTTTCTGTTCCCTGCAAGGACTCCAAACCCTGCATTTCTGTGGAAAACCAAGGCAGGTAATCTGCCACGTGGTTATATTTTTAGGTTAATAACAGATGTGTAAATATATATATGTCTCATGTTCACAGGTACTCGGAGCCAGGAGCTCACCACTTGCCAATGTTTAAAACAAGCCCAGAGCTAACTCGATAAACTGACTGTAAATCCAGCCCTAAGCTGACTCTCAGCTCCCACACAGCTCACACCAAAATCTGCCCACAAACCTGAGGGTGATACCTCCAGCTGGGTTCTCACCCCAAACCCTCCTGCCACAAAAATGATGTGTTTTGGGGGTTGTGTTTTCTTGCAGTGTCAAGAAACTGTCCTCACTTCCCTGCCTGCACCAGAGGGAGAGGATGAATAATAGCTCCAAAGGGTGCAGGCACCCAAAACCTAGGAGGGTGCATTTTTTGGCAGGTTTTTTTTCGCCCTGATTTTCTCCAGAAATCTCTTTGTAAAAGGGTAAAAAACCTCAGTGCCTTTGCCTTATCAGTCTGCACTCACAACATTCCTCCCCATCAAAGAAGGAAACTGCTTTTATCCCCAGCAAGGGGAGCTGAGATTCCCTCATCACCTGCATCCAAGAGCTGTGGATTTCACCAAAATCCCCAGGGATGCAGGGCCTGGCAAGCAAGGCTAAGCCCTGGGCAGCAAAAGCAGCAGAGCATGGTGTGCCCACGGCACAGGAGCCCTGGCACAGAGCAGGTGGGTACCTGGACTCCAGTAGTGCCACACTGCACTAGGACAGCAGCCAGCAGAGTCGGAAAAGAGGAGAGATAATTATTAGTGATTGAAACTGATTGCATGAAAGAAGGACAGATGTTTCTTGTTGTGCTTGTGTGCCTGAGGCTACAGAGCCATGCAAGAGACCGGGGAAAACTCCTTCTCAGCCTGGGAATGCTGTGGCACTGCGCCGCATTCAAATGAGGGCTGAAATCCACACGCACGCGTTCCCTCTGACTCTGTCAAATGCACCCAGGATCTGGTGAAATCTCAGCCTCCTCATTCCCCCCATGCAGGCAGGTGATGTCCACACAGGTCCCTGCTGCCCAAAGGCCATCAGGTGCTGCAGGGACCCCCCAGCTCCCCTCCACATCCCAGACATGCAGCCATCCCAGGCTCTGGGAGATGATGGGACTGGAGACAGCACAGCCACACAAAGCAGGTGGGGAGCTGTTGTTTTGAGCACAGCCTCTATAAAGGCACAGCACTGAAGTCAGGAAAAAGCCCTGGTCACCCTGGAGCAAAGCTGGCCAGAGCAAAACAGGCTTTCCTCTGAGAACAGAGAGATTTACCAGTCAGCATCCTCCCTTGCAGGACCTGGGATAGGGAATCCTGCTGGTGATTTCCTTGGGAAAGGATGGTCACCCATGGGGAGAGCCAGCTGGTGTCCCCAGCAGGCTGGGGAGAGGCTGTTGAGGGGACACAAAGGCCCTGTGGTGTGTTCTGTGGGCTGCAGTGCATGTTTAATGCTATAAAATATGCAAATAGAGGCTTGTCTTAGCGATGTTACTGATGGTGGTGATGTGCTGCTGGCACCGGTTCAGCTGGCTCCGGTGCCAAGGCAGGATGGAGCCAGGGATGCATTCAGGGAACTGAGCAGGGGTCTTGTCCCACCACAGAGGGAACCAGCCCCACCTCAGCACGGCCTGAGCTCCTCCCGAGGCAGCTCTTGGGGTCACTGTCCTGTTGGTGACCGCTGGGTGCCAGGAGCTCCAGACCTGGGGCAGAATGGCTGGAAAGCTCCTGATGGGAAAGGGTCTGGGAATGCTGGTGCTGACAGGGACTGAACTCGAGCCCAGGTGTGCCCAGGTGGCCAACAAGGCACATGGCACTTGGGCTGTGCCAGCCGTGTTGTGGCAGCAGGAGCAGGGCAGTGACCATCCCCCTGTGCTGGCACTGATGGGGCACCTCCAGTCCTGGGGTCAGTTTTGGGCCCCCCATGACAAGACAGACTTTGAGGGGCTGGAGCATGTCCAGGGAGGGAACAGAGCTGGGGAAGGGGACTGGGAAGGCTGGAGCCCCAGGAGAGGCTGAGGGAGCTGGGAAAGGGGCTCAGCCTGGAGCAAAGGGGGATCAGGGGGGACCTTGTGGCTCTGCACAACTCCCTGACAGGAGGGGAGGAGAGGGAACGGCCTCAAGTTGTGCTGGGTGAGGATTAGACTGGATATCAGGGAAAAATTCTTCACTGAAAGAATTATCAAGCCCTGGCACAGCTGCCCAGTGGGGGAGTCACCATCCCTGGAGGGATTTCAGAACCGTGGATGTGGCACTTGGGCACGTGGATCAGTGATGGACCTGGCAGTGCTGGAGAACTGATCTCGATGATCTTAAGAGTCTCTCTCAACCTTTATGATTCTGTGGCTGTTTCAGACTCTGAGCTGCACTGGTTTCCCTTGAGAGAGCAGCCAGATCACCTCGGACATGGGGTGGGGGAGCACTGGGGAAGGTCCATGGGAGCCCCGAGCATGAGCAGGGGGAGTTCCCCATCCTGTGGGGCAGGTCACAGGGTCACCCCTGTCCTGATCTCCCTATCCCTGCCCCCTGTTCCGGTCCCCCTGTCCCTTCCCTGTCCCTGTCCCTGTCCCTGTCCCCCGTCCCTGTCCCTGTCCTTGTCCCCTCCTGTCCCTGTCCCCTATTCCCGTCCCTGTCCCTGTCCCCTGTCCCCGCCCCTGTCCCCTGTTCCCTGTCCCTGTCCATGTCCTGTCCGTGTCCCTGTTCCCTATCCCTGTCCCTGCCCCCTATCCCTGTCCCTGTTCCTGTCCTGTCCCTCCCTGTCCCTATCCCTGTCCCTGTCCTGTCCATCCCTCCCCCTTCCCCTGTCCCCCTGTCTATCCCTGTCCTCCCTGTCCCCTGTCCCTATCCTGTCCCTGTCCCTTCCCCCTGTCCCTATCCCTGTCCCTGTCCCTGTCCCTGTCCCCTGTCCCTATCCTGTCCCTGTCCCTATCCCTGTCCCTGTCCTGTCCCTGTCCCTGTCCCTCTGTCCCTATTCCCATTCTATTCCCCTGTCCCCTGTCCCTGTCCCTGTCCCTGTCCCTGTCCCTGTCCCTATCCCTCCCCTGTCCTTCCCTGTCCCTGTCCCTCTCCCGTCTTCCATCCTGTCCCTGTCCCTCTCCCCTGTCCCTGTCCTGTCCCTTGCCCATCCCGTCCCCGTTCCCTGTCCTGTCCCTGTCCTATCTTCCCTGTCCCTGTTCCCTGTCCCTATCCCTGTCCCCTGTCCCTATCCCTGTCCTGTCCTGTCCCCTGTCCCTATCCCTACCCTGCCCTATCCTGTCCCTGTCCCTTCCCCTGTACCTATCCCTGTCCCTGTCCCTCTCCCCTGTCCCTGTCCCTATCCCTATCCCTATCCCTGTCCCCTGTCCCTATCCCTATCCCATCCTATCCCGTCCCTGCCCCTGTCCCTGTCCCGGCCCCTCCCGGCAGCGCCGATCCGTGCGCGGCCACTGCCCCCTGGTGGGGACCCGGGGCCGGGACACGCGGTTGCCACGGAAACGGGATCGTCACCGCATCCCCTTGGCCCCGAGCCCCGCGGGGACAGCGGGGGCTGGAGGGCTCCGGGGGCACGCCCGGGTCCGCGGGTCACGGTGGGCGAGCAGGGGCCGGGCCGAGGCGGTTCGCGGGGCTGGGAGAGGGCACAGCTGCTCATCCCACCGTGAACCTCCCCTGCCGTGGAATGATCGCCGGGTCATGGAATGGATTGGGTGAGAAGGGGCCTTTAAGATCACCCAGTGCCACCCCCTGCCATGGGCAGGGACACCTCCCACTGTCCCCCCATGTCCAGCCTGGCCTTGGGGACTGCCAGGGATCCAGGGGCAGCCACGGCTGCTCTGGGCACCCTGTGCCAGGGCCTCACCACCTTCACAGGGAATAATTCCTTCCCAAAATCCCATCTAACCCTGCCGTTTGGCAGTGGGAAGCCATTCCCTCTTGTCTTGGCACTCTCTTCCCCTGTAAAAACTCGTTCTCCCTATTTTTTGTAATCCCTCTTGGAAGGACTTAACTCCCGCAATACACAGCAGGGGCCTTTCCCCATGCATCCCCCCAGCCCTGGACGCCCCAATTCCTCTGCAGCTGCCCCTGCTCTGGCACTACACAGAGAAATCCCACTCTTGCCTATTCATTTTGGGGGAGAGGCCCTGATCTTCAGGACATCAGTCCTTATGGGTGGTTCCTGCTCATTATGGGAACACCTTGCACAGCCTTTGGATGATCCTGGTGGCAGCCCTGGGGTTTCCCCAGTTGCTGCTGCCCTGCACTGGCCACTGCCAATGGGGGATGATTCTCCTGCTGCCAAAAATCCTCTTCCTCCAGCAGGGAAGGGCACTGAGCAAAGTGTTGTTCTTCCCAAGCTGCAGACATTCCCTGGATGTCCCATATCACACTCCCAGGCTGGGCTGGTGCTCCCAGACACCAAATCAGTAACATCTCCATGCCCAGCCACAGCTGTCCCCTGCCCCCAGGGCAGCTCCTCAGCCTCACAGGGCCTCCCTCAGACAAACGTGGGTCTCATTTCATAAGAAATTAAAAGGAGGTCGAATGAGCCCTAGACTCCTCTCCAACCTCTGGGGGCAGCCTTGGGGATCCTGCAAAGGATAAAACCATTCAGAGTGAGAGAACAGCTGAGGCTGAAAGGAACCTCTGGAGATGGTGTCCCCTACACCCTGCTCACAAACACGAACCTCTGTAGATGGTCTCCCCCAAATTCTGCTCACAGCAGGAACCTCTAGAGATGGTGTACCCCAAATTCTGCTCACAGCAGGAACCTCTAGAGATGGTGTCCCCCAAATTCTGCTCACAGCAGAAACCTCTGGAGATGGTGTCCCCCAAATTCTGCTCACAGCATCCCCGTGTTTGTGTGTCCAGTCGTGGTGTGCACGTGTGTCCATGGGAGCCTCTCCTCCCCACCGCTCTGCCCAGGATTTCACAGCAGAGCAGAGCAAAGCAGAGCAGAGAAGAGCAGAGCTGGGATTTGAAGGAGTCTCTGCTCCAGACATCAGCACTGCCTTTCAAAGCACATGAAAGGTGGCAGCTCCTGAGCAACCAAAGCCCAGCTCAAGGAGACAAATGTCCTTCTGCTCAGGCTCAGCCTTTTCCAGCCACCCGTGTGATCTTCCTGCTCTCCTGGGCACCGGGGTTCGGGTGGCTGACCTTGAGCTGGGGCTGCTGGGGCTTGGGAGGGTCGGTGCCCCAGGAAGGGGCCTGGCTTGGCTCCATGGCTGCTCAAACAAGATCCCCACAGCCCCCAGCATGGGGAGAGCAGCCAGTGCCAGCCCTGCCCCAAGGGTCTCATGTGGGGAATATGGGGAGCAAGAGAAACAGTCTCTCAGCCCCCCAACCCCGTCCCAACACCTCCAGCACTGCCCTGGCCTTTCACAGGGACCAGCAGCTGCCATCCCCAGCTCCTCCCATGCTCCCTGCCTGGGGCAGGAGGCTGACCCTGTCCCACTGTTGGGCTTCAACCTCAGCCTGCAACTATCAACACACGTGTTGAGAGAAGAACAGGTTAAAAATTGAAATGAAGCTAAATGTTATAGTAATAGTAATAATAATAGAATTATTCTAGTGATAATGAAAATGAAAAGGGAGATAACAAGGGGAGAGAGAGGGATAAAACCTGAGAAAAACAAGTGATGCCCAGTGCCACTCCTCACCACCCAGTGCCCAGCCCATGTCCCAGCTCCCATGGGCAGCCCCCAAGTGACTCCCCCCAGTTTCTGTACTGGACATGACAGCCCAGGGTGCAGAATATCCTCTGGCCTGTTTGGGTCAGTTCTCCTGGCCATCCCTGGCAGAACATGGGGCACTGAAAAGTCCTTGATTTAGAGGCAGCACTACTCAGCAACAGCTAAAGCATCACTTTATCACCATTATTCTCATTCCAAACCCAAAATCCAGCACCAGACTAATTACTGGGAAGAAAATTAACTCTACCCCAAACAAAACCAGCACACCCTGTGCCATGCCAGGCTGGCACCAGAGCAGATGAGAACCTTCCCCTGGCAGGGGGCTTTGCAAGTGCCACCCCCGAGGCTCTGATGAGGCACTGACCCAACCACTGCTTTGCCAATCTGCATTGGCTGCGCTGACCATGCTCCAGTAGATCCACGGCATGGGCCAACTTCCTTCTGCTCTGCTGCCTGCACCCACAGCAGCTGGGGCCACCCTCACAGTGACTGCACAGGCCATGCATCAACCCAGCCCCCAAACTCACAATTACCCTCCAGCTCCCGCTCCAGTCTTGGCCAACCTCCTCTGCGTTTCCCCAGGACCAGAAATCACACCCTGCACCAAAGGGAAGCTCCTAACAATGGTTTAATCATAACCAAAACCTTCCTGCAGGAAGTTTGGGGTTTGGGAAATTGCTGCTCAGTTTTTGTCCTGGTGTAACTTGGTGTTCCCGACTCATCTCAAAAAGCCTCTTGTTCTTTCATCACTTCTTCCCTCACACTGGAGAATAATATTTTCACTCACACGCTGAAATTAGACCCCGATGTTTCTGCCAGCAAGGCTTTCAATAACTCGCTTATGTTCCTGGATGGAATTGCCTGGCAGGCTGTACTCAGGGCAAGGGGGAGTGAGGAGAGAGACCTGTGAACCTCCCACAGCAGCCCCAGCCTGTGCTGGCACCACCATCAGACCCTGATAAAGGACAGGCAGAGGATGAGCATGGACAGGGATGGACAGGAATGACCCCTCAGGATGGCTCCGAGGGGATTCTCCACAGGCTCTGGAAAAAGCAGGAGTCCCTGCTCAGCACCAGAATTCCCTGCTCAGCACCAGAACTCCCTGATCAAAACCAGAACTCCCCTCTCAGCACCAGAACTCTCCCTGCTCAGTACCAGGACTCCCTGTTCAGCACCAGAACTCCCTGTTCAGAGCCAGAGCTCGCTGCTCAGCACCAGAACTCACTTCCCAGCACCAGAACTCCCCACTCAGCACCAGAACTCCCCGCTCAGCACCAGTCCAGGAGATCTGAGCTGCCTCCCAGCCTGGAGGGCTCTGACAGTGGATGAGGGGTGCCAGTGAGAGGGGATCAGTGTTCCTGCTCCACTGGCACNCTGATGCATATCCCTAATGCACAGATCCTTCCCAGCAGCTCTCCAGGAGATCTGAGCTGCCTCCCAGCCTGGAGGGCTCTGACAGTGGATGAGGGGTGCCAGTGAGAGGGGATCAGTGTTCCTGCTCCACTGGCACTCTGGGAGGAGCAGCAGCAGACCCCACACCCCTAAAGTGCTGTGGTACCAGAGATGGGATTGAGTTTTGGGGTTCCTCAAGCTCCCACCTTTCCTGGCCAGGCAGCACTGGAAGTGCTGGTGGTTCCAGGTGCTGAGCACACTCTCAGGTTGCCACAGCACTGGGCCAAGAGCCCCAGGGAGCGGGCCAGCCCGGGATGCTGCGAGCCTGCCAAGCGGGCAGCACGGAGCAAGGGATCCCTGCCAGCCTGGTGGTCCATCTGGCACGCTGCACAGCGGGCTGGCAATCCCCACTCGGCAGCAACCTGTGTGGCAAGCTGCTGGGGACTCAGCAAGCCTGGAAGCCATGGGTGCCCATCTGCCGGCCTGGCAAGCGCTGGGCAGCAGAGGAGCCCCGGCTCCCAGTGCCAGCAGGGAGCTGTGAGGCAGGAGAGGATCCTGCAGGACACTGCCAGGAGTTTCAGCAAGCTTTGCAGGGGCTGGAGAGCCCCAAATACTCTGAACCACTCTCATATTTCAGGAAATCAGCCCAGGAAGAGATTCCCTTGCCCATCAGGAAATCACAGCTCTCCAGGCTGAGGTTCCAAAGTTATCCTTGAAACACCTCTCCAGCCAGGTCACCTCAGCTCTGCTGTTCAGCACCTCCTGAGGCTCTGGAGCTGCTGCTCTGCTGGCACTGCCCACACCTTCCCACACCCCCTGGGCACTGGTCACCCCTGCCCGTGACTGGCCCCCAGGCTCAAGGCCACCACTGCAATGTCCCTGTCAGCACACACTTGATGGGAGCTCAGCAGCTCTTACTGCTGCAGGGCTGAACTTCCTGAAGGCACAAGAAATTGTTTATAAACAATGGGGAAATAATATCTGTCTCCTCATATCCTCAGGAGTATTATGGTCATTTTCCTTTGGCTTTTCCAAAACAGCTCATCCTCTGGCACAGTCAGCATGTGGGGATCTCAGCTGGGTGTTTCAGACAATGATGAACATCACAAAAATGACGCCAAGTGGACTCTGATGCAGATGTGTCTTAAACTTCTGATAGCTCACAAATATTCACCAGGATGGTACCAATTAGAGCCCAGACCCTGCAGACATTCCACCCAGGGCATCCACAGGGCTGCAGCCTGGGGGGCACAAGGGGACCAGGGGGGACCACATGGCCAAAGCCCCCTGGGACACCAGTGTCCTCCTCTTCCTGCCACTGCCAGCCTGCCCATCCCCTTGGAAGGCAACAGGATCACACAGGGGCAGGGAGCTCAGGGCTGGGAAGAGCTGCAGTAGCATAACCCAGTCCTGGATCCCTTCTCCGATTTCCATGTGAGGGATAAATTCACCACTTGTGTGAAAAGTGACACCATCCACCCCGCATCTGTGGATATTGTAAGGCCAAAGCAGTCAACTTAGTCCTTCTTCAGCCAAAGAGTGGAAGCTGAAGGCTTTGCCTCAGGAGTGTCTGTTCTGGATGTCTCCAACTCTACTCTCTGTTTTACAATAAAATTTACATCAATAAGAAAATGGCAGGACCTTGCAGAGCCTGGAGTGGATCTGGAGAGCCTGGTTCACTTGCTGCCTCAGTTTTCCTCTCTTAGGCACTAAAAATTGTTCAGCACCAAAGATTCAAATAAACTATTTCCAAATAATCATGTGTACCCCATCTCAGACCAAGTCTCCAACCCACCTTCTTTTCTTTCTCCCTAACATAGCCAGGTGCAAGGCTTTTCAAGAACCATCCTCAGCTTCCCCCACGCCTCCTGGCCAGCCCAGATCTTTATCCAGGCTGTTGCACCTGATGATGGGTGCAATCAAAGGGGTTTTTTTGGAAGAAAGGAGAGGAGGCAGCTGGGAGCTGTTTGGGTCAGGAACCAGGCCCTTGGGATAAAAATGCACCGATGGCAGCACCTCACCTTCCCACCTCCAGAGCTTTGTGGTCCCCAGGGCCATGGAGAGCCCTTCCTTTGCTGGCAGCAGCAGCAGCAGAAGGGGTCAGGGATCAAGAAGGAAGGAGAATGGGCAACAAGGAGCTGAAGCAGCTAAAATGAAGCTAAAGGAAAACGCAGGGCATTTAAGGACATTCAGCCAGCACAGGAAAAGGCTCAAGTGCACCTTGAAAAATAGCAGATTTTTTTCCCCAAGATTGGGAAGATTTGTGTTTTGAAACATTGCCCAAAGCACCAAAGTCCCCTTCAAGTGAGGGACCCTGTGCACAGAATTGTGCTGAGCCATGGGAGCTTCCCCCTGTGTCACAGCACAGGGCAGGTGTCACAGCATAGGACAGGTGTCACAATGAAGGGCAGGTGTCACAGCACAGTGTAGGTGTCATGACACAGAGTAAGTGTCATGACACAAGACAGGTGTCACAAAGCAGAGCAGGTGTCACAGGGTGTGGCTCTGCTCAGGCACACACCAGGTGAAGGCAGCTCCAAGTTTCAGAGGGACTTGAGGACTCTGCAGCTGTGTCGCCACTGCCACTGCAAACCCAGCTGGCCCCAAATACCCCAAGGGAGCTGGAGCCACATGCTGGGAGGCTCCAGCAGTGATTCAGAGCAGTGAGGGATGAGGGAATCTTTATATCAAACCTGGCCAGACCCAGAAAAGGAACAGCCCCCAGCCCAGTCAAGGCAGCAATAAAACCAGAGGCTGTGCTCCCCTGAGCATCACCTGCACCTCAGTTCTCCCGGTGAAGCAACACCACCAACTCTGCAGAAAGCAGGAACTCAGGCAGTGAGACCTTTAGAGGCAGAGAAGAGATTAACATGCTGGGGTAAGTTTTAAAGTCATGGTTGAGTCAGCTCTGGTCCCACTGGTTGGAGTTGGTCCCAGTTGGGTGTGTGAGAATGGATGAGCTAGAGGTTGGGATGCCATGATGGTCACAAGAGATTTGCTGCTTTTACCAGAGCTGCAAAATTGTCTTTCTGTCTGCTTGGGCTGGAAAAATGCCCCCACCTCCTTCATCTCAGTCCAGGTGCAAGATGCAAAGACCTCTCTGATTTTGGAGAAGAAGCATCTCTCTGCTGCCCTGGGCACCAGGGGAGCCCACAATGGAGTTACCTCAGCCTCTGCTTTTTAACCTGGCACAGAAGAGCTGAGAAACACAAGCCTTCCCCACTCCCAAGGCAGCAGCAGGAGCAGGGCTGGTTTCTGGGGTACCCCTGGCTCCCTCAAAGCCCTTTCAGTACTCACAGTCAGCTTTTCACAGCTTCTCCTCCTTACTCACTTCTCCAGGACTAGGAGGAGAGTCACTTCCAGCCTCTGAAGATTGTGTAGCTGAAGGGAAAACAGCATTTCATTTTAAAATCCTGATGATATTAACCATCAGTTTCAAAAAATAAGTTTTGCCTACCCTATGTTTGAATTTTTGTTTCCCTTTTCTCTTCTGAGTGTTTTCTTCCCTTTCCTCCATCCTGTGCCTTGCCACCAAAACACCATACCCTGGAAAGGATGAAACTAAAACCCCAAAAACTGCCTTTTCTTCACTGCCAGTTGTCAAATCGGAAATGTAAAAGATCCGCTTCTCCAGGCTTTTTTCCCCCTCATTTAACTGGAGGCACAGTGGCAGGGGAACATCCCTGTGAGCAGCTGTGCTGCCAGGCTGCTCGGCGTGTCTCCTGCCCGTGGAAGCAGATGGAGGCCCATGGCACCTGTGAGGCGTTCATCTCCTGTCTGTTGTTCTCCCTCTTTCCATGAGCATCATGTGTTTATCCCCTCTTTCAGACTCACAAATCCCACTGGAGTTGCCCCACGTTTTGCCTTACTTTGGCTCTTCCCTTTTTTCTATATCCCCTCCACCATGATATGAACTTACACATCATAAAATCATTCTGCACAGGATTTTTCTTTTATGGACTTGTTGCTACAGCCTTACAAAAATTCCCCCAGTTTTTTTTTTTTTGTTTGGTTTTTTTTTTTTTTTTTTTTTGCTATACCTTATTAAAACTCCCCCAGGTTTTTTGCTACACCTTTACTAAAATTCCCCCAGGTTTTCACCTTCACACTGCTCACAGTGCTTCCCTTCCCGTGCTTAAGCTGCCACAGCTGCTCCCAGACACAGCCTCTTGGAAAGTGTCTGATCTCTGATCCCCTCCTGGAGCTCATCTCATTCTGCCCTTCACACACATCACATCCTTCTGCATTATCAGCAGGAAACCCCTGCTGGATACACTCCACGATGCCATGACCAGCCACAAGCTCAGCTCAGCACTATTTTGCCCCTTAAATAAGATCTGCTCCCTAAGGAGGAGGCAGAGCTCTTAAAAGAGAGGAATTTCTTGATTTTTGGCCACAGTGTGAACACTATTCCAGTGTCTTCTCTACCACAAGGTTCGGGTCAAAAAGGGACCTGCCCTTTCCTGACCTGCTGAGGACCAGTGGAGTTTTTGCTTCCTTCACATCAGTAGCACCCCTCAACTCCTGCTCATCTGGCTTATTTCCCTTATTTTTGGAAAGCAGAAGCAAAAACTCAAGCCACTGGCCATCCCCAATCTCCTGCCTTTCATAGGCCATCACAAGTGCCAAGGCTCCGTGTTCAGCATCCTGCAGATCTCGTGTCTCTGGCACAGTTGGTGACACTCTAATAAACACTGAAACTAATAGTAGGTATTTGTGAGCCATGTTTTGTTCTCTGCAAAATGTTAATAGAGAAAAATCTGCAGCACCATGCCAGGAAATCTTTTTATATCTCGTTTCCAGACTACCCTAATATCAATTTATATCTGCAATTCAATTAATGTTCTGGGAGAGGCAAATTAGCATTCCTGGGTCCCTCCAGTCTCAGCAAAGCAAGTTCCCACGAAGAAAGTCTGGCACAGCCTCTCTCAGGGGCTCAGAGTAGATCAGCAAGACCCCAAAGACACAGAGATCCCCTAAATAACTGGGGTAGCTTCAGACATGCCTTGGAACACCTTTTTTGTCATAGAACAGCACTCAGCCCCTCCTGAAACTGGTAGTGGGGTGCATGATGCTTTACCTGTATATCTGCCTGCTGTTAAGTGCATCATGTTTGAACTCTATAGATTTTAAAATATGAATCAGATCACATGATGTCACTCAGCTGAGCATGCATCCGCTGGATTTTCTGCTCACAGAAGCAGCAGGATGCTGCAATTTTAATTTAAGCGGAAAAGGGAGCTGATCTTAAAAGACAATCAGGGCCCCTTCTGAGGACACTGCTTCAAGTTGTGCCAGGGGAGGTTTAAATTGGATTATAGGAAAAATGCCTTCACTGAAAGGGTGGTCAGGCATTAGAATGGGCTGCCCAGGGCACTGGTGGAGTCACCATCCCTGGAGGTGTTCAAAACACGTGTGAATGTGGCACTTGGGGACATGTTTTAGTGGTGGCTTTAGCAGTGCTGCAGGCCAAAGTGTTGATGATAGAAAAACCCCTCTTCCCTTCAAAATCCCTGCACAGCACAACCCACTGCGGGCAGGGTGAGACTCTCTGCTCTGTGGTTTATGCAGAAGCAAAGCCCTGGAATTTAAAAAAACTCCTCATGCACGTCTCCTCAGCATGCTGGCAACGTCCTGAGCAGAGCAAAGACGTTTACGTAGGAAAAGTGCTTCTGAAAGCTAACAGCTCCATTTCCATCCTGGACAGCCCAGCCTCCAAGTTCATGTCCTGAAATAGCCCCGGGAGCCATTTCCCAGCAGGATCACACAGGAGCCTCCCCCTGTCTCCAGCACAGGCTCGGTGTTCATATTGATATCAATGGGCGATAAATAATGGAAAAGAAAAAGGTGCAGAAAACACGGAATGCCCTGGAAAACACTCCCAAGGCCACGAGCTGCTGTGGCCCCCAGTGCCTGTGTATGCAGGGGCCACATCCCACAGAACCCAGCCACGCATTAATAATCCTAATGAATAACTCACAAATCAATTCACCAAAACGATTTTCCAACCAGCTTCGAGCTGAGCACACAGTTAAGGATCTCGAGTCAAGGATCTGCTGCAAGTGGTGATGAGGAAAAGGCAAAGGTAAGATAGAAATGGTTGCCAGCTGCTTACCCAGAGGGTGGGCAAGCTTGGTGGGAGCATCTCTGCAGCACCACGGTGGTGCTGCTGGAGCAAGGAGCTTGCACTGAGGGGCTGTAGAATTGTAGAATTCCAGCACTTCCAGCCCTACAGGAATGACCAAGGGCTGGCCCTGCTTTCCCACCACCCCTGGGTATAGGATTGACCTCACCAGAGCAAAGGAAAATGGCTGAGATCTCTCTCAACCTGGGAGAGAAACAGGAAATAATTCTGTTTAATTTGGAAGACATGAATGGGTTGTATGGCTATTTCTGCAAAAAAGCACGCAGAAGGAATGCAAAAAATTAAAGGCAAAAATAACTTTTAGAGACCACTTACTGCAACTTTTCACTGTCACAAATCTCACCCAAATGCTCTCTGCTGAGCCTGAGGACTGCAGTGAAGCTGAATGTTTCAATCCCACAAAACTCAGCAGCCAGAAGAAAGGGAGGGACTATCAGGGGCACTGGAAGGGATGGGATCCACCATGATCTGCCCCCAATTAACACAGTAAACCACACTGAGTGAGATGAAAACCTCTCAGCTCTCTATCAGCCTGAGGAGCAGGGTCCTTCCAAGGTTTGTGCACCATTAAAAGACACAACAGGCAGTTCAGGACCAGGGGAGACTCCAGCACAGGTGAAAGCATGATCCACCTCACTGTACCTCCAGGTGGGACAGGCCTGCAATAATTTGGAGAAAGGAAAGCCCAGAAAGGCAGGACAAATCTTTCTGCAGACACAAACAGAAGCAGTGTGTGTGCTATGTAAATACAGTCCCCTCTCTGGGGCAGATATTCCCCTCTCCAGCCAGGATCAGTGTGAAGGGGTAGAGCCCCAGAGTGAGATGCTCAGTTTCCCTGGCATGGTCAGGCCATCCTCAGCACTGGTCCCCCTCCCCTATCTGCATCACCCCCATTTTCATTCCCAGCCCCTCCATCTCATTGCACTTTCCAGCTGCTTCCACACGAGCGGGGCACACGCCATGGCAAAGATCTTTCAGCTTGTTGTGCCAAGCATGAAGAGCTCCTTGACCTCGAGTCAAGGAGGTTTTCTAGCCCCCAGAAGACTTTTGTAGCTTTTCTTCCAGCCCTCTTTGTGCTTCTACAGGCCCTGTCAGAGGCTGACAGCAGAGCTGCCGTGTTGTTCCTGGAATAGCTTTTCCAATGCCGTGTGAAGGATCTAGGTCACTCCTGACTCCTTGCTATTTCCCTTTTCATAAACCCAGTGTCAGACAGATGCACAGAACAACTCTGAAGCTGCCCTGAATGATGCTTTGTAAGCCAGAGTCTCTCATCCTAGGGTATGCATTTTCCAGGCTCCCAGGGGCGGATTTGTGGATGGATCTTGAAATACAGTGGCTGGGCTGGGGCTATTTAATGATCCCGAGGGTTTGGCAGCTGTAACCTGCCCTGCTTGGGATTTTTGCCACCTGCAAACCTCACTGCAAATTTTATGATTGTCACCATCTTTACTAAAATAACTTCATAGCTCTGTCTTTCTAATTTCCAGTCCCAGTAGGAGCAGCACCTCTTTTCTACCTCAGCATGCTGGCCTGGGTCAGGGGCTCTGTCACAAAGCCAGGCACAGCTGACATTTAACATGCCCAGTTTACAGCATTAATGATTTCCCCGCTGGTGCTGTTTCCTCAGGGATTTGTATTCAGCCTCCACACCTCACAGGGCTGCCAAGGCGCTGCTCAGAACTGCTCAGACATGGCCTGGACCAGTGTGGATATTTTCACCAGCCCCAATCTCTCACAGCAAAGCCCACGGGTCTGTCCAGCCAGAGCTAGTGTCCATACCAAAAGCCATTAATTGTGCTCTTTAGCCAGTGTGTAGCTGCAGGAGCTCAATTATCCCTCCTACCATCTGATCTGGGTTTGTGGCTTCCTTTCACAAACCATCATGATAATTTGGTAAATCCCCAGTCCCTCGGGATTTTCTGAGTTTTCAAGGCTTGCTAAATCTCAAGGTTCACAACTCAAGCAGCTTCCCAGCTGACACCTTTGTGTATCCTGGGCTTAGACTCTCCAGAGTGTCACCTTGAAAACATTGGATCACTGGGCTTGCACCCTCTTTAGTGCAACATGACAGATTTCCCAAGGAAAACCAGCTGAGCTGGAGCAGTATTTCATAGAATCACAGAACCACAGATTGGTTTGGGTTAGATGAGACCTCAAAGCTCATCCAGCTCCACCCCCTGCCATGTGCAGGGACACCTTCCACTATCCCAGGTTTGCTCCAAGCCCCATCCAACCTGGCCTTGGACACTTCCAGGGATCCAGGGGCAGCCACAGCTGCTCTGGGCACCCTGTGCCAGGGCCTCACCACCTTCACAGGGAAAAATTCCTTCCCAAAATCCCATCTAACCCCGCCCTCTGGCACTGGGAAGCCATTCCCCCTTGTCCTGTCACAAAGAAAATCTTCCCAGAAAGACATACAATCTTCAGTCATGTGTGGACTCTACATTCTGGTTTGTTAATTAGGCATTCTTTCAATTAGCTAAAATGATTAATTTTATTTTGCATTCCAGAGGGATATTCTGTTCTGAAGGGACTAGAGGAGTGCCACACATGCTGGAGGGTGATCCCAGCCAGCAGTCAATGAAGGAGCTGGGAGCTGTTGGCTGTATTTTTTTAGGAAGCAAAATTTAGTCAGAAAAATTGAATGGAGATGGGGACTTCCTGGTGAAACCTTTTTTTCTGATATTCAAAATAGTCACATCACTGTAACAAAAGCAACAGCTGGAATCCTATTCACTGGAAAAGGAGGGGGAGAAATAGTAAATTGATGATCCCAAATTGATATGTATGTGTCAAAGAGCAATAAGGGCAAACAAATAGCAAGGCATATAAATAATAACGTTTTATATTGATCAGTGAGTCCAAGATGACCCTGAATCCAAGCAATGCCAGAAATTCAATGGGAGGTTTGAGAAAAGATGACTCAAATTGAATCAATACCTTGAGCTGTTTCCTCTGTCCAACAGCTTATTATGATTTTGAAAAATCTCTTGCTTGAAATCTTTTACAGTAATTCAAGAAGCTGAGCAGGTGCTGTGTTGGGGAAAATGGCAAAAAGGAAAGAAGAGAGAAAGCTCAAGAGGAGGATTGAACATGAGAACTTCTCTATTAAATTGAATTAAATACCCCAAACAGTTGGTTTCAAAGTTTGGGTGGGAGTGGAAAGGTCAAAAACTGGTAAGAATTTTCACCTCAGGGGACAGCACTTAGGGGTGTGATTTACACTCTCCCACATCCTTTGGGAAGGATCCCTCTGCTCTCCGGGCACGAGCAAGGCACGGACACGGGACACTGAGCTCTTCCATGTCCCTATTTCTCCATCCCCGCTGTCCCTGTCCCTTCCCCACAGCCCAGTGCCCCTGGCTGGGAGCCCACCAGCAGCCACCCCACTAATGACCCTACAGCAGCTCGTGGTGCCCCGGGGAACGGCGTCTCTTTCTGAGACGGGGATCAAAGAGGACTCTGCAGCCGTGAATCCCTACGGGAGGATGAGAGGTCGGCTCGGATTAAGACGTGCAGTAATTTGTGAAGGGTACGAACAGAAGAAACGAGCTATTAGGGGAAGGATTCGTGGCTGGCGGGATCAAAGAGCAGCAGTAGGAAATGTTTAGAAGGCGCTGGGAACAAAGGGAATTCAAGCCCATATGAGTCTATTAATAGACACAGGAAATTTATTAACAGCGGCAACAAATCAAGTGCTCAATAACTTCCTAAATTCTGCTTTTGCAGAGAAACCTGATCTTTTTTTTTTATAATGCTGATGAAGGACTTGCAAGACTGCTATTAGCCAAGAAATTTAAACAACATACCTCAAAATAAAAGGGTATTTTACACCTACACCTGGATAACCCAAACACAATCATCCTTGAAGTGTTGACAGAGGTGTAAAGCAGGCTTTGGAAATACCAGACAACAGCTGAGTTAGAACTGAGCTATTGTGACAGCCTGAAATCCAATAATTATGGGTTGCATATTGATATTAAATAATAATTAGATGATAATTTCATATTAGAATAACAGAAGGATTATAAATATATATATATTGGTGAGGTGCTAAGCAGCAAAGGCAGGGTGGGATCAAGAAAGCAGCAACTCTGGGAAGAAGTTCAGGGTGAGCAAAGCAGACCTGAATTGCAAGGAGCGACTCTTTAACAGAGGAGTTTTAGTTCCTTGGGACCATGTACTGACAGGAATGGGTATATTGAACTGGGGCAGAGGGTGTGAGTCCTGGATGTGGCACGATAACACCCTGGCACTTTGCCTCAAGGCTTGGCATCCACCTGGGATGTGGAAAAGATAGAAATAGAGAAAGAAACAGGAGAAACGGGTATGTGTTATGATGAGAAAATGTGGTTTTTTGCCTCACAGGGGTTTGCAGCGGGGCAGCATTTGTCAGAGGGACACTGTCCAGTCGGACTGGGAAAGGCAGAGCTGCCTGCAAATGTCTGGGGCATCAGGCCAGGAAATTTCCCACTACCAGAAGAGCATTCTGGTGTCCACAAAGATGATTTTCCAGGCCATGAAGCCCTCAGAACAAAAATGGACTCTTTTGGGCAGGCAGACACTGGTAAATTCAACAGCTGGTCTCAATATGAGATTGCTTTGGGAAAAGGAAACTTATGGAAGGCCCTGCAAAGTGATCTGCTGCTTGTTGGGGCTTTAATCTCTGTAAATAACCTTTTCCTCTGCCTTTTCAAGGCATGGGGAGAAGATTCCCTCCCCTCTCCAAGAAAGATGTCAGGTCAAAGTACATATCTCTGAGAGAAGCAGGAATACGGGGTGCACATGTTCCTTTAGATCTTCCTCCTCGACATCCATCTCTGTGCCCTCTCATTCACCTTTTTATTAAGTATCAGATTCAGGATAAAAAAGGTCACGGACCAGGGGACAGTAGGCTTTTTCTTTCAAGCAGAATGTGCTCTGTATTTTCATCCATGCCAGACTAAGGATCAATTTGTGGCAGAAAACAAAGTTTATTAATGGGAACATTGCAAATAGTGGGAACTGGCCTAGGAGGACGTTTGGTGCTGGATTGCTGCAAGGCACTAACGAGAGAGGAAGAGGGAGGGGAGAAGGGAAGACAGCAGGAGGTTTTATTCCCAGCAACACTGCCTTCTATCCCACTCCACCCTCTCCTCCTGCAGGTCCTGCTCCAGTGTGACCAGCACCCCACGGGCAGGGTACCCGTGCCCCTTTGAGGGGTTCCCTCCCAGCCCTTCATCTCCGGGAGCTGGCCCAAAGCAGGCTGCAAATGTGCTGAGCTTTTCTGGCAACACTTCAGAATAAATGGCAAACCGTTGCTGCGGCTCATTTCCATTGTAGTATTAATCAAACTGAATTCCTGGGGTGCTCATATGGATGTCATATGTAAATCCCTCTGAATTCAGCTGCTGCTCATTTCCAATTAAAGCCAATGGAGAAATTTTGCTCCTGTCTCCATTTTACAGCTCCGAGCTCTTGTGCGTTTATTCCGTTCATGAAATCCTGATTATTGTGGACATGAGGGAATACCAGAGTTGATGAAACCCATGAGAAGCGTTGGTAATATTTGTGAATTTATAGAGGAGGTGCTCAGGTGCAGGTTGAGAGGCCTAATGTGGAAGCAAACATACCTCTGTGTCCTACCACAACCAAGTACCCCACAGCTTAAAACAGAAGTTCTCATCAACATTTCAAACTGTCCATCCCTCAATCAGAATATTTCAGGAACAAAAGGTTTTCCAGGCCAGTGCTGGCCCTCAGCAGTGGTCAGTGCCACCATTCAGAAGAAGACATGAGAAACCTCCAAAGAGCGATTCTGGAACAGTTTCAAAGAGTTTTCTCCCCTGTTGTTAGAAATCCCACCCTGTTTGGTGAAGTATGTATCTTTATTTACAATTTATTTTTGTGATGAGAGACAAGCAAATACAGATTTATTTTGCTCTGAGAGCCCTGATCCTTTTTTTTTTTTTTCCCTTGAGAAGGGGGTCAAAGAGCTGTGGACCCCTGGTCAAGCAGAAGCTCCTTTCAGCCTTGCACACACTGAACAGAACCCAGCATTCGAACCAGGATAGCATGAGCACCTCCAGGGTGTCTCTTGCCTTCAGCCCAGCCAGCAGTTTTGGTCCCTTGGGAACACCGCAGCCTTCAGCCCATCACAGTGATGCCATTCACTTCCCCAGAGGAAAAGGGAGGAGCACAGGAATGGGCTGAGGTGGTTCCAGCCCTTCCTGAAGGGATCAGTAGTGGTGGGAAGGTCCCAACCCCGAGCCCTAGCTCACCCTGTGCCTCCCTGGCTGGCATCAGAGTGAGTTATCAGCCAGGACCGGCAGGTTCCACACATTTGGCAGCAGGCAGTGAGCAGATGAATCAGGGCTGTGCCTTGTCTCTGTCACAGATAACAAAGCCCCTTACTGCAGGAAGCCACACAAGTTGCAGGGCTTTGCAGGAACAACCTTTCAAGACTCCACCAAGCCCTGTCCACACCAAGCATGTTTCCTTCTGATCTTCTGTCTCAGTTTTGGCCTAAACCACTCATGTTTCCATGTAATCCCCCAGAACATGGCATCATTTGGGAGGAGACTCCAACATTAGCCGTGTCACTACAAATGATTTGGAAATTGTTCAGGTGCTTTCACCTGAGCAGACTTATCACACATGTCTGTGTCACTCCAAAAGTATGTAGGAAAATATATCAGGAAAATATTCTTCCCTGTGAAGGAGGTGAGGTCCTGCACAGGTTGCCAAGAGAAGCTGCCCCATCCCTAAAGTGTCCAAAGCCAGGCTGGACAGGGTTTGGAGCGACCTAGGACAGTGAAAGGTGCGCCTCCAACCCAAACCATTCTGTGATTCTGAGGTGTCTCCATTATCCCAGTGAAATATCCAGGTCATGAGAAGTCACTGCTACCCTCAGAGAGGCTTTAGATCCACAGATCATTCATGTGAGCAGCTTAGAAGGTGTGAACTGCATCTCCAGAACATAAGCATTTTGTTGGTTTTTTTTTTTTTTTTTCTTTTCTGGGCAATCCAGCAAGCAGAGCAAAGACAGCATCTCTTGCTCTGTGTCCACCTGCAGCATGACTTGTTTTTTATTTCAGATGAACGACTTCTTTCAGCTGGGACCCCTAGACTGGGAACAGAGTGATCAGCACAGCAAACCCAGGAGCCAGGACAGAGCAAATGGGCAATGGCATCCTGAGCTGGGAACCTGGAACACGGTGGGGACTGGCAGGGATGGGAGCTGGCTGCACCCAGCAGGGTGAGCACAGGGTGGGCTCTGCTGCAGACAGATATGTCGGTGAGGTGTCCCTGGGGGTGTTGCAAGGGTTAAAGGGATGTGGGGGACAAGATTGATGGGGGGCTGTGGGGACAAAGGTGGCTCTTGCAGTAGCCCATGTCACACAGAATCACCGATTGTTTGGGTTGTAAAAGCCCTCTAAGATGAAGTCCAACTGTTATCCCAAGGCAACCACTAACCCATGTCCCCAAAGTGCCACATCTGAAATCCCTCCAGGGGTGGTGACCCCACGACTGCCCTGGGCAGCCTGTGCCAAGGCTGGACAACCCTTTCCATGGGGAAATTTTTCTGAATATCCAATCTAACGGCCCCCGGCACAACTTGAGGCTGTTTCCTCTTGTTCTACTGCTCGTCCCTTGAGGGCACAGGAGGACACTGAGGGGTCTGCCCCGTGCCCAGAGTGCCGGGGAAGGACGGGGATTTGTCCCTGAGTGAGGACGGTCCCGAGCGGGCATGGCCGGGCCGCAGCGACTGTGGGGGCGAGTGTCTGTGAGGGCCGGGCCGAGCCGAGCCGAGCCGAGCCGAGCCGAGCCGAGCCAGCCGCCAGCCGAGCCGAGCCGACGGCCCGAGCCAAGCCGGGCCGGCCGGCCGGCCGAGCTAAGACGAACCGAAAAGGAGCTGTGCCGAAACAAGCCGAGAGGAGCGAGCGCAAGAGAGCTGAACCCAGCCGAACCCAACCAGCCGAGCCGAGCCCGAGCCGAGCAGCCGAGCCGAGGCCGAGCCGAGCCGAGCCCGAGCCGAGCGAGCCGAGCCGACCCGAGCAGCCAAGCCGAGCCCGAGCGAGCCGAGCGGAGTCGAACCTGCCAAGCCGAGCCAGAGCCGACCCTCGCGGATCGGCTTCCAGGCCCGGCGCTGCCGAGCGTCCCGGCGCGGGGCGGTGCGGGGTGGGTCGGGCGCGGTCCTCCCCCGATCCCCGCCGCTTCCCCTTCGCTCCCTCTGTTCCCTCCCGTTCCCTCCCCGCCTCCCTGCGCAGCGCGAACATGGCGGCGGCGGCGGCGGCGAGGGACTGAGCAGCGCCAGCGCTCGGCGGCCGCGCAGGTGAGGGGCGGGCCCGGGGCGGGCGGCTCGGCCGGGCTCGGTCCGGCCCGGCGCGGCGGGGCGCGCAGAGGTCGGGCGGGGGTCAGGCCCGCAGCCGGCCCGGATCTCATCCCTCCTGTCAGCGGGGCCCGACGCCGCCTCAGCGCGGTGCCCGGGCCGGGGGCGGCTGTCACCGCCCGCACCTGCTGGTGGCCGTCCGGGAGCGGCTCTCCGGGCGGTGGGGCAGCTCCCCGGGGGCTCCCCGGCTCCGCGGCTGCCCGGCCGGGCTGTGCCTCCCGGGCAAGCCTCTTCTAGGGCTTTGTTGTTCTGCCGGGTGTCCCCGGGCAGGGCCTCGGGCAGCCGCGGTACAGCCTCGCCCCGAGGCCTCGGAGCGGTTCTTGGGCCGGCCGGAGCCGCCCCCCTCCCCAGCGCCGTTCGCTATCAGCCGGACACTCCTGGCAGGGAAGGGGAAGCGGGACCGAGCTGCCGGAGGTTTGGCAGGAGGTGGCTGCGGGTTGTGCCCGGGGGGGTTGGTGCCCTTCCTACCCCATGAGCCCTTGGGGGCTCGGGGACACCCTCCTGTCACCCCACTGCGTGTGGGGCTGGTCCCGGGTGCTCCGAGCAGGAACCCCACGAGATCCTGCTGCTGAAGGTGTCAGGGGTGACCCGGGGGACCAGCTGGAGAAATCCCATCACTACCATGCCTGGGGAAAAGCTGCGCCTCCTTCGCAGCCTCCCCGAGTCGACTACTGGGGTAGAGCTGGGGGTGAGACAAGATTGGAGCGTTTCGTGCACAGTGAGATGTTTAAAAATAACCCCGGTGACGGCTGGCTCCTGCCGCGCAGGTTTAATCCTCAAGCTCTTTGAAGCTCCCGTGCAAAACTGTGGCAGCACTTTGGAGTCTGGATGACTGAAGGTAGAGCTGGCAAATCCGAACAGGCGGCCTGAGTTTGGGATGCACTGAG
This sequence comes from Malurus cyaneus samueli, assembly GCA_009741485.1. Taxonomy (NCBI): domain Eukaryota; kingdom Metazoa; phylum Chordata; class Aves; order Passeriformes; family Maluridae; genus Malurus; species Malurus cyaneus. Next base: position 2,467,449 of record CM019233.1, on the reverse strand, counting down.
CAGCTTGACTCCCCTGGGCCTCGGCTGGTTTAGGTTCAGCAGCTGAACGTGAAACTAATTATTTCCATGGGGAAAGTCGGGATGTAGAGACCCAGCTCTGGGGTCCCCGGCTTTGATTTTTTTGGCTGGGTTTCTGTTTACTGTTGTTGTTTATAGTAAACAGCGTGCACTGAGTGGCTGGGAACAGCCATGTGGTCGCTGCAGTTCGCAGCCAGTAATATTTGGGGAAAGTGTTCTCCCACCTCGGTTCAACGCCTGATCCACGGCTGTGTCGGGCTGGGCCTCCTCCTCTCGCCTTCCTCTCCTCTTACCCTCAGCTTCTGCTGGCCAGACTGTGCTGTCCATATGTGATTGCAGGGAATAACTGGAGTATAGGATGGTGCTTTCATTCCTTGTGCTTCATCTCTGGCACCAGCTTGTGGCTTGGTGTTAATATGCGGAACAAAACTTGGCTTATGTGGGCCTCAGCATGGGACAAGCTGCCGTGGGATACAGCCCTGCATGTACTGCTGGGTAGTTCAGGATCTGCCCAGTAGATGGTATGAAAATGCAGATGGAAATCAGGGAATCCCTTACAAGGGGCACAAGGGAGATGTAGGTATTTCTGTGCTGTTTAAAGAATCCATTTAATTAAAAGTTTGAATGTGTTTTGTTTGAGAGATGCTGTGTCTTGGTCCTCCTGGTTTGGTGTTTACATCTTAGCAAGTGACAATTCTGCATCTTGATAATCTGCTTTTGTTGAAGCACTTCTGAGGAAACCTGATTAATTTTGCAGGACAATATGGTGTCTTTAAGTGAAAGATGCTGTTAGGGTATTAAATTATGATCTTATTCATCAAGTAGCTGTGCTTCAGTCTATGTATCAGTGCTCTGGGGGCTGTGTCCCTGCCCTATGTCTAATTTAAAGGAATCTCTGAAACTTTGTTTCATAGCCTCAGACATTAAGGACCTCCAGAGATGTCCTCCTTGTTTTCCAACCCTGGGTAAGCTCAGGTAGACTTCTAAACCCTTCCTGAGTAATTGTTCTTCTTTTAAAACTCTCTCTGCTGGGAATTCCTCATCCTGTGCAGGTGATGTATGCCAGCACGTAGGCCTCCTCATCATTAGAGAGATTTTTTGGGGCATTTAATCTAAATGTTTGTCTTGCACTTTAAACCTGTTCCTTCTCTAATTGCCAGAGCAGATGGAGAATACTCCCCCCATCACTCCACTGCCTACATGTCTGCAGCTCAGTTTGAAGCATTCGAAGACTTTTTTTTTCCACTCCCTAAGTAGACCAAGATCAGTTTCTCTGTTCTTCTCATGTGGGCATATCAGTCTAGCTGACCTCTGCCTCTCGCTTGGTTTCTGCTTCCATTCATACTTCACCTAAAGCGCCGTGTTCAGTTGGGGTAAGATGGTGTTAATGGGGCTTCTGCAGAGCATTTGTGATAAGTGGCACAAACGACCTCATTTTGGCTATGTCTTAGCACTGCATGTCACATGTTTGTAGATCACATGTTTGGATATTTGTGCTTTTAACTGTGCTTGTGACAGAGGACTTGGCGTGCTCCTTGAGCTCCTGTTTGCAAATCTGGAGTAGTGTGCTAGCAACTTGAGCTCAGAGCTGGGCTAAGTTAAACCCTGGCATGTTCAGAGCTCATGTTTGAGCTGTAATGTTTGCATCTAGCACCCTGGTTTTTCTCCTTTTCTTTTCCTTGCCTGTAACTGAAATTCGGTTTGCAATGAGACAAACAGATTTTGAGTCGTTTACATATCCTTTTATGTTTGAAAAGCTCCTGACTAGGAGAGGTCCCTGAGAAATGAGGGAAGATGCATTGAAGGCAGAGAAGCAACTCTTATCTTCCAGCTTCTCTTGTGAGGGGTTAATCTCCTGTATATATGTGATTCAGAGACATGCCAAGGTAGAAATCATCCCCACGATTGAACTCTCAGTGTAGCAGAACTATTCCTCTGACCCCCCCTTCACCCCAGCACTATGCCCTGGTATAGCACCTGCACTCCAAGCTGGGACATGAACGTTTCGTCCCACTTTATTTGCAGCATAACAGAACCTAATCCTAAAGGAAATGCTTTTTTCTGGGTTTAATACAGTTGTAAACATCTCTTTTCTTACCCAGCTTAAATATCTGTCAATGGAAGCGTTAAAAATATTTGCTCAGTGTTTAAGTTGATAGTGCAATTCTGAGAGTAGCAGGAAGCACAAGAAAACTTCCCTGTGTATGACCAGTTCTCACTGAGCGTGGAGTGAACAAATCTAGTGACCTGAGCAAGTCGTATCAGAATGGTATCTGGTGGGGGCACCTGAGCACTGAAGATGAGCACCTCCTTCTGTTTGTGAAGCTGTGCTCTGTCCTTGCGTGGCCATCTCCCTTAGCAGGATGTTTCAGAGGTGGTTTCAATTGTGAGAAAAAGGAGAGATCACTACTGGGACATCACTGCAGCCTGGCTGGTGCTGAAAATTCTTAATTCCCAGAGATCTCTATCTTCATTCAATTCTCTTCCAAAAACAGAGTAATACTTAGCTCTTTCACCGAGGTTTCTGACACACACCACCTCTAGCAGATTTAGACGCTGTGATATACAGTTTGCAGTCTGCAGGTTTCACTTAGACAGCTACCAAATGTTTCTACTTCTCTAGCAGGGATTTAAGCAGAGTTTGTGTCTGTGCTTCTGCTCTTGCTGGGCTGAGTCTCACGCTTATATGCAGACTCATCCTGAGCAAAAAATCAAGAATTTGGCTGAGAACTGAAGGAAAAGATGAACGTCCGCTTTGCTGCCTCTGCTGTTTGCGTGGCAGCCTCGTCCAGCAGGCCAGATGGACGGGTGATGTCTGAGCTGCTGTAGAGGAGTCTAAAAAGCACTTGGCTTCCTGAGGGCTGACTTGATCAACCAAGTGAAGTCACTCCTGCAGTTCCTGGTTGGTAACTGGTCACTGGAATATAAGGAAAGACAGCAGAGTTGATGTGGCCATTGCCAACACAAGGGAGTTGATACAGGAGCTCAGGCCAAGACTGCTTCTTCCCTGGGACAAGCTTATGCTTCTGCCCCTCTCCATTTCTTGCTCAGAAGTTTTTGTGTTTGTGCTATAAATTGAACAGTGTTATCACCAGTCAGAAACTAAACTCCTGCTAGAGGTCCTGCTCCCAGCCAATGTGCTCAGAGTTACCCAGCTCTAGTTAGTTTGTATGTTTTCCAGGCTGCCACAGCAGGAACAGCCCAGAAATTTCCCTGTGGCTCCGGTTTGTTTTCAGAAACGGAAACTGTAAGAGTAAATGCCAGTGGAAATTTGTGAAGCTCAGTCCTTGCCCATTGAGTTTCATGCAATTCCTCCTCTCTCTTAGCCCTTCCAGGTTTCAGTGGACAATGAGCTGGGTCCTTTCTCCTGGATATTGTGGCAAGGGAACAAGTTTGGTTCACCCATTGCTGCAGTGACATCTGCTACAGTTTGCTTGGGGTGGGAGAAGTTGGTGCACCCTTCTGATTCCCCATGGTGCTGCTGAAAAGGTCCTGCCAGGAAAAATGGGATTTGTGTTTGTGGGGAGCTGGAGGACACCTATGATTTTTGAGTTCAATGTTGGCAGAAGCTGCACAGGGTGGAGCCCAGCTATGCTCCACCGAGTGAGCCACAGTCCTGTTCGCTGCCACCTGCAGTCACCTCCCTGCTGCCCTCCTGGACTAGGCAGTGCTGGAACACCTGCTACCAGCTCCTGACTGGCTTTCATCCTCTCTGCCCTCCCCTGTACCTCTGCTGCATGGGATCCCTGCTCCTGGGCCTCCCTCCCTTCCCGTTTGGAGCAGCCCCTGCCTCCTGCCCTCACGCTGAGCCCTCAGCAGTGGGATGCACTTCCAGCTGTGTCTGCAGCGAGCAGGAGGGCAGCCTGTGTTCCCTGTTCCCCCTCACTCCCTCCTGACTGTGGGAGCCTCTCTGGGCTGCTGCCAGGACCTGCCTGTCCTCCCCATGTCCCCACAGCTGCAGGGAGGCCAGGCTGGGCCACTCACACTGTGGGGGACACAGAAAGCAGCACTTCAGGGCAGGAACCTGGGCTTGGCCCTGGCTCCCGGCAGCACAAAACGTCCCCAGAGCACAGCTGAATGTCCCTGAACCCGGCCGTTCTGCAGAGGTGAGAGCTCAGGGTGAGGTGGTTCCCCGAGGTCAGGCTGAACACGCTCTGCATCTCCTACCTGTGCTCCCTCCCTGCATCGCTGCTGCAGGGCCCCTTGCTCCCTGCTCTTGCCTTTCCTGCCCAGCTGGCACACATAAGGTAGGAGAAATTTCTGCTCCATACTCGTTGAGTGAAGGCGTAGTGAGCAGGCAGAAAAGCTGATGGAGTCTGATGTGGACCGAGGAGGAAGTTGTACCAATTCCACTTTCTAAAAATAAGCCAAGTGGCTGTTCCCGCAGCCCGGAGACTGCTGCTCTCTGTACTCTGACTGTGGTTGCTTTTAGCTTTTTTTTGTCTTGTTACAGCAAATCTTAGATGCTGCAGTCCATTAAAATAGTGCAGTGGCTCTGTGATCAGAGAGGTGCCTATAAAGTCTTGTGGTTTCAGTGTTTCTAAAAGTGACCTTGAAGGATCACCTATACATAATGTTTCCTAGAGATTTCTCTAAGGTGTTCTAAGATTTCCAGTGATAGAGATTCTGACTTTCCTCAGCAATCCACTCCAGTGCCTGACTATTCTGAGATTAAGGAGCTTTGCTTGATTTCAGGCTGGTATTGATGTACTTTAACCCCATCATTTTGACATTTCACCTTCCCTTCTGGCAAGTTACCAAAGAGAAGAAAAATTCTGTAAATGTAAAAGCAATCATTGTGTAGGGTTTGATTTTCCTCTCTTCCTTTCCCTTCTGCACTCAGAGAGCATCTGCTGGCTCTTGGGCAGTGCTGTGGATTTAATGACACGTGTGTGGCAGCTGGGCAGCCCCAGTCCCAGCTCCCCCTGCTGTGTTGGCCTTGACTAACAGTTCTTGATTTGGGCTGATGTCACTGAAAATATGGTGCTTGAGGTGGCATGGGTTTTATTAAAATTGTATATCATGAGTTCCTGAGTTGTCTTATACTTCTATAGCAAAAAGTATGTCTTGAATATTTAAAGAGTTTTTGGTTAGTGATACATTTTATAGAAATCAACAAGATGACATTAAAAGTTACATTATTTCAAAACCTCTTTTGTTGCCCCATGTTTTGTTGTGAGAAGCTATGGCTGTCCCATCCCTGGAATCATCCAAGTCCAGGTTGGACAGGGCTTGGAGCAACCTGAGATATTGGAAGGTGTCTGTCTGTGGGAGGAGAGTGGGATAGCTGAACTTTAAGGTCCATCCCAACCCTGGCCATTCAGGGATTCTGTGTGTGCATGCAGCAGTTCTCCAGACCTGTGACACTGGTGAGAGGTACCTGGTACCTGCCAAACTCTCAGTTTTTTGCTGGTAGCAGGTCAGTGTGAGGCAGCACTGACCCAGGAGCCATTGAGCTGTGTGACTCTGCCTTTGGGCTGGGCAGTGCTGATTGCAATTGCACAATTTCAGCTCAAAGTTTCTGTGCCTGCCTTCCAAAAGACCAGGGAGACATTCTCATCATCAGCTGGTGTCCTAAGTTATTAGTCAGACTCTTACAGAAAATAACTCTTGAGGTAGTACAGTATCATTGAAAAGTGTTTTCAGGAGGGGCTGCATTAGAGTATCAGCTGCAAGTGGAATACTAGAAGCTGCTGATGTGGTGAAGAGCCATCAGCCCCCAAGTGTTGTGATCGTGGTTAGTTTACATCTGTGTCAGGTGCAGTTCCTAGTTCAGTAGCAGTGTATAATACATGGTTCCCATGTAGTTTCCTAGTTTGTAGAAGTTTAAATCTTTCAGGTTTTGATGCTAGCAGTATTTCTGTCCCTGTGTGCAGATTACTCAGTAAAATGTCAATTTTTTTTCTGTACCACTTGTTATGTACAGGTGACATTATCCAGAGGATGCTGGCCACTGTTGGGCAGCAGGTATCAGTTCTAGCCATAGATACCTAGCTCACCTTGCTGCTCACCTGGAGCCCTTGACTCTTACCACAAGTGGAGTAAACCAAGCAGCTGGCCAAGCTCCTGGTTGGTCACCTGACTCCAGAGGTGAAGTCCATGTTGTCATTTCCACAACCCCCTGCTGGAGGGGTTTGGCTGGCTGTACAATGCCACATGTCCCCAGCATGGCAGGAGGTTGCAGCTTACCTGACAATTCGCTGTGCTTGGAGAGGGCAGGAGGAACTTGTTTCCCTTGGGCATTATCCAAGCCCTGCGCTGTAATCTGGGCAGTCCAGCTGTTGTTGCAACACTACAGTGGGGCTGAGGGATGGCTTTTGAATCTTGGCTCCTTTTCCACCACTGTGAGCTTTGGGCTCATGCTGTGCACTGCTGGCAGAGTTTCCAGAGTTTGTGTGTGTGTGTGTGTGTGGCAGTCTCTGTTCAGCATTATCTTGTGCCTGATCAGAGGACTTGGTGTGTTCTGGGGCTCCTCACTTATTTCATATTGTTGTCAGCTGGAAAATCTGTAAATGCCCTGTGATATTTTATGCCTTTATAAGCTGTACAAAATGTCCAGCAGGTACTTGAATGTGGAGCAGATACAGTCTGTGAGAGTGCCTTGTTTTCATTAGCTCCTTGGCAGACACTGAACATACTTGCAGAGCTGTAGGATGGACTTTTGGTTGCTTGTGGTCATGGTTTAGGTTTTTTTTTAATTGACGTCTACTGTGTGTTGTACAGAAAACAGTGAAGGGCCTCACAGTATATTTTTTTAGTTGTCCAAACTCTTAGCCCTTCAGGAATGTAAGAGCCTAACAACTTCTTCCATAATTAACAGCAATCTGTTCAGGGTTTCCTGGAGGAACTGGCTAGTGATTTTTCCTCTCTGGGAGTAATTCTCCTGAGCTAATATTTATGTGTATTGCTAGATTGTTCTTTCTTTCATTATTAAAATGGAGTGTAATTTTGATGGACATGATAGAATTTTTCTGTATCTAGACTTTGTACCCAGTAGAGGATATTTCACCTATTTGAGTAGATACACAGTTTTGAATCCTGGGATTTTAGCTTAAGTCACAGACGAGACCGCAGTTATACACAGGATAAAAATAGCAAGCAGTAATTAATACCCACCCTCAGTGAGCCTGGCTCTTCTGGTTTCTCTTGACATGTTGCACTGCAACAATTTCCTTTCTTTTTCTTAAGAAATAGATGAATTAATATCTCGCTACATGAGTGAGAAACTAAAACAAAGATGCTTGTTTCCTGCCCTGGCACACCATTCCCTTGGGATACAGTGAGTTTGTGGGAGCTCTTTTCCTGGGCAGCCCTTTGCCTTGGTTAGACTGGAGACACAGGGGGAATGGCACAGCCTTCCCTGCACTCTTCCAGACATCCCTCTTCCCCTCTATCAGGGCTGGATTATCTCTGTCTCAGTGCTCCAAGCAGCAAGGACCGACTCCTCTTCCGCTCTAACAGGGGTAAATCCAGGTTTTGTGGCTCTGCTCCATACCCTGAGGGTGTGGAGATTTTATCTTTTTCATTTCTTTAGCAGATGGGGCAGATCGGTAGGAACTGTTTCTCATCTGTCCTTTGTTTGCACAAGAAGAATCAGCTGCTGGAAGTATTGGAGGGGAGTCTGGCTGTGCAGTGTGGCAGGGAGACCCTGAGGTTTGTTACTGTAAAGGTAGATTTTTATTTTTATATATACATACACAGTAAAGAGATAGTTTTAACTTGTCTTCTCTATGAGAGCAGGTTCAGGAGAGCTAAGAGAGTCATATTTGGAAAGTTTGGGGAGGTTGACTGTATGGATGTTGAGTCAGGAACAGGGATTTGTATATGGATCTGTGAAGGATTCAGCTTTGAGTGTGACTGGAGCTGCGTCCCTCCCTCCTCCTTTTGTCAGTAGGGACGTGTCTATGTTGGTGCTGGACTCCAGGAAAATAAGTACTTAACTCCCAGGAAGGTCATTCCTTTGTGCTGGATGAGGAAAGAGAGCACTTTAGACACTCCAGTAACATGCTCTGAGATTGCTTTGATGCCATGTGAGGCTTGAGGATGACTTTTTATCCCGTGTATCTTCCCAAGGGATGTTGCTCTAAGCATTCCATTTAATTGTTAGGGTTGGTCATAGAAGGGAAGCAGAAGGAAAATAAAATTGTAGGTGTATGTAACCATCATTATCCCCACATCTCAGTATTTAGCTCATTAGAGAGTGGTAATTTGTCCCTCACCTTTTCTTCAGGGCTGGTTTGTTTTCTTCTGCTCCTTGAGTTCTCATCTCTCTCCCTGCCATTTCAGCAGAAACCCTTGCCCCGTGTATTTCTCTGTGGGTATCACCCTCCTCCCTTGTGTTTGTGAGATACAGGGTACTCACAAAGGGTTTGGGTCATCTCCTTCCCCTCTCTTTCCAAGGTTTTCCTCATTTACATTTCTGTTGTGTCCCTTAATAACCATCCCTTTGGTTTTTTTATTCCCCTCAAGCTGCCTTTTCCTGCTTATGGTCTCCTGAGGATGTTCTGCTGAAACTTTATCAAACTTACATTACTAGAAATAGTTAATGCAGAATTTTCTGTGAGGAATTCTTACATCCTGCTTGCAGCATCACTGCACAGTCTATGTCATGGCATTTCCAATGGAGACACAACTGAAAGTCAGTCCTTTCTTTCTGGATTGCCTCATGTTTTCCGTTTCTAGGGACATAGGAATAAATACATTGTCATCCTGGTATTTGGATACATTTATTTCATTAGTTTTACAAACCAACTATATATTCATCCACCTGATCCTCCCCTCCCATATCTTTCATCCCATTAAGAGTTTATTTTTTAATAGAATCCAGTACAGAATTAAGTCTAAGGTTGATTAAATATTTTATACATACATATATTTACTGGGTGTCAACCAGAGACCTGTGAAGAGTTCACAATGGAGCCCATTCTGGGGCCACATACATCATATGTGTAACTGCTGTCTGGGAAAACAGCCATGCCTGTCTGTGCAAGGGGGGCTGTACTAGCCTGTCTGGGGGTGATATGGAAACCATGCACTGATTTTTAATGTACTCCTGTTTAAATTCTTATTTAAAGACTTTGATGCATCCTATTGTGTGCTTTTGTGAGGGGTGACTTTGTAAGTGCCTTGGGCAGAATCCCATTTCAAGGTCTCCTGTAAGCCATCTGCTTTCAGTAATAGCTCTTAGCTTTGGCATGTGGCTCAGTGCAGGCTGAAATAGCCACATTGCTGCTAAAGTTTCTTTACTGCCTGCATCAGTTTGGGCTTCCCACTGTGCCTGTTCAGGCTGGGTACCCTCACGGGGTGCTCTGCATCGACCCTGCTCTTGGGGTACACCCTCCAGCTTGTCTCCAGGCAAGGGGAGGCGTGACCCAGCACGGGAGTGTGAGGTGCACCACATCCTGCACCTCTCCATGTTCTGGAATTGCCATGGAAGGAAACTCAGGTACATGCAAAACTGGTCTGTGGCCTGCTTCTCCATCGCCAGCGTGGCAGGGTACGGTCAGAATATGCTGGCATCCAGCTACAGAGCCCCATGTGTGGTAAATCTCTGCTTCCAGGTGTCCTCAGTGTATTGGGTACGCTGCTGTGCCAGTCTGTGACCCTGGCCATTCCTCTTCTAAAGTCAGGAGACTTTAACTTTTCACTATGGGAGTCCTGCTGACACAAAATAGCTGTAACACAGATGGTTCAGTGTTAGAAACAGCAGCCTTAGGCACACAGATTTGCTTCCTTGCTTTGGCATGTTCTTCCCATATGGCACTGAAGTCCATCAGTCCTTTGCTTTTCTGTGTGTAACAGGCACCTCACCTACCCAAAAAGCCAGTCTCTGTGTTGACTTTGTTCCAGTGCATTTGGGAGACCTTCATGGGGGTATAGTTGTGGGACAGGTCAGAAATGTCTCTGCTTATCACCCAGAAACAGTGACCTGCAGCTTTTCTCAAAACTCCTTCAGCAGAGTTATGGAGAGCCATGGTGTTGGTGGAATCTTTCTCACTGGGATGTGGGACAGGGGCATTGCTCACCTCAGAGGCAGAACCTCAGAGTGACTTCAGCAGTAGGACCAGCCATGAAGGGATGGCTGAAATAATTCTGGAGCATGATGAAGCTTCCTTAACTGCTGCTGATATCACAGGGGGTGTGTATGATTAGCTAAAGTCTGTGCCACATCAGCCTGTGTTCATGGTGGGCCCACTCGCTGTCTCTGGCAATGGGAGGCAGCTCCAAGCCTTGAACATGGTATTGTCATGGGAAGGAGCAGCACAGGGTGTGCTGTGAATCCCTGCACATGTCAAGGGGTTTGGAACCAGAGGACCTTTGAGGTCCCTTCTGACCCAAACCATTCCATGATTCCATTTTGCCCTGCATGGGAAAGCTTTAGGTTTTGCACTATTTTCTATTTATGTGGGTGGGGGTTTCTAAGAAACTAATTGACATCAGTCTTAAAGCAGGCCTGATTTTTCAACAGAGCATGGACTTCTTACTGTAGTCAAGCCTCATCTTTCTTAGAAGGATTTGGGGGGCTGGAGTGCTCACCCCCCTCACTACAGAAATGGCAGCCATGGAGCTGTAAGTCCCAGCTCATCAGTAAATGTGTCTGTACTGAGAAAATCTGTCCTGTTAAGGGGCTTCCCTTAGCAGACTCAAGCCAGATTATCTTATTTAGCTTTTATTTTAAACCCTTTCATCTCTCCATTTCTCTCAGCCTGGGTATCCTGTTCCTGGAGCATGCCGAATATGTTGTCTTTATTGCATCCTCTTGAGTCTTTGTGTAGAGCAAGGTCTGCTCACAGTGATACATGTCAGGGTGTTTTTGTTTTGATCCAAGGCCCATGCTGGTTTTGTTGGAATTATTTTTTTTTTTTTTTTGATAGGGAAGGAAACCTTTATTGAAATCCTGCAATTAATTTCCTCCACAATCATGAGCAGTGGTAACTGTTGTAGCTTTGCTCACAGTGGTGATTCCTCCCACTGGTCCCTGGTTTTCATACTCACCCTGAGGGTGATCTCTTGAGCTTGACTCAGCAATGTCTGATGGTCTTGCTGCGGTTTCCTGGGAGGTTGACCCGTCTCCTTTCCCCACCAACCTGAAGGTGTTCAAAAGGAAGTCATAAAGTTGATATTTTCATTGTAGGAACATGGTCTATCCAAGTTTTTCACGTGTTTTTGTCTTTTAAAATATGTACTCCCATGAGACTTGGCTCAGGGGCTGATGAAGTGTGTTGCTTGTGATCACATCTTCGAGACACCTCTGTGTGTTAACGCAAGAATGTGTTTGTGAGGAGCCTGTCATGAAATCTGGAGTTTATCAGTCCACTTCTTACATGGTAGAAAGATAAAATTAATTCCAGAGAACAAGAGATGTTGGAAATTACACAAAATCCTTCTGGTAGAAAGAGCAGTAATGGTTTGCAGCCATCAGGAATTTCAGATCACACAAGGGGATCAGTACTGCAGATGGAAATACCAGCATTCATTGTACAATGTTACTTACTTAGAAATATTCCCTGGTATGAGTGTAAAGACTCTCTTGACTCAATGAGGGGAAATGCTTCCAGAGGTGCTGTATTTTCATCAGCCTTTGTTCAGAGCTGCCAGAAACATGATTTTGCACAGACAAGGAGAAATAAAATTCCAGTCTTGCCCAAGAGGATGGTAACAGGGAAGTGGAAGGAAATAAAATCATTGGTTGGGATAAATTCTGAATCACCTTTTCAAACTTGGAAGCTGCTCACTCCTGAGAGTTTCCTTCAGGTCCCTTATAAGTATTCATTTGGCAATTTGGTTTAGGGCTCCTTGCCTGTGTGCCTGGCTTCAACAAGGCTGGTGCTCAGTCCTAGAAGTGGTCTTTGGCTTGTGCCCAGGAGAGGGGTCAGTCAGACAGCTGATCAGAGCACATTTTGAGGGAGAGAACTGTGGGTTTAAACCAGCAAAAGTTGTGGTGTCCACAGGTCAGGCAGAAATCTGAGGAGCCAAATCTGATGTGAAATTCAAAAGCAGTGAGAGGTGTTAGATCATGCACTGACAGTCCTCTGATATCTCAGCTAGGCTGAAAGTGCTTTTCTTTCTTCACCATAGAAATTAAAAATGTCAGTAAAAGATGTTAAATGAGCAAGCAGGCTGAGTTCAGAAAAGGCTCTTCCCTCAGAGGGTGGTCAGGCATTGAACAGGCTTCCAGGGAGCGGTCACAGTTCCAAGGCTGCCAGAGCTCAAGGAACATTTGGAAAATGCTCTCAGGGCCAGGGTGGGATTGTTGGGGTGTCCTGTGCAGGGCCAGGAATTGGACTCAGTGATCCTTACGGATCCCTCCCAACTAAGGATATTCTGTAATTCACATGATCTGCTCATCATGTGCCTGGCCTTCTGATTGGGTTGGGATGCCACTGGATGCTCCTGTGTAACCCATGGTCACACAGGGGCTTTCAGAATGGAGCTGGAACATTCCAGCAGGGAAGCTGGAATGGCAGCACTGCTGTCACCCATGACAGGCAGAAGATTACAGTGCTGCCCTCACATTTCCTGAGGGAATTTGTAAGGGACAGCTCTTTACTGTTAGAAACATGGGTAGTGTTTGATGGAATGAACTGTGAAGACTGTGAAGAAAATCTCAATTGAAGTAGAGGTTACATGGAGGGATTTTTAGTGGCTGCAGTGGTCATGGTACTCCAGACATGTACTTTTGTGGGGAGCAAATCAATGACTGCGGGCACTTTGCGTCATGAGAAACTGTCAGGATTCTCTTGCAGCAGCCCCATGGGATTTCCAAGAAGCATCATTCTCACAGTCCTGTGTCAATGCACAGAGTTGCCTTTTTTCCCCCCCAATCCTAATCTCTGGAGTATGTATCCAGCCTAATAAAACCATTTTTCAGCTGTGCTGTTGGTTGCAGCTTTCTCTCTGAAAGCCTCTGGCCTGCTGGCAACGGCATTGTCCTGCGAGGTTTGAAGCTTGGCACGCTGTCAACAAACCTTCAGGTCCCCTTTCAATCAAACATGGTAGTGCTGAGATCTGACTTGGATTCCATCCCAAGGTTCACCATAATCATCCTTGTATAATAGGAAGTCCAAACAACCCCAGGAAATAATTCAGATGTGACTGGTGCCTTGAGTGGAATAAAGAAGTTCCTAGAAGAGACGTTAAGAGTCTCAGCTCTAACTCTTTTCATAATTATGCGCTCCAAAGGAGCAGAGGCTTTGGAGATAAAGGGATTACATGCATCTCATGAGGTCTGGAAAGATGGGACAGCGTCTTTCACCCACATTTTCTCATTTTTGTTTTACTGATACGGCAGTTGCCACATTTGGTGGAAGAATATTGCAGAGAAGGCTCCCTCTAACCCTGCATTTCTTTTCCAGTCTGGCACAGGTAAATTGAATCCATCTACCCTTAGGGAAGAGCTGTTGGAAGAGCCTGTTGGCAAGAGCAGTGGGGGGAGAACTTAATTAGATTAAGATGCATTTCTGCAGTGTTTGTGCTGCGGGCTGTGCGGTGCTGGAGAGAGCAATGCTTGGAGCTGGGGATGCCCTGGGATGCTCTTCCAGCCCTGGCTGCCTCTCTGCTGCCTGAGAAAAAGGAAAATGCATCTGAGGTGTGAATCTCAGTGTAACCCAGCACAGGGTTCACCAGGGTGTGAGCAAACCATGTCTTGAGCAGGTGTCACAGCCTGGCATGAGGACAAGGGCTTGGCTTTTCCAGCTGCTGAGGCAGTGGCAGGCAGGGTTTGGATGGGCACCCAGCCTTCATTCAGCTCTTGCTTGAGGCCCAGCTGCTGATGGCCCATGGGTCTCATACTTTGATACCCTTACAAATGTTGGTTTGCTTTTCAATTTCTTTGTCATTTCTAAGGTTACTCGTTTACTTCTCTTGGTAACTTCCTCCATAAGGAAGTTGCATGTCTCTTAGTTTCCAATAAACATTTCCTTCTCCCTAGTCTATACTTCGGAGTTCTTTAGTTTTGTAGGTTTGCTCCGCTGCACTGGGAAGAGATAATTTGGAGTCCCCAGTTCTCTCTCTTCATGCTACTCATTATTTTATATGCCTCTCCTGTGGTCTGTCTCCTTTTCATTACCAATCAGGTCTAGCCTTTTCAATCCTCCTTTGTGCTATAGTTTCATTTTACAAAAGCTGAACTAGTTTCTATCAGCTCAGTTGATGTGATCTTACTCATATCAAAGGTGTTTAACAGCCGCAGTCCCGTGTACTCACTGCAAGCTGAACTTAAATTGTGTCAAGTTCTGTGCTGCTTTGCGAGTGCAAGTGGGAATGTTTGTTACAGCTGTCTTTAAATTTAGATTTGGATGTTTTAAATGAATTAAATATGAACATGAATAATGCAGCTGGTAACGTAGCCTTTCTGCAATTAAATGCAAACTTTTTCATTTTGTCTCTCTGCTTTCAGGTTTTGCTATGCCGCAGTGTTTGTACTGACTCTGCTGTCTTGTAGGAGTGATGGGGAACTAGAGCCCATGACAGTTCAGTGGAGCCCTTGGCACTTTTGATATCTTGGTGAGTGAAAGTTGTTTGAAACTCTCGGAGAGGCACTTCATCTGCTACTAAAGACTTCAAATCAGTTGGTCTTTTTACATTTTTAAGGTAGCATCCTACTGAAACGAATTTGCGCACTGATCTGTCCTTTCAGGTTATAAATTCTGGAAACGAACACTCTGTAATATTGTAGTACATGCTTGGGAGATTATCTTGGTCTCCACAAACAGGAGAAACACAGGAAAACAAGGGTTATTTAAACTCTGGTGTGCTGCTCTGTACAGGCTCTGGAGAACGAGCATTGCAGCGTGTGCTGGGCTGTGAAAATCTCACAGGCTTTATTTGATGCAACAGTAAGATTGTGTCCATTGTGCTGTGGACCCAGCCAACAGGTCCTCATCAGGGGCATGTTCATGTCTGAGGTCATTCCAGAAGATCTGTCTCCATGGATAGCCCATTTTTCCCCCTTGAATACCAGACTGTAGCTTCTACTATTTATTACTTCCACATTTTTTCAATCTTCAGTCCCTGAATGGAGTAAAGGCCACGTCCATTGGTACCACGTTGCTCCCATCCTGCAGTGCTTGTGAGCTTGTCTGTTCTGCGAGCTGTTGACTTTCTTCTCTCTACAATGAAGTCTCCTCACTGGGGCATTTCAGCCTTGTCAAAATCTATAGAGTGATTCCTCTTGCCTTCCAATCCGTTGTCAGTGAGATAAAATCCCTGGGTGTTTCAGGTTGGAAGGAGCTTTTGGAGCTTGTCTGGTCCAGTGCCGCATGCAGAGATGGGCTGACTTTGAAGTCAGACTCAGCTACAAAGTTAGATCAGGCTGGCAGGGGAGGGAGCTGGTGACGTTTGGAGTATTTCCAAGGGTGAAGATTTTACAGCTCCTCTGGGCAACTGTAAATTACAATCAGTGGAAAACATCAATCGCCAAGCCCTGTGTTAGTAACGCCCAGGGGCAGCAGATGGGCAGCTCCTGTCTCTGCTCTCTGTGACCAGGGACAGGACCCAAGGGAATGGCTGGAACTGTGTCAGAGGAGGGTCACGCCGGATATCAGGGAAAGGTTCTTCCTCCAGGAATGATCACTACCCCAAGGCTGCCAGAGCTCCAGGAGCATTTGGACAACAGTCTCAGGCACCCCAGGGTGGGATTGTTGGGGTGTCTGTGATTGTAGGAGTCAGCGATCCTTAGGGGTCCCTCCCAGCAGTGATTCTACTCATTTCAGGAGGGCTGGGGGGCACAGTGTCTGTCTCCATGGCTGAAGGGGCCTGCATCCCAGGGCAGGAACTGATCCCTGCCCCTGGGATGCAGTGGGGCTGGTGACTCCCATCTGGCTGCATTGGTCCAGCTGCCCCTGGGGCAAGCAGGCTGAAGTTGTACATTGTGGAGTTTGGCTCTGCCTCTTCTCTAGGCATTACAAGACTGAGCCACGTTGCTATCCCAGTGTGAGATGTACAGGGGATCTGGGTGGTTCAGAGCTGTGGTGAAGTCTTATGGAGGCTGGCAGGAGTCAGGCTGGGGCTGTCTCATTTGGACAGTTTCATGGAAGCATATTTTGGAGTGCAGTGTCTTTGAGCTGGCAGTCATGTGGCTCTCAGCAAAGTGGGACTACCCATGCAGCTTAAGTCTCCTCCTCTGGGGAAAAGTCACCATTTATTTACTTTTAAATAGGTGCAACATTTACAGTGTCTGAATCTCTTCCATGACATGAGATCCTGCTGAGAGCCTGCTGCAGTGCTGGCTGAGGGATATCAGCAGTCAGCTCTGTGCTTTACCAGTATCACAGAATTACTGAATTATTAGGGTTGGAAAAGACCTCCAAGATCATCAAGACCAAACACCACTGTGTCCACTATACGGGAGCACTAAGTGCCACATCCAGTCATTTCTTCAACACACCACCACCTTCCTGGGCAGCCCATTCCCATGCTTGACAACCTTTCTGAGAAGAAACTCCTTTTGATGTTCAAGCTGACCTTCCCCTGGCACATCTTGAGACCATTTCCTCTTGAGCTGTCTGTTGTTACCTCGAAGAAGAGACTGACCCCCTGCTGGCTGCACCCTTCTCTCAGGGAGTTGTAGAGGGTGAGAAGGTCCCCCTGAGCCTCATTAGAGTTAATCCCATTGTGAGGATGGAGGGTAAAGTAGTGGACCCTTGCCCTGGGCCACAACCTTCCACAAACCGTGTCAGAGCAGCTCAAACATAGTCACATTTTTTTTTTTCTCCCAGTTCTTCTGCGGGGAAGGGTCACACATTGCTGCCAGCAGGACTCTGAGGTGCTCAGGCTGAAGCAGCTTTTCAGAAGTCCTCAGAGTGGCCAAACACGTGAGATTTATGTATGGGCACTTGAGAAAGTCAGAGAGGCAGAGCCAGAGATGGCGAATGCTTGTCTGGTGCCTTTATATATAAACATCTTTCAGCCTGGGTTTTTATGTCTAGGGGTCTTTTCCTGCCAAGACTGCTAGTCTTCAATAAAAATGACTGAAGAAAATTATGAAAAGAAGCTTTAAAAGTTGTGAATAACCTTTCACATGTAGGTTACTGTCTGCTACTGAAAGGGAAACCAACTTTACTCCTTTCACAAGTGTGTACAGACACACACGCGATTTAGGAGAGAAGTAGTGACTACTGTGCAGCTTTTGATTTGGATTTAAAAAACAACCAGGATTTTTTTCCCCTTGAGTATTTAATATTACTTCAGTATTTTTCTTCTCAGAGTATTGCTCACTGTTGCATGTAAAGGCTGTAGTTTGTAGAGCTGTTATAGAAAATTAAACTCTTTATTTCACTTACATTTAGAAAAAGCCTGGTTTTCAAAACCCCAACTTCTTGCCAAGTTGGATCTGTAAATAACTCTTTAAGCAGCGATTTGGTGCTGTGTCCTGAGATAGCTTCCTCTTCCATCCTCCTCCTGACTGCCCCACTGTGAACAAAATGGAATTAGATTGATACAATTAATCTTTCATTAGTTAGTGATGTGTCAAAACATGCTATTTCTGGCTTTCTGAGGGCTTGTTTGTGGCTCAGTCATTCCTTTGGATGTTTTCTGGCAGGGCTTGGCAAGACTTGGTGGGTGCAGCAGGCCCTGCCCTGTTAGAGTAGCTGTGCTGGAGTGCTGGGTCCCTGGATGTGTCCAGCACACTTCTCCCAAGAACTCTGATTTTTCAGGAATATTTCTTTATAACAGGAATGCAAATGCTTTTGCTTGTTGGGGACAGTCCAGCCAGTTTTCCTCCAACCAGGAAAAAAAAATGCAGCACAACTTGGACACTCATGGCAATACTAACAGCAAAAGTATTTCCTGGGTCATTGTTCAATTTCTCATGCTTATTCCCCAGAACTGCTGCGAGCATTTTGAATTGTAAGTGGCAAGCTGGGGATTGCTGCGCTGCTTTGCCAGAGCTAACATTATGTTTCCATGTGTTTTCTTTCATAAATTCCAGTTCTGCCTCCCTTTGTTAGTGAGTGGGGGCAGCCCCTCCTTCCACACACACGCTCTGGACCTGCTGTAGGGTTAGCACGGAGATGGGCATGTGTTCCTTGTGCTTATTTATGCTGCTCCTGCTGCCATGAATTTGATGGTGTCCACGAATTGCAGAAAGTCTTGTATATTCAGGGGGTGAAATGAATTGTGTGTGTTCTGTGCAACCCCATGTGACAGAGTATGTGTGTCCCCCCACTGTGTGGTGAGTTAATGGTGCAGATGATTGTGTGCTCCAGAATGGGGAATTTTCTCATCTTTATTTCTTTTGTCCTAGACATCTTCAATTCTGTAAGAGCAACCCAGTCCCAGGATAAGGACAGCAGCAGGTGGTAGAATGCGGAAACCAGGCCCTCAGAAAGGTGAGCAGTGATGCTTGGCACAGCCAAGGGCCCTGCAGCGAGCTGGTGTGGTCTAGAGGGCTGTCAAAGGGGTGGGAGCTGGGGGAATGTGATTGGAAGCCCCAAACAGAGCTGTGTGTTTCTCCATCAGTGTGCAAAGAGCAGTTCATCAATCCATCCCTGTGATGGGCAGAGAGAGTCTCTTTTCGGGGCACCCCTGCAGCTCGTGGGGCACCGTGTCAGCAGCGAGGGTGCCCTGCAGAACCCACAGCACCATCTGGCAGAGCTCCCAGCATGAGGCAAACTGCCTGTGCTGGCACAGGCCTGGCCCCTCTAATGAGGCATGAAACCAGAGACCAGCCTACCTTGTGGAGAGGAAATCTGTCAGGAGGGTACCGCTGCCACCGAGTCCCTCAGCCCCTCATGCAGCACGTGCTTCCTGCATCCTGCATCCCCAGCAAAAAGGGTGAAGCTGAGCAGGCTGCCTGCAACTGAGCTGCTCTGGCTTCTTGTGCTTAACAAAAATATTGATTTCCTTTAGTGCTGTACCATGCATGTGCATTGGACTGGAGTGATCTCATCACATGCGCTCTGGAGGAGGGGGGGAAGGGATAAGCGAGAGGATGGAGCATCCTCTGCAGCTCTTTGTTCACATCTGCTCCACACTCCCAAGGTTTATTGCAGGAGATTTCTATGCTCGATTTCTCTCCTCCCTTTATTTTTTTTAATGTCTCCTTTGCTTCTGTCGTGGTTCATCTTACAGCAGCATTATCCTCTTCCTAACACTGCTTGTCCTTTAATGAAGTGAAAATAAATGAAGGAAAGCAGGGAATGGGGAGACCCTGCTGTGAGGCAGCTGGAGGGCTTGGCAATAAAGGAGGCTGGTTGATTAGTCAGCAGCGTGGCCAAGGCCTGGGCTGGCTGGATTCAGCCTCACACACAGCTTGTTCCCTGTGGTCCTGGAGCCTGCAGCCAGCCTGGCTCTGTGACCTGTGCTCACAATGCCATACCAGAGGGTTGCAGAGGCAACACCTGCATCATGCACATGTGGGTTTCTGTCCTACTTACCTGCTTTTTTAATAATGCGTTGAACTTTCACTGCTTCTTTATTTGTCTGCAGAAATTCTTGTTTCTCTCCCTCTCTGCTGCTTTTGTATCCTGCTTAATGAGGATTTTTGCATGTTAAAGGTTAAGAACAAAATGTACCTTTGCCTGCAGAGGATGGTGAGCAGCTCCTTTGAGTGTACAGATGCTGTTAGAGCTGTCCTGCAGCACTGAGGGGAGCCTTACCCACCCAGGGGGCTCTTTTGCTTCTGACTTAAATACTTCATGTCTTTTATTCTTGCTTTCTTAGGGAGATGACACAATACTGTGCTTCATGGTAATGCATTTATTAGGAAGGGTGTCCTTCAATCCTTTTCACTCGTTTATGTCTCTCCAAGGAGGCTCTTTGTCTGGTCCATGTCTAGTGACGCTGTGGCCACACTCCATATGTCCCTCGTGTTCATTTAAGGGATGCTGATTTGGCATCCCTCTGTTGGGCTGGAGGCTGTTGGAGGCAGGGTGGGCATCCCCCACTGCTTGCTCTGTCACTTTCCAGAGCAATAAAACTACATGGCATCCTGTCCATTGTGCTGAAAAAGAACACGTCAAGAAGAGAAGATTGCAAAAATAATTACCCAGAAACATTTACCCAGACATGTTAAGACACCCCAGGCTGCTTTAGCAGCAGCTCTTAGCCTGCCTTTTCCAGCTACTTGTCAGGAAATTTAAAACTTTTCCTTTCAGCAGGAACTGCTTTTCATGGGGGCAAGGCACATTCTGTGGGGCACTACCAAACTGTTGTCTACAATAGCCCTAAAGATGCTCTGTAAAATAAAGGAGCTGGAGTGCAGCAGCACTCCCAGGGTGCCCAGCCTGGCAGCAGCAGATCGAGGAGCTGGCTCAGGATGAGCTCTGCTGTGGCAGTGCTTCCATCCCTCCTTTGGACTGGAGACAGGGATGAGCATTCCCCACTGCTTGCTCTATCGCTTTCCAGAGCTATCTTGAGAGCTTTCTTTTTTTTTGGAGCTCTGAGACCCAAAGCTGTCATGACCAAAGGCAGCTCGGGTGAGCTGTTCTGCAGGGCTGGTGAAGCTTTGCTGTGCTCTCTTTCGAGCTGCAAGGGACATGTGGAAACCTGAAGTTTTTCATGGAAAGGGCACTTGAGCAGATTCTCAGACAAGTCCTCTCCCCATCTCCACAGAGGGTCAAGGCTGTTTGTGTAGAATAACCTGGAGCTGATACACAAGGAGCCATTCAGCACACAAAGATTCACATCTTTAGTGGCTATTATGACATTTTTAGTGGCTGTTATGTTTGCTTCTCTCAAGCCCTTCTTCTCATAGCTAAAGTGATGGAGCTCTTGCAGTTTGCTGCTCTTTGTTATTGCTTGTCACTGAAGGAGAACAGTGGCTGGTGGGAACGAACAGGGATTGAGGTGCAAAGGTGCAAATGCAGATACTTCCTGTCAGATACCTGTGTGAGCTGTGGGGAGGTAGGGAGCACAGCCCAGAGATCCAGACAAATCATCTACTGGGATCATGACAGGGAGGTACTCCTCTCCTCTGAAGTGCCCTGTGAAGCAGATAGTGTTGAAGGGTGCATTATCTGGCTCCTTTCCCTGACACAGATGCTCTGTTTCTTGTCTCAGCCATAGACTGGAAAGATGGTAAAAAGCACAAGTACAGCCGCCCGTCAGAGTCTCCCTCCCAGTACCAAGGTAAGAGAGCTTCATTCTTCCTCCCCTATTCTTCCCTCCTGCTTTTCTTTTCTTCCCTTTCTTCCTTTTGTGGTTTCCTAATTTTTTTTGACAAGTGCACAGTGCAGCAGTGAGGATTGGGATCACCTGCAAGAAGCTCTGAGCAACTAATCACTGCCCAAAGCTTGGGCATATCCTTGTAGAGAGTTTGGGCCTGGAGAAGAGAAAGGTCTGGGGAGACCACAGAGTCCCTTTCAGTGCCTAAAGGGGCTCCAGGAGAGCTGAACAGGGACTTTGGACAAGGGCCTGAAGTGACAGGACAAGGGGGGTGGCGTCACACTGTCAAAGGGCAGGGTTAGATGGGATATTGAGAAGAAATTCTTCCCTGTGAGGGTGGGAAGGCCCTGGCACAGGGTGCCCAGAGAAGCTGTGGCTGCTCCATCCTTGGAAGTGTTCAAGGCCAGGCTGGACAGGGTTTGGAGCAACCTGGTTTAGTGGAAAGTGACCCTGCCCATGGCAAAGGATGGAAAGGGATGGGCTTTAAGGTCCCTCCCAAACCAAACCAATCTGTGATTTTACTCAGTGAGGGGGTGAAACTGCAGCATCTTTGTGGCCCGGAGCATGCTGTAATCCAGGCTGGAAGGATTTCTGCTCACAGCTGCACTGGGACACCTCTGAGGAGAGCAGGACAGACCAGACAGCACCCTGGTGTTTCAGAGCTGTTAGTTTTGACTGACACGTTCTCACATTTTAGCAAGCAGGGCAGTGAGCAGTGGGGCTCATGTTACCGGCTGGAGCTGTTACTGATGGAGCACATGCAGCCAGATTGATGGCTGAGCAGAGTGCCAGGGATTGGGGGGTGGGACAGCCGGGAGCTGTGCCATGCCCGTGGGAGAGCTGACCCCTGGGGAGGCCATGCTCAGATGTTCAGGGACAGCCACTGTCACCTTGGATCTGTGAGCCCAGACGGTGCTCTGCTCATTTTCATACCGAGTCGGCTCAAACTGTGCTGCTTTCATGTGCTGCCTTGGTGCTCCTTAGCAGCCACACATATGGGCTGCAGACTTGAATGGGATGCCTTGATCTGGGTAGGGCACGTTCTCCTTCACAGATGTGACCTGAAATGCACATGTATTGTTTCAGTTGGATTGATGACCCCTCGGGAGCTGAAATGCTAATGGAGCCCAAACCAGACTTCAGTTAAAAGATATAAACAGAAACTCCATCTTCATTTAAATTCTGGGCAAAGGATCAATGTTAAATGCAACATGAAGAGAATCAAAACATGAGGGTGCAGAGCTGCATTGTTCACAGCTACTGTAGTTTGACCCCTTGGGTGTGTGGAGTGTTTTGTTTGGAGTAAATATTTTTGAAGGTTAAGACATCAGAGCCCAAATCTGACTCTCTGCCTGGAAGTAATATCTGCCTTTGGCATGAGCACAGCAAGGAGCTTTCCCAAGCACAAGTGACAGACAGTCACCCCAGTGGCTTTTCCCCATCCAAGTCACAGGGAGTCACACGGGTTCCCAGTCTTTGGCTTTTGTTTGGCTCACAGATGTAGTCGGAAAAACAGGGTTAAAGTGTCTTTCTCGCATTTCTTCTTGTGAAGAAGATCCAATGTGCTGGAGGGAGCTGGACAGGGACTTGGGACAAGGGCCTGAAGAGCCAGGACAAGGGGGAATAGCTTCATTATCATCAATAGAATTGACAGAGCACAGGGGTAGATGGGATATTGGGGAAAAATTCTTCCCTCTGTTAGTGGGGAGGCCCTGGCACAGGGTGCCCAGAGAAGCTGTCACTGCTCCTGGATCCCTGGCAGTGTCCAAGGCCAGGTTGGATGGGGCTTGGAGCACCCTGGGACAGTGGAAGGTGTCCTTGGTAATTAGTGAATTCATAGTAATTTAAACCCATTCCCTATATTCTGTGCAGGGTTTCCTCTTGTGCTAAGGGAGTGGTGGGAGCTTCCAGTTGCAGTCTGCAGTTTTTATCTTGGTTTGAGGGTAATCCTGCAAAAGAAGTGCAGCTTCTACTTGTGCTTGCCCTGCCATCTGTGTGTAAGGGGATGGCCGGTAGTGAACAGAGAGGAAGGGAGGGAAGGCTGAACACTGCTGTATCAGCTATGTCTTTTCTTAGAAGTATTTCTGCTGTTCCTGCTTTTCTTTGCAAAATAAATCACCAGAACCATGAGTCATAGGAATCGGAGCTGGAAGGGACCCACAAGGATCATCCAATCCCACTCCTGGCCCTGCCCAGACCCCCCAACAACCCCACCCTGTCCATCCCTGGCAGTGCTGTCCAAATGCTCCTGGAGCTCTGGCAGCCTCGGAGCTGTGCCCATTCCCTGGGGAGCCTGGACAGTGCCAGCACCCTCTGGAGGAAGAACCTTTCCTTGGTCCCCAGCTTCACCCTTCCCTTAAGTCCTAGAGAAGCTGCAGTTCTAGTGCTGTGTGTGTCTTCATACAGTGGTTGAATCCCAGCAGTCTCTAGAATTAATCTCAAATAAGTTCCATGTCCAAACACTATTTTTAGAGGTCTGCAGCTGTCTCAGAAATTCCCTACTCCCACTGGGGTTGTGCAGCCTGGATCTCGGCTGTGGGATGGGCTGCTGCAGGGAGCAGGATGGCCTGGCTTGGTGTGGAGGGAGTGAAAAGTGGAAAGATTAAAACCATGACTACTTTTAATACTGATGGATTGAAAGCAGCTGAGGGGAGGGTTTTCTTTTTTAAATAAAATTGTCAAGCACAGCTGATGCTGTTCAAGCTGCTGGCTCAGGGCCTGGGGCTGAGACTGGCACTGCTCACCCAGTGCTATCACCTGGGCATCCTCTGTGGTCCAGGAACAAGGACCCCTGAGGGGCCACCCTGGTCTGAGATGAGCCCAAATCTGCAACCAGAATTAAGGGGTGCATAAGGCATTTCCGAGCCAGGAGTGCCTGGCTTTGCTTTGCCTGGGTGTTTACTCCGCATTTTTCATACAAAGAGTTTCATTGACAGAACCAAGTGTAGCATCATATCTTCAATTAAAGCAAAAGAATTTTGGCTTAGTAAGAGCATCATTACAGTAGCTCACTGAATGTCTTCATTCACCCAGTGTGAGACTGGCAGAAAGGAAAATATGTGCCAGTGGATGGTGCTGAGGTACGCTGGGGCATGGAGAGTGTTGTCAGTCTGTAAACAATGATACTCAGCCAGTGTGGCAATGCAACTGTTTTTTCTGTTCATTTTCCCTATTTTTAACAGTGTGGTAATCATCTGCATGGGAGATGGCGAGAAAGCAGCATTCCTTGTATTTATTTGAAGCCTGCAGATTATGAAGGCTCCTCTGTGCATAAGGCAGCACTGAAGCAATGTGTGCTGACCTTACTGCCTCAATTTTCAGAGGTGTGGTGTGTGCTGCAGTAACTAAAATGGCTCTTACTGTAGCTTTTGTTTTGAAAATAGACTGATTAAGAACTTGCCGTGACTCGTGACTCGGGGAAGCAGTGGCTGACTTTAATTGTGCTGCCACCAATGCTCTTGAAATGCCTTGAAAACAGTGGTCTCCTGGGAGCTGTTTGGATGAATACAAGTGAATGTCATGCTGGAAGGTTCCTCTCCCAGCTGCTCCGTTTAAATGGCAAAAGTCATGGTTTGCTCAGATCACAGGAGCTTTTAATTCCTCATTTAATAACAGGTTTCCCTGGGTGGTATATCGCTTTTACCCTTCCTGCTGTATGTGAGGAAGCTGCAGGCAAGGATGAAATGCACTTCCCTGGCAGCAGCACTTGGTGGAAGGGGCCTTGGTGTTGGGTGTGAGGTGCTGAGCTCAGTAAATCCCTGTTTGGAGGATCCCTGCTCCCATCCTGCCCACGCAGTGGACTCCATGGCACTTCAGGAAATCAATTACTGACCTGCCCACTGATTGCTGGGTTTGGGCTGATCCCTGGCCCATGGAGTGGGCTGTGTGTGTGCTGGACCAGGGGAACTGTAGAGCAAGTTCCTATTCTAAATCCACAATTTAGAGTCATGGGATCACAGAATAGCCTGGGTTGGAAATGACCTTAAAGATAATCTTGTTCCACCCCCCAAACTGGGCTGCTTGCAGCCCACAGTGATTGTTTGTAATCCCCAGCCTGAACGCTGTGTTTAATGAATGTTTTTTAAGGGACAGTTGTCTGGAAGACTCGGCAGATTCCCATCTGTGCTGGATGTTTTCCATTAAGTTGTAGGTTGTTACCCTGACTCTGTGCAGCCCCTTCTCGGCAGCGTGGGGGCAGGAGGATGCCGAAGGCAGCACCGTGCTTTGTTCTGCCTGTCAGTTGCAGTTGTAAATCTTCTGTGCTCACAAACATCAGAGGTTCTTGGTGAAAACATGTTGTTTGTGAGCACCTCCTCTGTGAGAAGCGCAGAACTGCCGGCTCAGGAGTCTGGCCAGCTCTTTTGCTGACAATTTTACTCATTGGTTCCTATTTGAATCCTTCTGTTTTTACTTCTCAGGTCACTTCACCTGGGAGAAATACCTGAAAGAGACATGTGCCATCCCAGCTCCTGCCCATTGTTTCAAGCAGGTAAGAGAGTGAAAACAAGAAAGGTCAAGGGCTGTGGTTCACTGGGGACCCTGGAGTTCTGTGCCTGGGATAGGCCCCTTGTTTGGCAAGGAAGGTACTTAAGGATTTGGAGACTTAACAGAAATCCAAGTGTGGTGAAGCAAAGATTGAAAAGATACATTTACAGTAGCACAGAAGATTTTCCTCTCAGATGTGCATGTTGGGAACATGAGTATGCTTTTACTCTGCCAACCACAGGCCCTTGGAGAAAGTGTCCTGAGTAGGCTGGGATGCAGCTTTTGGTGGATCCTGCTCAATAAGGAGATTTTCTGCAGAATTCACCCAGTTTTTGGGAACAGAATAGCAGGTGTTGGGCAGCAGATATTGAGCAGAGGTGATTGTGCTGAGTGCAGGGAGTACAGAAGTGAATCAGTGTGGGACACTTGGGTCCGGGTAAAGAGGAGCAGGATCTCTGTGGGTCTGAGGTTGGCTCGGTGAGTCTTCTCAGAAGAAGGTTAATGCCCTGTTCACGGCACTGGTGGGGCTGCACCTCAAATCCTGGGATCAGTTTTGGCATCCCCACAAGGGGGCTTGAGCATGTCCAGAGAGGGATCAGGGGGGACCTTGTGGCTCTGCACAACTCCCTGACAGGAGGGGACAGCCGGGGAGATTGGGCTCTGCTTGCAGGGAGCAGGGACAGGAGGGGTGGGATTTGCCTCAGGTTGGGCCAGGGGAGATTAAGGTTGGGTTTCATAGAAATTTCTTCACTGAAGGGGTGATCAGGGCCTGGAATGGGCTGCCCAGGGCAGTGGTGAAGTCTCCATTCCTGGAATTGTTCATAAAACACGTGCTTAGGGACACAGATTAGTGGGGACTTGGCAGTGCTGTGGGAACAATGTTCTTGGAGGTGTGCTCCAGCTTGAATGATGCTGTGACTCCAAGAGAACAGGCTTTAATTGCCTGGATGATGAAGGATGAGGGTCTGTTACAGACCTGCCAAGGCTTGCTGAGCTCTCTGTGGGTCCTGTTTGGTGCTGTGCCTGGAGGGGCTGTCAGCCTTCAGCTGCCTCCTTGGGGTGCTGTTAGTGCTCAGGCTTTGTGCCCGAGCTGGTGCATGTGTTGGCACTCCTGACTGGCTCCCTCCTCTGCCCTTTGCAGTCATACACTCCACCTGCAAACGAGTTCAAGATCAGTATGAAGCTGGAGGCCCAGGACCCACGGAACACCACGTCCACGTGCATCGCCACCG
This sequence comes from Malurus cyaneus samueli, assembly GCA_009741485.1. Taxonomy (NCBI): domain Eukaryota; kingdom Metazoa; phylum Chordata; class Aves; order Passeriformes; family Maluridae; genus Malurus; species Malurus cyaneus. Next base: position 2,440,606 of record CM019233.1, on the reverse strand, counting down.
TGGTGGGGCTGACGGGCGCCCGCCTGCGCCTGCGCCTCGATGGCAGCGACAACAAGAACGACTTCTGGAGGCTGGTGGACTCTGCTGAGATCCAGCCCATTGGCAACTGTGAGAAGAATGGAGGGATGCTGCAGCCTCCCCTGGGTGAGCTGGAGTTCAGCTGTCCAGCGAGGGCCACATTGATGGCAGGGAAAACTCGGGGGTTTTTATAGATCTGTGCTTGGGACAGAGGTCCATGGCCTGTCCCTGCCTTCTCCAAGGTACATAAACCACACCAGGTCTGTGTGAGAGACTGTGACATAGGACAGGGAGATGCTTTAGAGGTCTCTGCACCAAGTGAGCTGCTTGCTGTGGTTGCAGCTCAAGCTCAGGACTTTTACCCAGAGAAGCTATGGCTGCCCGAGCCCTGATGTCCGTGGCTAGGTTGGTAAGGGCTTGGAGCAAGCTGGGATAGTGAAAGGTGTCCCTACCTAAGGCAGAGGAGTTAAGCTGGATGATTTTTAAGGTCCCCTTACAACCCAGCCTACCCTGTGATTCTAGGAGTCAATACCAGGTTGCCTGGACAGGAAGCATAATGTCTGAAAATGTCCACAGTGGTTTAAATACTGCCTCATCTGAAGAGACATTTGCAGTATTTCATACTTACTTAATTTTCTTGGCTACAACTTTATTAACAGCCTGAACAGTCTAACATTTCTTCCATCTTGTCTTTAGTTAAACACACAACATTTTCCTATAGCTTTGATGCTACCTAACAAGTTGATTTGCTGATTCTTTCCTGATAATCAGTAAGATTAGCCTGCTTTTGCATTCTGCTGCCCTGTAACGTTAGTGTCTTCATAAATCTCTCTCTCAATTAGCATATCCACAAATAATATTTTCAAAGACAGGCTGGACAGGGCTTAGAGCAACCTGGGATAGTGGAAGGTGTCCCTGCTCATGGCAGGGGGTGGGATGAAATGAGCTTTAATGTCCCATCCAACCCGAATCGTTCTGGGATTCTGATCGTCTCTCTCAAAGCCCTGTCCCGAGTGTGACCAGCAGAGGGCACGAAGCGCAGGTAAAACAGCCCTGCCTGTGCCGGGGGACAGGGGGCTGCTCCGGGAGCACAGCTCCATGTGCCCGGCTCTGGTTAGTGTCACCTGGTTAACCTTGCACCAGAGAAGAGGGCAGCTTTAGGTGAGATAATAGGAATAAATTCTTCCTTATGAGGCTGGGGAGGCCCTGGCACAGGGTGCCCAGAGAAGCTGTGGGTGTTCCTGGATCCCTGGCAGTGTCCAAGGCCAGGTTGGACGAGGCTTGGAGCACTCTGGGACAGTGGAAGGTGTCCCTGCCCATGGCAGGGGGTGGGATTGATGATTTTACACCCAGCCTAAAGACAGGTGACAGAGCTACTGCTGCCAGAGCTACTGCTGCTGTTGTCCTTCCTACCTGCAGAGTGCAAGGGCCGAGAAAACCCAGCAAGGATTTTCTGTTTCCTGTAGTATTTTCTGTGTGCACACATCTGCTCCTGCTCCTTCTTTAAGAGATAATTCCAGGGACAGAAGCCAGGGAACAGCTGGAGCTGGGCCAGGGCAGGCTCAGGCTGGAGAGCAGGGAAAGGTTCTTCTGTCCCCAGAGGGTGCTGGCGCTGCCCAGGCTCCCCAGGGAATGGTCCCGGCCCCGAGGCTGCCAGAGCTCCAGGAGCGTTGGGACAGCGCTGCCAGGGATGCACAGGGTGGGGTTTGGGGGGTCTGGTCAGGGCCAGGGGTGGGACTGGGTGATCCTTGTGGGCTCCTTCCTGCTCAGGACATTCTGTGATTCACATAAAAGGTTTTCTTTGTCACTCTGAGAGCCGAGCCCTCCCATCCCCTGAGGTTGTGGTTACTTGAGTTGGTTTACAAGCTGATCTGACAGAGTTCAGGGCTGGCAGGGTGATCTGTGCTGAGCTCTGCAACCCTGGCAAAGTTTTGCCATGTTCTTAGTCCAGGTCCAGTCCCAGAATTACCTTCAAAACCCCACAAACAAAGACCAAACACAGCTGAGCAGCAGAAATTGCCTGTGCAGGAAGATGCAGTTTTATCAAAGAGGATTTCTGTGATATCCAGAGCCTTCTGTCAGTTGTGCAGTCACAGTCAGTGCCACGTACTTCAGAGCATGTGAAATTGCTTTTTTTCTTCCCATAAGCCCCCTCTTGTTATTTCTCCACTTTTTTCACAGCAGGTGTCCAGCCAAAACCTGACATCCATCCCTGTAATGGTTAAATCTCTTTCCCAGCCAAGTCACAGCCTCTGTTTCTTCAGATTAGCTTGCCTGCAGCTCACACTAGAGGTGGAGGGGGCCACCCAGAAGCTGTGATTCCCTGTAGAGAAACAAATTCCATAGGCTGAGTGTGCACTTGCTGATTCATGTCTCCCCTGCAGCAGGATCACTGGAGCTGCCAGCACTGATGCTGCATTATGGGCTCTGCCTGGATGGTCGAGGGACAGACTTTTGTTATAATAAGTGAATATTGCAGTCAGACAGCTGTTTCCAGATGTTTCTGTTCAATAACACAATGCTTTGTGTTCAGAATATCTGGAAAAGGTCTCCCACCTGACGTCAGCATGGGAGGAGGGTGGTGTGGGTCACAATTGTGTGAGTTCCCATTGGAGCAGGCATGTGCTGCTGAGTCTAAAAGTCTCCATCTCTGCTTCCTCCTCCTCAGGCTTCCGGCTGAATGCCTCCTCCTGGCCCATGTTTCTTCTGAAGACTCTGAATGGAGCAGAGATGGCTCCTGTCCGGATTTTTCACAAGGTATTTCACTGTTTGTGCAGATCATTCTGGCAATGGCCCCTTCACTGCAGAGCACCAAACTCAGAGCTGTGTGTCTCGTGAGAGATGTGTTGGTCCCAGAGAAGGTGGCATTGCCCAGCTCTGCCACACTGCTGCTCTGGGACAGACCTGTGCCCTCTCCAGCTGTGTCATAGCAATGTCAGGATGCAGCCAGAGGTCTGCCAAGGAAGGGCCTTGGGCTTCAGTGCTCAGGCTTGAGGCAGGAGCTGGTTTTTCACTGGGGCTGCAGCTGCTGCTCAAAGTAAGGAATGCAAGGTGGGAATATCAGCACCATCTGAAACCTTTTAATGCTTGTCAGGTGAACAGATACTGCAGAGAGGCAAAATGGCCAGGGTGACTTCGTAGTCTGGGTTCTCACACCCTTAGTGCAGTCAGACAGAGAAGTCAGGCTAGAGGTGTGGGATGGGACGGGACGGGACGGTTGGTGAGGCTTTAGTGGATCTCAGGAACAAATCACAGATAAAGGCAGATGGCAGATCTCTCAGGTCTCCCAAAGCTGAAGGTAGGGGAAGAGCAATGGAGAGACGCTGTCATATCTCAGGTTTTCCTGCTCTGAGATAGAGCCTCCATGGAATGCTCTCACCTTGCTTTCTCTAGAGCTCTGTTTTCTGCCTGTAGTGTGTGACAGAGCTGTCACAGGGTGCAGTGTTCACATCCCACTCCCTGGGTCTGGCCCAGCAGCCAGCTGAGGGCAGAGCAGTCAGTAGTGGACGCTGCTGCCTCTTGACTAAAGGGCAGTGGCTGTGTAACCCATCCAGTGTGTGCACACCAGTTGGGACCTATTGGGGTTCAAATCCAACCCAGTAACTCCCCTCTGCTGCTCGTGGAGGTGAGTTTGCTGGTGAAGGTGCAGCCCTGGTGTGGGGAGGCACTGGCAGATCCCTTTTGAGCATATATTCACTTCTTCTTGTAGGAACCACCATCTCCTTCCCAAAACTTCTTCAAGACAGGTATGAAGCTGGAGGCAGTGGACAGGAAGAACCCTCACTTCATCTGCCCGGCCACCATTGGGGAGGTGAGAGGTTCTGAGGTCCTCATAACATTTGATGGCTGGAGAGGTGCCTTCGATTACTGGTGCCGATATGATTCCCGGGACATCTTTCCCGTAGGCTGGTGTTCACTGACTGGAGATAATCTGCAGCCCCCTGGTACAAAAGGTAAGGCCCACATTGTTGCTTGGCTGTCTTTCTCCTCCACTCAGCTCTCAAAGAGCAGCAAAGCAGGCAGAGACTGGCAGCAAGGACACCTGGTGCCCTGCCTGGTGTTTGTGCTGCTTCATGTGTGGTAAAGATAGAGCTGATCAGACCACAGCACTGGAACAGCCTGGTGCTGAGGAGCAGCTATCTTCACAGATGGGCAGGATGATAGCTTTGAGGAGGGATGGTGCTGTACAACATTGCTGAGGTCTGCTCCTCTCCAGGAATTTTCTTGAAGTTTTTCCTGCGCCTCTGAACCACATTTTCCTGTGGAGCTTTTCTGAGGGGGACTGGCGTAATGAAAACTATGAAGCTGCAGGACTGCGCCTCTTTGTGCTTTGGACAGCTGTCTTGCTCTGCCTTAGTCTGTGAACATGGACAAAGCAGGTGTGGAGCAGTTTGTACCTGCCTTATTCCTAGGACTGTGATTGTTGGGTAGGAGCAGTACTGGGGAACATGATGCCATGCAAAGGCTGGTTTGATTCTCAGATGTGTCTGAAGCTTTCTCACATCACAGCTGTGTTTGGGCCCAGGGGGCTGTCATTGTCCCCAAGCACATCCCTCTGGTGTTTGCTGGCTGGCAAGCCCTGCATGCTTGTCAGTGAAATGAGGGGCAGGAAGGCAGCCTTTCTACCAAAGCTGAAGGACTGCTTAGGAAAGGCATTTCTCTGACGAGACCGTTCCTTGTGAAAATCCTGGGTCAGCTCACGCTGCCCTGTCAGGCTGGTGCTGCCCTGTGTCCCTGACGTGGGCCAGCTCTGTGCATGGTGTGGCAGGGCTGGTGTCAGTGGATTGCCTGAGGTCATCTCTCATGACTTGTGCACAAAATGAGCTGTGGCCTCCTCTTGGGTGAGGATGATTCCTCTTTATCTTGGGTTTTTACATTTTGCCTTGATGTTTCCAGTCTCTTTCTCTTCTTGCTGTTGTTTGTGTCGCACCTTCTGCCTCCCTGTGGGCTCTGCAGAGCACTGGGGCCCTCTTNCTCCAGTGGTGTCCTGGAGTCAGGGGCTCTCACCAGGCATCTCCAAGGTGCCTCTCAGGTACTGCACCAATGGCTAAAGACACGTTTGTATTGGGTGGGAGCTTTCGTGGCAGTAGCCTGGCGGTGGGCAGTTTCAGGAGCACAGCAGAAGCTGCCTTCTCAGGAGAAGTGGGAACCTCCATCTGACCCATGGCCCCTGGCACAGGCAGCTCTGCTCCTCCCCAGCCTCCCCTTGCCGGGGCTGAAGCTGTGAATGAGCAGAGTCCAGTCAATTATGCAGAAACTGTGCCATCCTGGGAAGCTTGTGCTTCCCCCTTGGCAGGTGGCAGTGACAGCTTCTCCCTTTCACATCAGCTCCATGTGCAGTGATTCTGCACTTCTTGCTCATGTACAAAAGTAGTGACCCCCAAAAGTCACATCTCCACACTCACAGGCAGAGGCAGCCCTCACTCTCAGGCAGATTTCTGCTCTCTTTGTCTTTTTTTTCAGCTCCTGGGACAAGAGCAGGGGGTTGTATGAGCCATACAAAAATGCCAGGGAGTTGAAGTCAGCTTTGTCTTCATGGTGTTTAATTTCACCCACTGTGACTGTCTGCCCCCTTTCCTGCCCAAGAATTTTTGACTTCCATGTTGTGGGATTAAACCAAAAGAAAGGAGTACTGAAAACTTCCTCTCCTTTAATGAAATTCCTCCAGTTTCCTCACTCTTCAGCCCTGCTGTGGTGGAGGTTTGAGCACAGTCCTCCCAGACCTGAGAGTGCTGCTCGTGGCAGGGTTGGAGGATGCATCACCACAGAAGGATCTCTTTTCCTTGAGCGCCAATAAACTTTCTCCATGTGCCAGCAGGACCATGTGGTGGAGTTGGGCAGTTTCCCTTCCCTTCTGTAAATTCCTCTTAAATCAGGGAGACCTGGAGAGACATGCAGGGGATAATCCTGGTCTGTACTCATATATTGGATTGACAATGTGAGGTGCTTGTGGAATTTGAGGAATCCTGTGAAGAGTTAACTCCATGGAGAGCAACAGCTTCCTGGGGCTGAGCAAAAGGAGGCCTCATGGAATGAGCTCATGTTCAAGGGAAGCAGAACTTCAAAGAGGCCAGGCATGTTTATTTAATGCTGGTAACTCCTTTCAGCTCTAATCTGTCTCTGCTGCTGGCTGCCAGCAAAAGTGGAGGAGTGCAGGGCTTCTCCCAGGCATGGTCCTTCTCCGCCTCCAAGGCCTCCCACTCCCAGCAGTGTTTGTTTAGCTGGAGTGGCTGGGCAGGGAGCTGGTGGAGCTGGGGCCCAGCCAGCCACGCTGGGAGCTTTCATTAGAGCACATGTGTGTGTTAGAGAAGGACAGGGAGGTCAGACAGCGAGGAGGAGCAGCCTGCACACCCGCCTGGTAATTCCATTGCTGTCTGCTGGCTGTGCAGCAGCCTCCCAGGAGAGCTCAGTGGCCAGATGGCTCTGGGCTCCTGGGCAACTCCTGGAGCTCCTGCCTGGATGCCTGGAGCTGGGGGATCTAAACCAGCACACCACACAGGGGAAATGCAGCTCTGAGAGTGCCTGCACCGTGGTGGGTCCTGGTCCTCTTGCATTAGCTGTGGGTCAGGGTCAGCAAACCCTGAGATCGACTCTGCTGGGCTACAGAGCGAGGTGGAAAACCTCATCCTGTGCATCCTCAGCTTCTGCAGCTCAGCCTGGCAGGGGTGTGTGCTTTCCCACTGGGGTTACATACTGACCCAGCTGGCAGCACAGCAGGTACAGTGCAGGAGGTGCCTGATGTTCCTCAAGTTGGGAATTTCAAGGTTTAGGTTGTTATGATGAACGTAAGGAATGCATGAGTCTGCACTGTAGCAGTGGTTGATAAGAAGTGTAATTTGGGAGGAAAGCAGAGACTGAAGAAGGAAAATGTGTGTGTCACGTGTGGTGTCAGTCCCAGGGCAACTGTCCCAGGGCAACTGAGCCCCCCCAGCCACTCACTCACCCACCTACACTGGGATGGGGGAGAGAGTCAGAAGGATAAAGGGATGAAAACTGGTTGAGGTGCAGACAGTTTAAGAGGTAAAGCAAAAGCTGCAGGTGCACAGCCCAGCCAGACACTCAGTCACTGCTCAGCATCCCCAGGAGAGCCGAGTCCATCCCAGGACACAGGGACTGGGGGCAACAAACACCATCCCTCCATCCCCCCTTCTTCCTCCTTCCCAGCCCTGCAGGCTGAACATGGAGCTGTGTGGTCTGGGGCAGGGGGGTCCCAGCTGTGCCCCCAGCCCAGCCCTGGCCATGGGAATAGAGCTCAGCCCAGCTAAACTGTGGGTGCTGTCAGCCCTGCCTGGGGCACAAACCCCAGCAGAGTTACTGCAGGAAGGGAACTCCAGCCCAGCCAAACCCAGTGCTTTTTCTGACCATCCCACTCCTTGGGAAGCCTGTGGAGTCTTAAATAGGACAGGTCACTGCTGTAAGTGGAGAGTGGATTTGGGAAGCTGCTTTGGAGAGTCCCTCCCTGTTCTAAGCAGTGCAGAAAATCAATATTTAGGATCGACCTAAAGAAAAAGGATGGTTTAGTTACTTTAAATCATGTCTGGGGAGAAGGAGAGAGGGAGAAATGGAGGTGCTCCTGCTGAGCTTCAGGGAGACAAAGAGGGAAATAACTCTGATAAAAATCGATGAGAAAAAAAAGAAGAAAGAAATAAGAGGCTGGTTAATGATTGTAGTTTCCAGGGCCACCTGCCCTCAGCAGGGAGGTGGGATGAGGGAAATCCCCCTCAGCCAAGGCACAGTTTTGTAGAGAGGAGATCTGTCTGCCTCTGTAATTAATGGGAAATTTGGGAGTTCACACCGATCACAGACTAAAGGAAAGTTCAGTTTTTTGTAGTCAGGGAAGCACACGCTGGAAGGATCCATGGGAAGTTATTTTCTTTTCTGAAGTGGTTTGTGGGATGGAGAACTGTGAGCCCCTGGGGGAACAGCAACTAAAGCAGGGTCTTGTCAGGTACCTCTGCAAGGAGGCTTCGTGCTCTGAGCTCTTCACCTGAGGGGGTGATGACTGAAGGGTTTCCAGGTAAAGGTACAGGGTTGGGAAAAGGGCCTGGGCAGGTGGGATTGTGGGCTCATAACAGCTGAGAGTTCCCACATGATCTGTGTCTTTGCACAGAAAAAGGGCTCTTTTTTAAACACTGGCTTTAAGTTGTGAAGAAATGAAGGCATTTTTCTAGGGTTTGTGTCATAGTATCAAGAACTTTAGATAAGATTTGGCTGAAAAAGTGTGAGAGCTTTACAGGACCCTCCTACAGCTGAGTGCCAGTGGCTGTGTGCACAATCCCAACAGTGCTGCTGCTGGGAGATGCTGTGGCAGTGACAGGCTTCCTGGCCTCTTGAAAAGCAGCTCATTTTCTCCATCCTGAGAAATCCAGATTTAATCCATACCTATGGAAGGACCTTCCCCACACACACACAGACACCTCTTTCTCTGTAAGTGTCCCGAAAGTCTGCTCCCACATTTGTGTGTTACTGCTGGAGGGCAGGGAAATACTGTCACCCTTGACCACAAGGATGCAGGGACACAGGTAAAGCCCTCAATGTCTGTAACTGTGCCATTCCTCCATTTGAGCTGTGCCCCTGGCTGATGCCATGTCGCTCTGGAGTTCTCTGATGGGTTTGCTGCTCCCTGTTCCACCCTTCTGGGTGCTCTGTGACAGGGAGAGGAGTGACTCTGTGCTGGTTGTGGGAGAGGGGCAGCAGTGAAAGCGTTAAGATTGGGTGGGCAGAGCTGGATACAGCTGGAATTTGGAGGACTGGAGTTGCTGCCTTGGCACCAGCCCAGCTGGCAGAGAGGCCCCAAGCCCAGCCAGGCAGGGCAGAGCTAACACAGAGCTTGTCCTCTGCCACCGTGCCAGGGCTGGTGGGAGCTGGCAAGGGCACTGGGGACACTGGGCAGTGCCTGCACAGACCCTGCTCTCTGCCTGGGCTCAGCTGCTGCTTCCTCTGCGTGCAGAGCAAGCAAATGTGAGTAATTTTAGACAGTTACCCCAGGGATAGGCTGAAGGGGAGCTCCATCCACCCTGGGCTCACCCTGTGTTACCCCAGGAGCAGGGCTGCCCTTGGCAGCTGCTGCCGGGGCTCCAGGCAGATAAAAGATGCTGACCCTGGATAGAAAGTTCATGAAGTCCTTCATTTCTCACCACCACTGATGCCATGTGATTTGTTGTTCAACTGCTTCGTGTCCTCAAAGGAAGATGATGATCAGCTGCTAGGTTTCCTGCCCGGGGGCAAAGGTAATTTGTATTTTATTATTTTATTTTGGATATTGCCTGGTTTCTCTTCCTTCTTCAGGGTAAGAATATAGTGGTGGGAAGAGGAGCCTTGTCAGGAGTCGTTGGCAGGGTGACACTCAGGTGAGCTCCTGTGCTTTCCTGCCTGGAGGAGATGGGAAAATATTAATTACTGTCTCTTCAGGACTGAGCTGGGATTTGGAGCTTACACAGCAAGCTGGGTGATGTTGCTTCTCATTGGGATGGCTGGTTTGGGGGCCACACAGGTAGAGCTTGTGCACCAACAGCAGGGGGAAGGAGGGCACACAGAGGAGATCAGGTTTTTATCCATGGGTGTAACACAAGGTAGCCCTGGTACTTGGGTGATGCTGCCTCTGAGACTGCTGCTGGAAGATCCCATGAAAAATCTCTGGAGCTGTTTGGAGCACAAAGCCAAGGCTCTTAGCAGTGACCCTGGCTCAGCTCAGATGTGTGTCCTGGAATAAGCCCGGGGTTTGGAGGTTTGGGGATTGCATAAGGGGGCCTAACACCACAGGAGGCTGTGATATCTGACAGTGCCAGTGGCTCAGCAAATCCCACATCTGTGGCTCAGGGGGAAGTGTGGCATGTCAGAGACCTGAGGTTACTGTGTGTCTGGGGACTGGCAGGAGCCTCTGAGAAGAGGAAAACTGGGAAAAACAGTTTCCTTTGGCCCCCAGCATTAGTCTCAGTATCTAGACCTTCCTCTCAACTTGACTTTTCTTTGTGTATTATTCTGAAACACTTCATATTCCAGAGAATCTGGGGTTTGTTCATGATGTTTCCTTTCCTTTTTCACCGTGCTTTGTGGCCCAAAATAGCATTTCAGTATTTCAGGGTGTTACTGCATTTTGGCAGGAGGTTTCAGCAGGACCCTGGTGTTGGAACCTCCCTCTCTTTGGTTGAACAGCACTGGGGCCATCACTTTGTTTCTGCAGGATCTGTGACCAGTAGCAACACTCCTGTTAACTGGGACGTGGTGCAGAGCTGTGCCTGTGCTGCCTGGAAGTGTGAGCACTTTCAGGATGGAATTGGACAACCTCAAGGAGGAAGAGCATTCCAAGGCTTTCATTTCTGGGGCTCTAAAAGTGCCTGACTCGGGATGTCCTGAGCTGCTCGTTGCAGGCAGGGCTGGTGGTCCTGCCCAACCATCCTCTGCTTCCAGGTTTGGAAGCAGAGTGAAGTCACCTTAAAGTATGCCCAGGGGGACAGTTTGTGTAGGTCTGCCTCAGGGAGAACAGAATTTCCCATCAGGATGAAGGCATTCAGATACTCAGGACATTTCACTTCAAGGATTTCAGGCTCCACGCCTTGTTTCTGCCCTGTCACTATATTCCAGCTTGGGGACAGGAGCTTGTCCCTTGTAGGGGCCCTGCTCCTGATGTGGCCAAGTGATGGAGGAGCCAGAATGATCGACCAGGCTGCTCTCACACAGCTCTGTGCAGGCTGCACACGGTGAATCCCCAATCCCTTCAGGCTGGAAGGGACCTCAAAGCCCATCCCGTGACAGGGACACCTTTCACTATCCCAGGCTTCTCCAAGCCCTGTCCAGCCTGGCCTTGGACACTTCCAGGGATGGGGCAGCCACGTGGTTTTGATGGTTAATGGGCTGGGTGTGATTGGAGCAAGGTGGGTGTATATGGGAGAAACAACCCCCAAATTTTGATGGGGTTTTTGACAGTGACTCTGTGGAAGCAAGCACATTACATCATGTTTCCATGACCTACTGGGGAGTTTCATCATTTTTTTGTTTCCTTCTCATGTTTTGGAGAGGGGAAGTAAATGGTTTTGGGCCCAGCTCTGACCCTGGCTCTGGGGAATGGGCCTGTGCTGCCAGAATGTGCATTTCTGTGGAATCCAGGAGCTTCATCCTGAACACAAAGCCACACTTGTTGGAAGGATCAGACCTTTTGCAGCTTGCCATTGTTCTTCTCTTGAACTTTGGTATTTTTATAACTTTAAAAGAGAACAGAAGTTGGAATAAACCACACCCACCTAACACTCTTCTCATTCTTTGAGCACTGATAAGTTGAAGGTGTTCTACTAATATTTAACCCGGAAGCCAAAGCTAAAAAAAGGGCTTCAGAGAAGATCAGAACAAGCAGAAACCCCAGGAGCAGCCCTGAATAGCCTGAATAGGGCAGGAGTACAGAACCATGCTCACCATGGGGTTTTGGATCAGTCCTTGTGGCTGTAGCAGTCTCTCATGGCACATGGTGTCACTGATGAGTGTCCTGGAGATAGATGTATATAATTAGCAGGGCCATGCAAACTTCCAGGGGCTGCAAATCTGTGAAGAAAACTAAGCTCTGTCCTGCTGCAAGTGTGGCTCAGGTGAGCTTGGGCATGCTGAGCTGAGGGCTGGCCCAGTCTGTGGGCTGGTTGCTCACTAGGATTTGGTTCTAGGATTTTCTCAAGGATCAGACGTATCAGCCATCCCTGGTGCTCTGGGATTTTCTCAAGGACCAGACATGTCAGCCATCCCTGGTGCTTTTGGCAGTGCCCTGCAGGGACAGGCGCTGCTGTGGCCTCTCTCAAAGTACTGAGCCTGGAAGAGCTCCAGTGATGGCTTTGCTGAGGTGGGAAAATCAGTTGATTTATGTTTTCCCAGTCTGTGTCAGGATCAAAGGTGCCAGTTCTGCTCATGTTCACTTTGCCAAACAGCTCCAGGGGTCACAGGTGGGCTCTTCTGTTGCTGCTGGGTACTCACAGTCTGCCCATGGACACTGCCATGCAGGAGATGATCTGAACCCGGCTTTGGGGTAATCAAATTAAGCTTGAAGTTCAGATTTTTACATGGCTTGCTTCTGCCTCGGGGATTGCCATTTTTCTTGGAGCTCCCTAATTGCCCCTCTATCTTTTCTTTCACCCCTGGTGCATCCCCTCAGTCAGGAGCTTGATTTTCAACTCTGCTGATGTGTTTCTCAGGCTGGAGCTGCCCAGCTCACTTCCCAGCTCCCTTCTGTAGTTCAGAATCTGTTTTAATTCCAAAGCTGCTTCACAGCTGATTAAAACAACACACTGCTACAACAGTTTTATTTTTGCAGTGAAGTGCAGAAGATGAGGCTGTGATAGGGGGATCACAGCAAGCAAGAACTCAGGTTGTGTTGCATCGAGTTTGTTTGGAGTAAGAGGTGGTGGGATGGGAATAGGAGAAAAACTGCTGATTTGGGATGAGAAAAGGGTGATTGTAGATAAACCTGGCATTTCCTTGACCTCTGCAGTTGAATCATGTGCTGCAGGAGGCTCACTGCAGCTCCTTGTTGTCTGACCTGGGAGCTGTGTGGGAGGAGGAGCTGTGCTGGGAGAGCTGGCAGCTCCTGTGCCAAGGAGCAGCTGGCTGGCCTTGAGAACTGCCCCTGAGTTAAGTATCTGAGCACTGGAGAAACAAAAATGCACGAAGGAGTGTGAGCCAAGGCCACCAGCTTTGTATAACTGGGCTGCAAAGGGTGCTGGACACTGGCTCCTACAGGTGAGTGTTTCTCTGAGGTGATGAGGATACTCTGCAGACAATCAGCAGCAGCCTGACGCTGTTTGGGCTGTAATACTGCCAAGGGCTGCCTGTGCAATCCACATGTGCACACACTGAGCCCCTCGAGCCAGCCCTGCTCTCCAGAAGTGCCATTCTTCTCCATGGTGTAAGTGCCTGTGCCAGGTGTGTTCCCACCATGGTCCTTTTGCTCCTTTGTTTTGCCTTCTGGGAGCTGCAATAGGGGATGGCAGCAAAAAGAAGGGCTGAAGAAGCAGCAATGTGCTGCTTCTCCAAGCTGCAGATGTGTAATTGGCAGCCTGAGAGGTTTGTGGCTGGTTGTGCAGATGTTCTGCAGCAAATGTGCTGAGACATGAGGGGCTCTGAGCTGCTGCTGGGGGAGGATTTGCTTGGAAGCCCCAGTGGTGGGACAGGAGGCCATTTTCCCTCTTCGAGTGCCAGCTTTTGCAGGGTTTGGTAGGAATGATGTGTGACTCACTTTCCCCATTCATTTCCTAATGCTGCTCTGTGGGTACAAAGCAGTTAATTTCTTTCCTGTGTTGGGGAGAAATGCAGACCCTGGGTTTGGGACTAAGGGAATCCGTGTGCTCAGCACAAAACTGAACATGGCTTTTGCTGAGGACACCACTTTGGGCATCCTTGCTCTGCAAAGGCTGTCACTGTGTGTCTCTGATCACGAGCCAGTCACTCCTCTGTGTTTATTTTGTCCTCAGCAGAGCAGGGACGGTGCTGACCCCGGGGCAGTTTGGGGGATACGTCTGTTGTGTGGCACATCCTGACACTTGTGCTGGTCTTAGAGCACTTTCCCTCACAGAGCAATATCTGCACACAGATATTTATACTCTGAAAAGCATCAGTAACCTCTAAGGAACAATAAGAGTTACTGCCTCTGAAATGGTGCTGGAGACTGATGAAAATCATGTTGGATGTTGTGTTGGCAGAAGAGCCAAAATGATGTGAAGGAACTCCCAAAATGCTCAGTGTGACCAATGAGCTTTGATGTGACCAGGGAAGGGCAGTCTGGGGGCTCCTGGTGTGCAGCAGATACTGCAGAGCTGAGCCCTGGCTGAAATGTCCCCAGAAAATTTGGAATTCTGTGGAAGTGAAAATCCAGTCATCCGCTGCAGGTTTGTGGGCTTTTTGCTTCATTTGAACCAGTAAAATGAGGATTTCTGTTCAGCTGGTGACATCCAGTGTCCTGATCTCTCATTTTTCCAAAGTGGAAGCTTTGTCCCTGGCTCTTTCTGGCCATTGTTGTGCTTTGAGCTGCTGTTCTTGTTTAGTGAGCATTGCACCCCAAGTTCTCCATCCTGAAGGAGCACCAGGCAGCTCAGAGCCCAGGGCTGTGCAGCTGAAGGCTGGAGTGGCTTTCTCCACACTCACTGCTTTCTGTTTATCGGTGGGATGGTCACCTGCTGTGTTCTCTTCCTGAAACTCAATCTCTTCTCATGAGCTGCCACAGTCCTGCCTGCCCTGGATGGGTGAATCATTAAACCTCTCTCATCCCCTTGTCAGGTTGCTCATGGATGAGCAGTGTGGGTCCCAGTGTGCATCTCTACTCTCCATGTAGATCTCCTCTGCAAGAATGATTCTTTGCCCCGACCTCTTGTAATCCTTTATTTATCCCTTTGGAAACTTTTCTTCTTATCCCATGGCTCCAGAGGTTTTGTAAAAGCCTTTGGTGAGGATTTTGGAGGCAGATGGGCTGTGCCACATCCATCCATGTGGTCTCTGGCCAGTCCAGACCCTTCTGTGTTTCTGTTGCAGTAGCTGGACTGACTCTGCCAAGTGGCTCAGATTTCTCTTGGACGCCACGTTATTGACTAAAGTGTCTGATTCGTTTTTGAAAATATCTTAGCAGATGCATTTTGTGCTTGGGTAGAATTCTCTGCTTGTATTTAGCAAATGTCTGGGTGAATGGGGCAAACTGAGATGCATCAGGGGCAGCCTTGGTGATGGTGGTGTCTCTTGGGTGCTGAGTTCTGTTGTGTTCAGTTGTGTAAGCAGACTCTGTAGATGCAGAAGAGGGTTTTTGTCTTCAGCTCCAGTAGCATCTAGTGGAGTCTCCAGCCCTCTTCACATCTCGGTGCGTGGTTTACAATCAGAGGTGGGACACTTGGGCTGTTCTAGTGCTGTTACCACTCTGACATTTGAGGCAAGTCACTGAATCTCGGGCTGTCAAGTGGTGCAGGGTGCTGGGAATACCTGCCAAGGCTTGCAGGATCCTGCTCTGCTGCTGCAGAGAGCTCTGGGTGTCATTGCTGGTATGTTTAGAGCACATGGGAATGCTGAAAATTTGAGACTTGTGCAAATAGCAAAGAGCAGTCGCTGGTATCACTGTGACTCTTGAGACGTCTTTTTTTTTCCCCCAGTTATTTTATTTTGATAAATAAAACAACTGGAAAAACAAATATAATAACTATAAAAAATGGCACTGCTTTGTGCCAGGGGGATGTACAGTGGCATCTGCAGTGACAGAGCTCATCTGAGTGCATACGAACAATTAGTAAAATTGCTGCTCCAGACCAGGCAGATTTGTAAGCCTTTAAGAAATGGGACACTGATGATGCACGCTCAGAGCCTGTCTCAGGTTCAGTAAATGCACAAGGTATTGCTTTTGTTTGCAGTAACAACTCTTCATGCGCCTGTGGATGTCCTTCCCAAATAAAGACATTATAATGCAACCCCATGGTCAGAAAGAATGGGATAGAGAGTTTTGGGGACTGGGGGTGTGGGTGTCGTTGTGTGCTACTGTGTAACCACTGGCTAGGGGATCAGTGGATAAAAGAACTTCACTTCAGTAGTCAGAACCTGCAAGTAGACAAATCTTGTGTAAAAAGAAAGTGTATCTTTGGGCTAAGAGAGAGCTGATCATGAGAACAGGTAGAACATGCCAAATCCTGCAGTACTTGGATCCTCTCACTGTGTTACTGTGTTGGGTATCTCCTCTAATCTCAGTCTTAGCTCAAGCAGGTGTTTAAGGCTGGAGAGCAGGAATCCCTGCAGGAAATACTGAATTATCAGAATAATTGCCTTCTCACCTTTAAATCCCAGGATTTGGAGTCTTGTTCTTAATCCGTGTGTTTGCAAGGAGGCCATGTCTCCCAGCTATGCTCCAACCCTTTCTCCTGTGTGGTGTCTGCCATGTCTGCTGAGAGCTCAGTCCAAGTCTGGAGCCTTCCCAGGGCCTGTTTTTTTGTCCCAGTCATGCTCACAGTGATCACTGATGGCAGTCTCTGCTTTAGGAAGAATTACAGGGCTTTGAAGCTTTCACATTTTACTCTGAGACAAGCACTGAGCTCTGGTTCCTGTCCAGCTCCAGCCTTCAGGATGTCTAGGATTGAAATGCCTCATGCTGGGAAGGATTCAGCCAGATCTCAACAAGATTTCTGCTCTCTGGCAAATTTTCTTATCTTAAATGCATCTCTTTAACCCACCTCTTTTGAGTGCTGCTTCTGCCCGTGCAGTGCTGAAGATGGAATAAGGGGCAGTGAGCACCAAAGGACTGCTGGAGGGGTGGCCTGCAGGACATCCATCAGAGGAACTTTGGCTCTGAGCGCTCAGAAACCTCCCTCTGTGCTTCAGGACACTGCAGGGGCCATTACTGACATCTCCAGAGAGAAGCACATGAGCTATGGCTGCACCTCAGAGTACAGAGCCCTTGGCACACAAAAGGGGGATTTGGGGGTTTGTGCTCCTGTAGCTCTTGGTAAGTGAACCTGAGAAATAGGAGAGAAAGGTAGGAAACCCTTCTGCAACTTCAACTTCGCTGTTCCATATCTTCCCACATGTTTTGGCTTTGTAGTTCTTGTCCCAAGGACATAATTTTGTCTTTTTCAAGCTGTGACAAGCCTGAGATAAGCTGATGGGTCACAATGCTTCCTAGCATTGACTAACCCTCAGAGTGTGGATGGCAACTGTGCATAGTCTCCTGTAGGTGACAGTTTCAGTGACAGTGTGGTGGGCAGGTGCCATGTATCAGCACCCTGATAGGGGATATTTTGGGATTAGGGAGTAGAGCCTGAAATCAGGAATTCTCTGTCGAGTCTCTGTTTCTGCAGAAAGCTCCACACCCTTGTTTAAACTAACCCTTCAGTGATGAATAACACCATCAGTGGTGCCCAGCTTCTCTTTGGCTCTGAGTTCAGCCGTGGCTGATGCTGCATCTTCAGGGTGATGTTTCTCCCTGTGCCAAATGGATCCGATGCCAGCCCACCCAGCAAGGAGCCAGCACCCTCCTCCATGTCTGCCATTGTCCTGGATGTTTGTGTGACCCAAAACAAGACAGTTCAGCCAGCAGAAAATTTCCATTGATTAGTTTTCTGTCCCCTTAATGAGCTGAAATAACCATGAGTTCAGATCAGCAAATAATTCAGGTCAGAAGGGATCTCAGGGCTGTCTGGCTCAACTCCTCCAAAGCAAGGCCATCTTTGGAGCTGGTTACATTGCTCAGAGCTCAGGTGGACACCAGAGCTGTGGCACAGAGAGATGCTGCTTTACTCAGCAACAGCAAACTGAGGATCTTTTAAGAGAGCCCCACTGATTTTCTGAAAATGTGGCTCCTCTCAGTGGCTTGTAGAGGGAAGAAGAAGATGGGGATGGAGATGTCTCTGGCAGCTGCTCACTGTTGGGCTGGCACTGTAACCAGCTGAATCACAGAATTTCATGAGCTGAAGGGACCCCCAGGATCACCCAGTCCCACCCCAGCCCTGCCCAGACCCCCCAAACCCCACCCTGTGCATCCCTGGCAGCGCTGTCCCAACGCTCCTGGAGCTCTGGCAGCCTCGGGCCGGGACCATTCCCTGGGAGCTGGGCAGTGCCAGCACCCTCTGGGGACAGAAGAACCTTTCCCTGCTCTCCAGCCTGGCCTGCCCTGGCCCAGCTCCAGCCCTTCCTGTCCTGTCCCAGGGATCGGAGCCCCTCGGGAGGAGCTGCAGCCCCGCTGAGCTCCCTCAGTTCCTCTGCTCCAGCTGAACACAACAAGTGCCCTCAGCTGCTCCTCCTGTGGCCTCTCCTGACCCTTCAGCATCTTTGTGGTCCTTCTTGGACTCTCTTTAATAGCTTTTGTTCCTTAATAATTAAGATGCAACAATAATAAAAATATGATGCAGTAAATGGAAGCTTTTGGCAGTTAAGAAGATATGGACAGTGGTTGGAGCTGTGAGATAATTCCGTTGGCTGGGCACAGCTATTCCCACCTCTGGAGTTCTGTGGGTGCTGGGGTGGGTGCAGGCAGAGCTGAGTGCTGGCCACTGATCCCTCCACAGCAATCCCACGTTTCTGAACCACATCTGTGTGACAGCAGGGGCTGAAGTCGTGCAGGAAAATAACAGACACCTGAAAAGAAACTTCAGGCTCCTTTAGGAAGGATCCAGTCAGTGGAAGTGGCACTTGGAGATGAGGCAGAGCATGGCCAGCTGTAACCCTGTGTTTTGGGGGCAGGTGCAGCTGGTGGGAGGAATGTGCTCTGGAGCTACTGGTGTCTCCTCCTCACACATTTCAGTGCATCTGGTATGGCAAGAAAAATGAGTTAGCACAGGCTAGTGTTTGCTCAGATTCTGGTTCAAATCCAACGAAAAGCCAGGCAAGTCTACTGGATCGTGGAAGGATAAGACCTCGTTTCATTAAATTACTCCAGGTCAGAAAAATGTCTGTGCATTGCATCAGTGTGATGGAATCACCCCCAGGGAAAACACCAGTGCCTGTCCAGGGCTGTGCTCAGGGCTGGGCTCAGCAGCCCTGCTGGGCACACAGCACCAATCACAGTCTGTGGGTTTCTGTCCTGAGCTGGCTGCACATTCCAGTGGAATTTAGCCTGTTTGGTGAATGGCCTTCCTTGCTGTGACAGCTCCCCATTCCTGCAGGAGCCGTGGCTGTAGCAGGGGCCAGGGATGTGCTGCCAGGAGCACAAGCACTCTGGGAACTCCACTGCATGCCTGAATGACATGAGGTGCAATCTGCATGCACCCAGTTGTGGGCTTTTATTGCCCAAATCCCAAAACCAATTCTTCAAGCCTGGCAAATTACCAATACCTGTACTGTCTTTGCAGCTGAGGTGGGCAACAGTTTTTTCTTGAATCTATTTCACCAAAAGATGAAATAATTTTTTAATATAAAACTATACAGTGAAAGCTTGCACCCCAGGAGTTGATCTGACTGCAGTCTCATTCTCCCTGGCACTGGGTTCCCAGCAGTGTGTTCCCAGCCTGGGAGCAAAGGGTGCAGTCCAGCTGCTGTGCCTGCTGCATCCCAGCCTCCCCAATGCACCATTTCTGGAAATTTGTTGCTAGTGAACCTGAGAGCATGGATTTGCTTCACAGCTTGTCTGCAGAATTCTCAATTTCTCCTCCAGTTAGAGAAACCTCATTGTGGTACAGCTTGGTTTAGACACTGAGCATTGTGCAGATCTCACATGAAATGCTGCCAACCCTGGCTTCCACATCCCTGTGCTGTTTAACTGTTTCTTTAAAATATTGAGGGTTTTAGAACCATGGAATCATGAAATGGTGTGGGTTGGAAGGGACCTCAAAGCCCATCCTATTCCACCCCTGCCATGAGCAGGGACACCTTCCACTGTCCCAGGGTGCTCCAAGCCCCATCCAACCTGGCCTTGGGCACTGCCAGGGATCCAGGGGCAGCCACAGCTTGTTTGAATAACCTGTTCTATTTTACCTGTGTTTATCCTTGTTCTGTCAACTTGTGGAATTCTAATTAATGGTTTAGTACAAACATTTGGCTGCTGAGATCAGTTACTGCACACCTGAGATCAGAGACCCCATGATTCCATGGTCAGCACCTGCCTTACCTGTGCCTTTCCTCCCTGCAGCTCAGTGCCAGATGTCACCTGGAGCAGGTGACACTCCTGGAACACCATCAGCTGTAAGAAGCACCTGAGCTATCATATTCATTTTTTTTTTACCAGCAGAATAGTCTTGCTGTTAATATTAATAGCTCAGACAAGGAGCAGTAAAACCCCGTTTTTCCCACATTCCCTATCTGCCTGACACAAAAAAAAAGTCTTTACTTGGGAAGACAGATAGATCCTGAATGACTGTGTGCTTCTTCCCAGCTTCTGATGCAGAATGCTAATGCACAAAAGCAAGGAAAAAAAATATAAAACCAAATATTTCCCTGCCCACATGACAAGCAGAATGGGGCTGGATCCTGGATGGACCATACTATTTTGGAAAGGGACCTTAAAGGTCATCTTGTTCCACCCTCTGCCATAGGCAGGGACATTTTCCATTATCCCAGGTTGCTCCAAGCCCCATCCAACCTGGCCTTGAACACCTCCAGGGATGGGGCAGCCACAACTTCATTGTGCCAGGGGAGTGAGTCCTTGCTCGCAATAACTGCTCATAAAATCCTCATTAAAGAAACCTTGAAAATATCTGTATATGACCACAATTGTGCCATCCTGGTATCAATCTTTTATTGCACACTGTTTCCCTGGCCACTATTTTTTTTCTTTAACTACAAATACCCTGGCTTCAAAAGTGTTTGTTTGAGTTTTTATCTAATTCCTTGCCCCATGTTGAATACACACTGAGGTTTCCAGATGTGAAAAACAAGACATCCTAAAGATCACTCTGCAGTTTTCAAAATCCAGCAGAGTTTTGATTTGTTTCTTTTTAGCAGAAATTTGAAACAAAAGGAAATATTGGTCTGCTGTACTGGACTAGCTCATTTCAAGCCTTTAGAAGGACACAGGAAACATGAATGACTAAATTCAGGAAATTTTTGGGCAAGTTTACCAGAAACCTGATTTTGTCATGGAAAGAGTGAGAGGCTAAGAAGGAACAGACTTGCCTCTGGCAGTGCATGAGAGGAGCAGGCCAGCTGGTCCTGCTGAGCCTGGAGCAGTAATCCTTGCAGGCAGCAAGGATGGAGCTGGTCCCTGCCACTGCAGTTTGCTGGAAATTTAGGGACAGAACAAATTTGACACCAGCCTTGAGAGAGGGAATTTCCAGTGTTCACAGCTCTGGCTCTGTGAGTGTCAGGCAGGTCTTGACCGATCCCTCCCTAGGAATGCTCTGAGAGCCTTTTCCATGGTTGTTGGCAGGTCACCACTCGTAGAAGGAAGAGCTGTAGGTGCCAGTTGTTTTCAGGAAGGAAGGTACGGCTGCAAGCATGATCCTCCTGGAGCTCAGCCCATCCAGGTTAAGCCCCAGTGTCCCCCAGCTCAAGTGCTGAGCCGGGGATCCATGTGTTTGGTTTTTATTCTGGCATGGAGAGCAGTCCCCCTGCCCAAGGGGCTGGGAGTACTCCAGGTTTTTCCATGTGACACTGTATAAAGATGGAGGCTGCTCTTGTTCTGATTCTTGCCTGATTTAATTACATTTGCTTTTTCTCTTTTTATTTCAGTTGTGATTCCAAAGAGCCCTTTACCTGCCTCCGAAGTAAACTCGGAGAAACCTAGCATGCACAGTAGCACAAAGACTGTTTTGGGGCATCAACAAGGGCAAAGGCGTCGCAAAACAGGGAAGAAGCGTGGTCGAACGACCAAAGCGCTAATCCACCACCCCATGCCTACACCCTCCAAGTCAGTGGAGCCTTTGAAATTCCCCAGAAAGAGAGGCCCCAAGCCTGGCAGTAAGGTAAAAGCTGATGCTGATGCAGGCGGGTGAACAGCAGGTGCTGCAGGTCCTGCCATGGGATGGTGCATGCGTGTGTTTGTGCACGTTTGTCTCAGCCTCTGGCTGTGTGACTGCAGCAAGTAGGAGACCAGAGGGGTATGTGGGCTGGGAGCATCCTCAGAGTCCAGCCCCAGAGCTGTAGAGAATGTCTGTGTCCTAAAGATCATTTCCATCAAGAATCCGTGTCTTTGGAAGTGCGTTGGCTGTGGAGTAGCATGGCAGATGCTGGGAGTATGACAGGATGGCCAGAGAGTAGAATAAGCTCTTCCGTCCATTGTGTGTGGCTAGTCTGAGTCAAACAGAGGTGGCAGATCCCAGGCTGGCTATTCAGGGTTGTGGTTTGTAGAATACACACATGTTGATTATTAGGTTCTTGAGACACCCCGTCATCACCATCAGAAGTGTCATGTTCCACAGTGCCTTGTCTGTTGGATGCAGAGGAGAGAGTGTAGTGTTCATGGGTGGTAAAGGAGAGCAGGGGTAAAAGGAGAAATATCTCCTCTTTTTCTGCAGAGGAAACCTAGGACATTGCTGAACCCAGCACCCACCTCTCCAACAACCAGTACCCCAGAGCCAGACACAAGCACTGTGCCCCAGGACGCTGCTACAATCCCCAGCTCTGCCATGCAGGCTCCCACAGGTAAGGAGGGTCTTGGATCACATTCTTGACAGGATTGCAGAGTTAGGAACTGCAGCAGGCAGTCAGCAACACCCCAAGAGAGTGCCATTTCTTCTTAAGCCTGTAAACCAGCAATCCTTACCCCTCCAGAAAGGCTGGCCTGAGAAAGGCACGTGAGTCCAGATCAGCTGTTCATTTATTTCTCAGTCTATTTGGAAATAATGAAGTAGGAAGATTGCAAGCCCAGTTGTTTGAGTGCAGGGACCCTTTTCCCCTGCATGCTGGTGACTCCCCAGCTCTCCAGGGACATTTGTTGTGGCTCATTGTGCCCAGGGACAGTCAGATGTTCAGCACCCCTTGTGAGCCCTGAGCGTGAGCTCTCCCCCACAGTGCCAGGCACAGCTGCTGGAACTGCCCAAGGGGCAGAGAAGGTACTGAAGGACTGTGATGTGCCCAGCTCCAGCCAGGATATGGAGGCAGGGACAGGAGGGAGTAGGGGAGCAGGAGTAGCCACAGTGAAGAGTGTATATATTGCTACAGCTGAGGATGAATCTGACCCGGAAAGCCTAATGCAAAGCTGCTTTTGACATGTTGAGTCAAGCACTGGATATGGGCTGAGCCCGCTGTTGCCCAGAATGTAATTGGCCAGTTTTCAGAGGAACCTAAAGAAGCCAGTTTCCCTAAAAAGGAAACACTGTGGGAACCCCTCGAAAATAGGGGCTGCATTCCTTCTTCCCCTCTGAACATCACAGCCACCTTACCTGGCTGGCATGGAAACAGCCTGACTGCAGGGGCAAGCATGGGAGAAACAGCAGCAGTTTGGAAGGTGAGCATGAGGCAGGAAGATTTTGGAGGTGAATTCCCCTCTAGAAGTGGCTCCGCTGTGAGGATGCAGTCAGTCAATGGTGGATTCCATTGTGAGCGATTGGAAAGTCTTAAAATCTCAGCATCTCTCAGGTTGGATTTTAGGCATCTGTTTCTTGCTTTCTTGAGTGGGTTAACAGCAAACACATTTCTCATCTTGGCAGTTTGCATTTACTTGAACAAGAACGGCAGCACTGGGCCCCACCTAGACAAGAAGAAAGTTCAGCAGCTGCCAGACCATTTTGGACCAGCTCGAGCTTCTGTTGTCCTGCAGCAAGCAGTACAGGCCTGCATTGATTGCGCTTACCATCAGAAAACAGTCTTCTCCTTCTTAAAACAAGGCCACGGGGGAGAGGTCATCTCAGGTGAGAACGGGCCCGCAGCACTTTGCCTCCAGAGAGGTCGTTGCAAGAATTCTCTCGTTGGAAGATGTCTGTCCTGGAGCTCGGTGCAGCCACAGGCCAGGGGCAGACAGAAGAGTTCTGTCTTCTCTTTCTTGCCACACATCTGTGTCAGTGAAGCAACAGCTGGTGGCTGGCTGAGAATGGAGCAGTTCCCATGGCGTGCGGGCACAGCTGCTGGAGCGGGCAGTGCCCAGTCCGGCACCAGCCAGAGCAGCAATGCTGCCTCGGCCCTACAACGGGGGGATTCCACAACTCCTCACGGAAAGACAAGAAATACCCCTGGTTTTACTGTTCCACTAAGCCCGTGCATAGCCGGATCTGCGAGCGTCGGACGCGGCTCCCCGGCCCCGCCGCTCCGGCCCCGCGCTGGGTGCTGCAGGCTGCTGCTGGTCCCGGCCTGCCCCGGCAGCGGAAGGCAGTGGCTTTGTTGGCTCCAGACACCCAGCGATGCCGAGATCCAGGAGCTGGCGGTGCGGCCCTGGGCGTAGCCTGGCGCCTCGGCGGGGGGTTCACGTGTTGGGCTCTGTTTGTTTCTGTCTCCAGCTGTGTTTGATCGGGAACAGCACACTCTGAACCTGCCAGCAGTAAACAGTATCACCTACGTCCTCCGCTTCCTGGAGAAGCTGTGCCACAATCTGCGCAGTGACAACCTCTTTGGGAACCAGCCTTTCACTCAGAACAGCCACATGCAGCGCTCACACGAGTACGACCACGACAGGTATCTACCAGGTAGGAGCTGGGGCGGGGGCGGTGCTTTAGGGACCCAGGTGCTCCTGTCTTAACACAGATTTGATCTCTTATCTCCGGAGGCAGGCTCCTGTTCCAGAGCCCTCTCACAGGGTTCATTACATCACACCTAGTGTCGTGCACATGCCCACAGGGCTCTTGTTCTGCAGGATTCCAGTTGCATTTTCTGCCTGTCAGTTTGGTTTCCATCTCCGCGTAGGTTTCCGCTCATCCGTGCTGTCTCCTTGTCTTCCCTCCTCTCCTGTTCCCTAGTCCTTCCCGCTTCCCATAATCTGATTATGGTGACTTCATGCAGCTAGGAATTCAGGTGAAAGACTGCATGAGAAGGGGGAGTGATAATATTCAGCAGGGAAACTGTAATTAGAAATTAATTAAAGCAGAGCGGTTTCCACCCTGGCTGTGGATCAGGGGTGATGCATCCAGCCCTCGGTGACTACATGGCCTGTTCAGGGGTGATGCTCATGCAGCAATCTGAGGCTGAGGTGGTTTTGTTTTCCTTGGCATGGCATTGAAGCAGCTCACCCCAGCAAGACAGTTCATGCCACAGTGCAGATTGTCAGGCTGCAAAAGTGCTCTGAAGCAGAAGCGGTGGAGAGCAAGCCCAGTAGATCCCCCACAGTGCTGGGCAGTGGCAGCAAGCCTGGGGTGATGGCTGTCCCTCAGGTTCTCTGGGGTCTCTGGAATTCTGGGATTCTGCTCCAGGAATGTCAGCCATGGAGAGGATCAAAGCTGTCTGCACCCTCTTAGGTGGTTGACAAGTGCTGATCTCCTCTGCTGTCTTGCTTTCTTCCCCCTCTAGTTGTGTTGTTTGAGGTCTTTCCAAAGTTAATCCTTTGCATAATTATGGTTCTGAACAAGAAAAGCAAAAGTTGTATAAATGTAAAAGAATGGGCTCTTAGGAAGAGCTTCTTTAAGGAGAAGTTGCTAAGCATGAGGTGTAGGGTCAGCAGCCGAGTGCCACGTGCCTCCATTCATTGCATCTCACAAAGCACCTTAGGCAGAGTCTAGTGAGAGAGGATCTTCCCATCCTCTGCTTCCTCCAGGGCTGAGCAGAGCCTTGCTGGAGCCAGCAGGGCCAGGAGCAAAAGCCATGCTGTGCTCGGAGAAGAGGAGCTGTAGGAAATGCTGGGATGGAGCAGCATGAGTAGTTACTGGGACTGGAGGCTATCCCCTGAGGAATCCTGAAATAGAAGAAATCCCCATTTCAGTGTGGAGGTATCATCATGAGATAGAGCAAAACCAGAGTGGGTGGGAAAGCACCCAGGTCTGGGCATGGATGAGAGAGTTTTATTTTCTCTGCCTTAACTCACACAGAGTTTCCAGCCTCCATGAGAGGTCAGTGGTGGCTGTGCCAAAAGTTGGGTTGCTGGGCAGGGTGGAAAAGTGTAAATCAGAATTCAGGGAAATTCAGGCAAAGCACCGGATCTGAGACGATGCTGAGACCTGCCCATCCTGAACTCTGGTACAGAGTGTTTGCAGCATTTAAAGAAAGATTAACCACAGCCAGAGGAGTGACAGCACCTAGTGCTGCAGTTCATTCTGGTGTCTCAGAGCTCGTTGGGCATTGCTCATGTAATATCTTTCTCAGGCACCTGAAAGAAGGTGGTAAACTTTGTTGTCTACACGTTACAGTGGCTTCTGGTGAGGTTGGGGAAACAGTACCAGTGATTTTGGGAGGTTTGGGCTGGTCATGAAGGAATGAAGGTGCAGCTCTGTATCCTGAAATCACACCAGGTGTCAAGGCTGCTGTGGTCTCACCTTCAGCTCTGCATGTCTTGCCTTGTTTCCTCTCCAGTACAGGAATGTATTGTATGGGGCTTGTTCTTCCAGTGAACAGCTACTGGTTGGGACTGGGATCTGATCTGAGCTCCCAGAACAAACTGGCTTTGCAGGAGCACCCCTGTGGGTGCCATGGAGAATTGGGGTATGTGCTGGGGCAGAGGGAAGGTCTGCAGCCCTCAGGTCAGCAGTGTCCTGCCATTCTGCCTTACTGAGTGAATGGAAATAAGGGAAACAGACTGAGCTGCACATCAGGAGCAGCAGTTTGTGGAATGGGGAAGCTGATTGCTGTTGATAGCAACATGAGCATGATGTGACCTGGAGCCATCTGAAAACATAGGGCTGGAGAGACCTTCTGGACTGCTGAGCCCTTGGTCCTGCTGTTACAGCAGCACAAGGAACACGTGGTGTCCCTTGGTTTAACTCTGGAGTTGAGGATTTTACTTTTCCACTGGAGACTGCTCCAAGGTTTTTTGCTGAGTTTTTAGAAACTGTGTTGTGCTTTCCAGCCCAAATTTATTCTTGGACAGCTTGGTATCTTTGTTTCCTGGTCTTAATACCGTCATTTAGCTTAACTTAATTCTCTTTCTTCTGGAAGTAGTTGGAGAGCAATTGTGTCCCTCAGAGGAATTCATCTTTTGGCTCCTCTCTGCTTTCCTCAGCCAGTGTTGGTTTGACTTAAACTTCATGGGGTGGTCAGAGTGCCACCCAGCACTCTGGGGAGGAGCTCATGGGGACCTGGTGCCACAGCACTGGCACCACCACGGTCACAGAAAATGTCTCTGACTTTTATCACTGCGTCCTTGTATCAGGTGATGATCAGCCTGTCCTGGTCACATACCCCCTTCTTCTCATCAACAGTTGTCACCTACAGGTCCCCAGCTCATGGGACAGTGCTGCAAGTGCACATCTGGATTTGGCTGCTGGATTTTCTTCCATGTGGGTTCTTGGTTCTATATTTAACCTTCCTGCTAATTTTAAATGCTACTTTGTCTGGCCTAACATAGGAAGACATCAGCAGATTTCATCAGTAAATCTCTAAAATTTCTGCCAAAGTGATGAATACAATTATTAAATGGCAGTGGGCTCAAGGGTGATGCTTAAGCAGATTCATTTGCAGTTGCTCCCTGTTCTCATGTTCTCTCAGTGCACTGCCAACTGCTTTTCCTCTCAAATCAGATTTCTCTGCATAGAACAAGGCTTCTGTGTTCTCTGCATCTAAAACCTTGCTGAATTCCAGGTAAATGAGGTTTCTCTGCATAGAACAAGGCTTCTGTGTTCTCTACATCTAAAACCTTGCTGAATTCCAGGTAAATCAGGTTGATTTCCTTGACGTGATCATGATTTCCCCATTGCAGAGTGGCCAGTGGGTCAGTCTCCTCTGATGAACTCCTGCCATAAAACATGCTGTGGGTATTTCATGCCCTTCAGAGCCTGCCACCTTGTGATTCTGCTGAGGTTGGACATGGGCATTTGATTGTAAAAATAATCTTTTCACCATCTTTTTCAAATGTTGGTGCCACATTTCAAGTCACTCTGAGTAGTGCATCGCTGAGTTCTGTTCAAATTTACTGCAGCAGACCCAAAGTTTCAGGTGCACCGTCATTCTTGGCTTCCTCTGCACCCTCACATCTCCAGTTGGAGGACATTCAGTTGTTTGACTTAGTCAGCAATGGATATTTTCATTCCTGTCCTGTTTCTTCTACCCTTAGAGCCTTGTCCCCCAGTGTTCAGCATGGTTGCAGCTGGAAGTGAATCCCGGAATGGTTTGGGTTGGAAGGGACCAAAGAGCATCCCATCCCACCCCTGCCATGGACAGGGACACCTTCTACTATCCCTGGGTGCTCCAGCCCCAATGTCCAGCCTGGCCTTGGACACTGCCAGGGATCCAGGGGCAGCCACAGCTTCTGTGGGCACCCTGTGCCAGGGCCTCACTAACCTTACAGAGATTTTCTTTCATATATCCAGTCTAAAAGTAACATCTTCCAGCTTAAAAGTGCTGGAAGAATTCTCAGAGTGCTGATGGAGGTCTCAGATGCATCAATACCTGAGCCAGGTCTGTAGGTGTGCTCTGCAGCCAGGGAGGAGGTGCCAGTGCAGTCAGTGCAAGGTATTGTCCTGTAGTAAGAGCCCTGAGTAGCTTTGGCCTGGCAAAATGAGGTGAGTGATTGTCCCTGCTCATGAAGGTATCCATCCCCATGGCCTTGGGATGGTCCACAGCACCATCCAGGCGTGGCAGGTGAGCTGCTCTGCCTCCCTCCAGCCTCCCAAGTCAGGGGAGGTGAAATATCCCTCGCAGCTGTCCCATCATTTGGAGGCAAGGACAACCCTTTTTCCTTTTCTCTCAATCCTTGCCTTCCTGCATGGTTTCCCCTCACTCCATTCCCCTGTGCTCGTTTCTTCTGTGGCTGAAACACAGGCCTGTCTCTGCCTTTGCACGGTCTCAAAACACAGAATGAGTTAAAAACCTCCCTTCATCCCCACACTCCCCATCCTCTGAGCTGCACAGCTCCATGCTGAGCAGGCCTTTTTATCCAAGTAAATGATCTGCTTGTTCTCGGCACCCTTCTCAAAAGTGAACATTTATGCACTGAGTTTTCAGGTCCTTCTCTCTCAGATTATTTTCTCTTTGATGATAAACATTCATGAAGTTATAGCATCTTTGAACTGAAGGTATTTTCTTTTTATTTCTGGTGATCTGAGTGCAGCTCTGTCTGTTACTCCATTTCTTTATTTTCTTAAAAGTTGTCCTTTAAAACCAGAATTCTGGTTTTGGTTTATCCTCCCATTAATTTACACTGATCTCACTTCTGTTTCTCAGAATTAACTTTTATAACCTGACCTGCTGTGTTTGCATTACTTTTAATGTCCACCATTTTAGAAAACATAACCCAAACCAAAATCTGATGAAACCTTTGTAAAGCATCACCTTGTGTTGTGTTTCTGTGCCTGTTGGGTGAAGAAGGTTGTGCAGGGATATCCAGAGATGGGGATATCCTGAGACATTATCAAGAGCATGTGTTCCCCTCTGTCTGGACAGTGAATGTTTCTTACAGGGGCTTGTCCTAAGGATGGAAATTGTTTTTCCAGCGATGTTACAGTGATTTTTGGTCATACTCATATGGAGTCCCAGGGCCTCAGTGCAAGCAGCTTGTCTTTTGTTTCCCTGATAGAACAGGTACCTTCTTTACCTTTGTGTTTCTCCTTAATCAACTCACCCATGCCCATTTGCTGCTCCCTCCCCCCTGTACCTCCGTTTGTTGGGCGTTTTGCATCTCCCCTGGTGCTGGTCCTGTCGGTCCTCGCCGTGCCTGTTCCCCTCCTGCACCGTTCCTGCCCTGTGCCAGCTGTCAGGGCTGCTCCAGGCAATCGTGTCAGAGCGTTTGTCCCCTCTGTGTCTGCACACAGGATGCTGCAGGCTCACGTGTCACCCGTGCTCGGGGTGGCTGAAAGGGCCCAGCCAGGAGCTGGTGGCTCACATGGGCAGGGGATGGCTGGAGGGTCACCTCAGCTGGGACATGGTCTGCCACCCCTTGTCACTCACCTGGCTGCTGTCCCCATCAGTGTCAGTGCTCCCATGCCATGTTCATCCACCCTCTGAGGCTGTGTGTGCAGAGATATCCCAGCCCATCCCCACGTCCCATCTGCTGTGTAGGATATGGAGAGTCCCATCCTTGGGATGTGTTTGGAGAGGAGCAGCAATGACAGCACCTGGGGGGTCTATGGGGGGAGATGGAAAATTGGAGTAGGGTTCAGTCCAGCACTGAGTATGGCACAGAGGGTTTGCACATCATCCAAGGACTGTTTGCCAGTCATCCAAGGGCTACGTGCATCTAAAAGGTGACTAGTGGGATGAGCAGGAATTGTGTGGGATGAGCCAATGAGGAGAAATGGAATTAAGTCAATTAGAAGTGATATTTGGGTGAAATATAGCAAAACATGGCTAAGATTCTTCATTAGTTTTCTCACCACCCTTTTTGTGTGATAAAACATGCAAACTGTGCTCTGCTGACCCCTGCCAGATGTGCTGGATTGCAGCTTGAACAGGTGGTGGTGATGCACACGGGGCTCAGGGGACTGTGGCAAGACTGCATTTCCCAGGACATCTCCACTCCTAAAGAGGGCTTGTTCTCTTTTCCTAGACAGAAGCAGCTCGTTAGACGGCTCTCTGCAGGGACCAGGCCGGGGTACAAAGCGCTATTCCCAAGATCCCCCTCCATACAGTGCTCCTCTCTCCCCCAAGTTACCAAAGAATGACCGTCACCCTTTGGAAGGTGAGCAGAGCGTCTCTTCCCCGAGCTGGCTGTTCCCAGCACCCTGTCCTGGCCATGCCCAGCCGGGCTGTGGCTTCAGGGAGCTGCTGTGCTTGTCCCTGCCCTGGCTTGTGCTTGGTGTTCCAGAGGAGAGTGGATGAGCTGCTCTGTGGGGAGGCAGGTTCCCTGTGCAGATGTGTCAGGCATGTGGAATGCTGCAGGAATTCCTTCTAACCCTGGCAGTCATCATCTCGTTTAATCTGGTTTGGCTTCCACTGCTGTAAATGGGATTAACAGTGCTCAAACTGCCCAGCTGCCTCAGTCAGGCTGCCCCTGGGCTTTTCCCTGAGGGATTGCTGCAGCCTGTTGTACAGATGCTGATGAGCAGCTCTACAGCCGAGTGCTTGCTGCCCTCTCCCAGGATCTCATCTGATTCCTCAGAGTCCTCCCTGAAACAGCCAGGGGGTCTCACTGGCTACACCAGCTCAACCACATCATTCCCATCCCACACCACTGCTCCTTCCCAGAGTCACTTGGGATATCGCTGGTGCAGATGAGCTGTGTTCCAAACAGCAGCTGCAGGAATGTCCTCATTGATGTGTGATCCACAGATGTCCCTTGCATGCTCAGGTGGGAGATTTCCATGAGGTCCAGGTAGCTGGAGGTCTCCCTGAACTGAGTAAACTTCAATAAATACCCTTCTACTTCAGTTCTGAACTGCAAACCCTTTGTAATGCAGACTGGAGATTTAACCTTACTGAGCCTTTTAATTAATGGATGGTGAAATCTGCTAAGATACTGTCACAGTTCTTTGTAACATATCCCTGAAAAATTGCTGGAGACTCTTGGGTGGGCTCACAATTCAGTGGCTTCATGCTCTGTTGCACTCCCTTTAGAATCCCCATTTCTCTGGTTTTGCTGGGGTTTCTGATCCCAGGTGTGAGTGTCCAGCCTTGCCACCACTGTGGTTGATTTTGGTCTCCATCCCATCACTGTGTCCTGTGCTCTGCAGGATCACTGACCCTGTCTCTAAGCACAGCTGGTCTGAGCTTGCACCCTGGCACAGGGTGCCCAGAGCAGCTCTGGCTGCCCTATCCCTGGAATTGTCCCAGGCCAGGCTGGACAGGGCCTGGAGCACCCGGGGATAGTGAAAGGTGTTGCTGCCCATGGCAGGGGGTGGAACTGGATGGGATCTGATGTCCCTCCCAACCCAAACCACTCCATGATTCTATGATGGGCAGTTTCTAGTGGCCTCATCTGCAGTGATTAAAACTGTAGGTTTGTCACCAAGCTGAGGCAAAGACAGAGGTGATGAGTGGCAGTGCCTCACCTATTCCAGCATATTGACAAGTCAGAAACTGTTCCCTTCTGTCTCTCACCTCCAAAGACATGTCTGTGCTTCCTCCTTGATTCCTCTCTGGTGCATCAGGCACTGCGCTTGGGTAACCACTGCACAGCCCAGCCCCTCATGCTGTCCAGCAGGTGGGACACACAGTGTTCAGCCTGTTCCTGAAGCACTGGATTGCTCCAAAGGTTCAGATACCCTGGCTGGCTGATGAATATTGCACATTCTTTATTGTCAGTGAAGAGAGAAGGCTTCCATAGTGGGTAATTCCAAGGAGGAGCTTTCATTAGGTTTCTACAAGATTGATTCTTAGTCTGCTTCAAAGTCTGCTCAGTCATCCCTCAGCCTTTGAATGGGTTGTGCCATCTGGATGCCAGAATTCCCCAGCCTCTTCCCAAAAAACACAGACAAGTGGGCATGAAGTGTGTCTGCATATGCAGGGGGTGATCCTTCCTGCAGCTGCTTGGTCTGGTTGTGTCCATCCAAGCAGGAGCACTGAGGTTCCAAATTCCGTCTACAAATCCATTATTTTAGAAATCCATTCTTATCCCACAGCGAAAAGCTGTAACAAGTACAACCTCCTCCACCACGAAATTGAGGTGCAGGCAGGAATATCTGCATTTCAAATGATGTCTTTTAAGAATATGCACCTGAAATTCTCAGATATTGAGTATTTCTTGAGCAAGGTACATCTTCTCATGGGGATGACCTGTGTCTCAGACAGCAGCTCCTGAACACTTCACAATTTGCCCTATGGAAGATGTGACAACAGTGGGACATCTCCATTGACCCTGCATTTGGCAAGAAGCAGAGACATGAGGAGGACATTTCACATCTTACGTTGTTTTTCCTCTTGCATCCAGTGGCGTTTGTGTGGCTTTTTGCTGAAACACTGCAGTCCCAGCACAGTGGGGCCCCGCTTTTACAGCCCATCACTTGCTGGAAGCAGTGGGTGTTCAGGAGCAGTGCAAATCATGTTAGTGCTTGTGGCCAAACTCCCGTGTTTTAGCAGTAAAATGACACTGTTGAGTCTATAGCACTCTTTGTTTAATTAAACTTTAATTATCTGCTCCCTGCCTCTCTGCCACTAATTGTGGCATGTTTCCCTACAATGTGCCAACTGCCAGCCTTTAGTTAAATCCAGCAGTTTGGTAAGGAAATCTGCCTCCTCCTCCTCTGTCACTCGTTAGCAGGGGTGAAGGATCCTGAATTGTGCCCTGCCACTTACAGGAACACATTTTCATCTGCTGTGGAGGATTCCCAGGGACAGCAGTCATTCCCCTCCTGCCTCATCTCCGTCTCCCTTCCCTGGAGGGATCATTCCTTGAGCAGTTCCCTGTGTACTTGTGTTTTTAGGAAAACCTCAATCTCTCTTGCACTGACCCT
The DNA here is from genome assembly GCA_009741485.1 of Malurus cyaneus samueli. NCBI lineage: Eukaryota > Metazoa > Chordata > Aves > Passeriformes > Maluridae > Malurus > Malurus cyaneus. The sequence goes on along the minus strand of CM019233.1, from coordinate 2,407,820 downwards.
GCCACGAAGCCCCAAGCTGTGCTGCAGTGTCCAACCAGCACTCACCTGTGCAGGGATAGGAAACCTGGGGATCCACGGGTGCTTTGGTTTTACCCCCTGGGCAAAATAACATCGTTCCCTCAGGGCCTCATGCATGGCCTGTGGGTGTGTGATCAGAGCAGGATCACCTATTTGCAAAGTGCATCACAGTGCATTCCTGTCAGGACATTGTGTTAATTGTTGAGTGAAGTGATTTCTGAGGGGGAGTTTTGGATCCCCAGCCTTGCAGCAACTGGAACCTGTGCATGTGCTCTCCCAGCCTCCTGAACAGGGCCCTGAAATTCCTTCTGCTGACACCAATCCCTGCTGTGAGAGCTCTGGGGTTTTTGGGAACACTCAGACACATGTTTGCCTGACCCAGCTCATCTCATGGAGTGTCCCAGGACTTCCTAGCAAGCTGAAGCTCTTTGTGCCCCCAGAACGTGCTGGGTTTCCTTGCAAGGCTCAGATGTGCAGCTTGGACATGGCCATGCCCACAGCCACTGTCCTGTGACAGCTCAGAGAATGTGCCCACTGACTCCTCTCCTGCCTCTGCCTTCCCTGGCAGTCAGCACCCTTCCCCAGATGTTTAATGGGAAGTGGTTTGGGGTTTAAACAGAACTGTCCTGTCGAACAGGAGACCAAATGTAGTTGCTTGGAAGTGGCAGCCATGGAAACCCACTGGTGTGACACCCACTGGGCAGGAGATCCCCACCCAGCCCAGGCCAGGGCAGATAGCTCTGGGTTGCATCCAGTCTGGGGCTGAATTGTGATGGTGGGAGTCCAGGAGGGTTCTGAAGTTACTCAGAATAACTGTGAGTCAGAAAACCATTTTTTATGCATTGAGAGCACACCTGCCCTCGTGGGAAGTGAGTGACACGTGGGCCAGCACAGCACAGGCCACCAGGGGTGACAGTCTTCACACCAGCAGTTTGTACCTGAGAATTTAAGGCTGTGCTGCTTTCTGGGCACATCCCAGAGACCTAAAAGCAAAGAAAGGCAGCAGTGCTTCAAGTGCAGTGACAAAGCCCTGGGGTGGGAACAGCAGTTACCCAACTGATAGCCCCTCACTGACCACACCAGGCTGGCCAGCAGCCACACAGGGGTGTTCTCATTTCATATCCTTGGGATCTGGGGCCCCAGACTGTCAGGGCTGGAGCAGCTGAAGTGGCATCTGGGATCTCTGCTCAAATGCAGGCAGCAGGACATGTGAGACCAGAGGATCCCAGCTCTCTCAGTAGTGCTCATGGAAACCAGAGCAAAGAAGGTGCCTTCAGACATTCCTCCAGTGAGTGGAACCCAACATCTACAGCACTCTGATGCTGCCTCAGGCTGCACTTCCCTTCACTGGAGAGTGCAGCATCACCTCAGCAGGGAATTTGGGAAAATCTCATCAGGATTTGGGGTCTCCCAGGCTGCAGACCCTTGCATCCTCACCACCATCACCAGCAGTGCTGTGCTGGCTTCCCACCTCCTGCTCCTGTGGTCTGGGAAGAAACCCGGGGCCTGGCCAGTACAGTGGCTCAGGCTTCTTCACCCTTGTCACCTGCCATGGCGTTGGAGTGGCAGCAGCTCAGGACTGTGAGCTGCCCTTGGGGTCCCTACGGGCACGGTGGAGGAGCTGCAGCTCCCAGCCACGAGTGCTGGCCCGTCTGGAGTGCACAGGCAATGCCCCTTGCTGTGGAGCTGCTTCACTCTTTGGCTGTAGGAACTTGGCAGATGTTCCATGATAAAGAACTCAGGTATTTGAGGGTGACTCATGAGGTGCAAAGACCACCTGGGCTGAGACTCGGCTGTGCCACAGTAGAATTTGCAATGAAGGTGTCACAGTGTAACAGCAGGGGAAGACCTTGTCACCCTGGACAGTCTCCTCAGCCCCTGCATCCCAGTAGTGCCACGGACAGTTGGAAATCCAGTGCACTTCTGGAAGAGCTGAGGAGGCCAGTATCGCACCAATACCCTGCCTGGGGAGAGCCCTCAGCCCAGTCCCTCCCAGTCCCCCCCCAGTGACTGTCCCAGCACAGGGAGTTGGTTTCTGACATGGTTAGACTGGAAAGGGCAGGAGGCCAGGGGGGACAGGCCGCTGGTCACCAGCATGTTGCTTTTGGGGCCAGGGGAGCAGCATGGTGTGGGAATACTGCATGGCCCTTACCCTCCTGCTGTGCATGTCCCAATCCCAAACACCAGGGCCCAATCCCTTGCACTCTGGTGCCAAGGATGTGCAGTGTGGGACCCCTCAGGGAGCCTCCCCTCCCCTCTCTACTCAGGGCTGGCTGTGACTCCTGTGTCCATTGGCATCCAGATGGAACAGCCCTTCCCTGCCCCACGGTGCCTCTCAGCTGTGGAGGGGCCCAGGGCAGTCATGGGAGCAGGGCTGGGCCACAGCTGGTGGTGGCACGAACAGAGTAGCTGAACAAAGGAGCTGCTGCTCCAGTCTGGGGCCATTGTCACTACACTGGTTGGACTGGCATTGGCAGATGGTAAACTGGTGAGCAGCAGGGCTCTGGCAGTCCTGGTTTGATGGCTGTGCTGGGGAGTTACCCGTGAGGGGTCGGCCCCGGTGAGCGCTGCCACTGCTGTGGCTCTGCCCCACGTGGGACCATCGGGCCATGGCGTTCGGGTGCACTGACTGCAGCTTGGTGCATTCCAGGTGAAACCTTTGTCCTGGGAGATGGCCTCCCAGGGCCCTTGGAGCCTCGCCTGGACCCCATGGACTCTGCCTTGAACTCTGTCAATTCATCCAGCCACAGCAGGAGCTCCAGAGACTATCGCCTGCCAGGATACAGGCATCTGCACCAGCCCTCTAGCCTCAGCCAGGGCAGCAGCTCTGCCCTGCGCAGGCTTAGCTCTGGGGGTAAGAGCTCACAACAGCCCTGCACCTGTAAACTGGGCAATAAAGGGCTTTTCTAACTCCAGTTACACCTTCCTAACTTCAGCAAGTACCAGAGGCTGGATTCTGCACAGCCAACCAAGTCTGTTAGGTGTGATGGCACCTGGCGGGTGGCAGTGTGGACAGGTGACACTTCTCCTTTGGCTGGTGACTGGGGGAACCTGGAGGTCGGTGGGGAGAATGGAATAGGCAGGAACTGAACTGTGTCCAAGTGATTAATGGGTGTCTGAGCCTGTCAGGATGGATCGGGAATGCCCGGGGAGTCGGGAGTTGCCTGGTGGTGCTGGGAGGATGGGCAGATGCATGAATGGCACTCATCTGTATGGAGGGAGAGGGGCGGGAGAGCTGAATTGCTCATTGCAGCATGCGGGGGTTGCAAACGGCTTCATTTGAGGTGCATGGTGTCAGTAAAAGCCTCTGAAAAGCTCAGGCTGATGGTGCCTCCCCCACACGTGTGTTGGCAGAGCTGAGACAAGAGGATGTGATGGGAGCAGGGTTTGAGCCAGTTCAGGCCATGCTTCTGGACAGCAGGATGTCACCTGAGGGTTCAGTCTGTCAGAAGATGCAGCCGGTGAAAATATAAAGCAGCTTTGCCATGTTAAATGTGCCGAAGGTGTTGGGAGGGGAGGAGGAACCGTGCGTGGGGAGAGACATGGGCATGGCAGGGGATGTTGTGCAGAGATGGGAAGTGTCAGCTGATGGACAAGGAGAGCGGGAGCTGGGGACAAACAAGGGGAGTTGGGGTTGACAGAGGGAACGAGGGCTTAGTCTAAGAAGGCTGCCCTGAAAAGTCAGGCCTAAGGACAGGGAATAAGGCTTTGGTGCCAGACCTGTGCTGCAGGAATGTGGGCACGACTGGGCCGTGCCCCTTGCCGCATCTCTGCCCTGCTGCAGGAGAGGAGCTGAGTGGGGGATTGAGGGGCTCTGAGTGTGGGGCAGTGCCAGGGACCCCAGTAACGGCACTCTCTGGCATCCCCAGGGTCTGACAGGTACCTCGGCTCTCGGGACAGCTCCCGGCTCAGCAGCCGTGACCCCTCGTCCTGGACGGTGGAGGAGGTGATGCAGTTCATCCGCGAGTCGGACCCACAGCTAGGCCCCCACGCTGACCTCTTCCGAAAACATGTGAGTGCCACACATCGTGTGCAAATGTGGTGTGTTGTGTGTGGTGTGTGTGTGTGTGTGTGTTGTGTGTGTGTTACATCTGGGACAGGGCAAATCACACCAAGAAAATCCAGAAGAGGCAGAAAACAGCAGCCCTTGGGACCAGTGCTTCATAAAAAGATCCTCATCAATCCTGTCCGGGCTTGGATCCTCATTAGAACCCCTCAGGGTGTGTATGGAGCCTCTGCAGTGACCCCCAGTGCTGAAAACACAAACCACTAACTCCTCTCCTACTGCAGTCTAATACACATCTCATGGCAAATGTCTCCTGGCAAGAAACACATCCCAAGTGGGATTCATGGAATGCATTGCTGCTTAACTCCATTTCCTGTAACCAGGAGTTTCCTAAGGGTCTGGTTCTGTGAGTGTAAAACAGCTGCAGACACAGTGTGGACTTTGTATCGTTAAAGCTACAAGAGAAGTTTGGCAGCTCCGTGTCCTGATTGCTGCAAGAACTATTTTCTCTCTGCCTTGTGTGCTCATGAAGACTGGAGCAAACACCTGGTGTTGTGTCCTGCTCTGGGCTGACATAACACTTCTTTTTTTTAATTAGTTCTGTTTCAGAAACACCAGTAATTGAGAAATATTTGCTTTAATTACACAAAAACTACCAAGGGATGGAAGTGCCCTGGATTGGCAGTCCTGAGGAGAACGTTGATTTCATTTGTGGAAGGGAAAAACAGATGAAATCTGGTACTGGAGATCTCACTAACCTGAAACCATCTGAGCATTGACATAGGGCAGGATTTTCTGTTGCTCAAGGTTGTGATTTTTATTTTTCACTTATAAGTCCGTTGGCATTTTCTTCATGGAAAACTGTCCAGTGCAAAACCTGGACCCAGCCTGGACTGTGTCATGGAAAGGAGTGCTGCAAGGGACTGGGGGACTTCCACTTGCAAATGCCAAGTACAAAGCTGGTTATTCTGAGCTTTATGATCCACCCCCTCGTGAGTCTCAGGAGGGACACATCTGGCTCTGCTCTAAAGCATCAGCTGCTTTGAAAGCTGCTGTGTTGGAATCAGCCCCAGTGGGGATGAGGAGCTCCACCACTCTCTGCCAGTGGCTGGGACTGTGCTGTGAGGCTCCAGAAATAGAAACACAGAATCATTCAGGTTGGAAAAGCCCTCTGAGGTCATACCTCAGCATTATCCCAGCACTGCCAAGACCACCACTAAAACATTTTCCCAAGTGCCACATGTACACATTTTTTTAACATTTCCATGGATGGTGATTTCAGCCTGTACCAGTGCCTGACCACCTTTTCAGAGAAGGAATTTTTCCAAATACCGTCACACAGCACAGGCTCTTTGGGTTTCAGGGTCTGTTCCCTCACCTTCATCTTCAGCCGTGACTTCAGGGCTGTGGGTGTCCCAGCAGGGCTGTCACCATCAACACATCCTCTGCCAGGAGATTTCTCCTGTGCTGGGATGACAATGCCCTGGAGTGACAGCTCCCCTGCATTGCCACTGCCTCTATCATTCCCATCAGCAAAAACTCCCTTTTCCTCCCTTTAGGATGCACTGACACTTAGGAATGGGATGTTGATCACCCAGCAGAATTCCCAAGGTGTGCATGGGTCTGAGGCTGCAGCAGGGTGGTGGATGTAGGGCTACACCACACTGTGCTGTCCATACTGGGACATCCATACTGGGGTGTCCATAGAGGGATGTCCACACTGGGATATCCATATTGGGATGGCCATACAGGGATGTCCATACTGGGTTATCCATACTGGGACATCCATGCTGGGGTGTCCATAGAGGGATGTCTGCACTGGGATATCCCTATTGGGATGTCCACACTGTGCTCTCCATACTGTGCTGTCCGTACTGGGGTGTCCATACTGGGCTGTCCATACTGGGGTGTCCATAGTGTGCTGTCGGTACTGGTGTCCATACTGTGGTGCTGTTGAGCAGGGCTCTCACACTCAGCCCTGCTGTTGCATTTTGGGCCCATCCTGGCTCAGGCAAGGCTGGGGCTTCCAGGGCCAGCACAAGCCGTGTGTTTTTCCTCCCTGCAGGAGATTGACGGGAAAGCCCTGCTCTTGCTGCGGAGCGACATGATGATGAAGTACATGGGGCTGAAGCTGGGGCCAGCCCTGAAGCTCACTTACCACATCGACAAGCTAAAGCAAGGCAAATTCTGAGAGAACTCCCAGCAGGATGGATCCTGGACACTCCGCTCCCGGCCGTCCCCACCCGCGCTCACCTGCCACAGGTTCGCATGCACACACCCCCTTCCGCCGCAGACGGACGCTCCCGACGCCCGGCCGGGCCCTCGGGCTCCTGCCCGCCCCAGCCAGGCCATGGGTGCCCAGGAGGAGCCTGGCACAGCTGGGCTTTGTGCCGGACTCGAGCTGTGGGCATCGAAGGCGGAGGGTCTCTCCCTGCTGCCCAGCCAGCGCCTCTCCATGGGCTCCTGGTCCTGCTGCCCTGGGATGGAGCCGTGCTCCGGGCAGTGCCCATGGGTACTCGGCGCCTGCAGCGGCTCCTACGCTCTCTCCGTGGCTCAGCACTCCCGGCCTCGCCTGTCTAGGGGCTGGTGGAGACTGCCCAGCCTCGGGGGCTCCGTGCCCCTGACATACCCTCGGCCCTGTGGCACCGCAGCGGGCTCAGAGCATCAACGGCCCGGCCCATCTTCCTCACTGGGGGAGCCCATCCATCCGGCTCTGCCTGCCCCCAGCTCCTGCCCTGGCTCCAGCTGGGCACACCAGACCAGGGCAGGAGGCCTCTCTATTTATTCCAGACTGGGGAGGAGCATGGAGCGAGCTGGGAGAGCCGAGGAGCAGGGCTGGGCCTGGTGTGCCCCTGGCACAGATGGGCCTGGGCTGTGTCGGAGGCTGCCTGGATGCTGCAGGACTCGCCTGATCCTTCTCATACATTTTTTAATTTTTTTTTTTATTTTGGAGATTTTTTTTCTAAGGAGTTGTCTGTTTAAAACGATGAGATGATTTTTCTACCTGTGTTGAACTCAAAACTCTTGGTGATTTTTAGCCAGAGCTGCCAAGATTTGTCTTCCCAGGGGCCCTCCTGCTCCTCTAGAGTTTCGGTCTCTCCCAGCTCAGTGTGTGCGAGAGGGAAGGTGTTGGGTCTGGTCACAGCATCCCGGGGTGGTGACCTGTCCCGGCATTGCTCTTCTGCAAGGGCTTTGCCCTGCCCGAGGCACCTGTTGGTCTCAGGCAGTTTAATGTATTTATTTTTAATGGCACTTGAGTGGTTCCCATGGTCCTGGACACGTTTCTGCAGCTGTGCAAGGAGTGGAGCCACCAGCTGTGCCACCACAGTGTCCCCTGGGCAGCAGCTGCCAGTGGAGCAGAGGCTGCCCAACTCCAGAGCACCACTGGCACCAGCCTGGGCTGAGCTGGGCAGGGCTGAGCTGATGGCCCTGGCTGAGCTGAGCAGGGATGACAGGACAGGGTTGATGGGACAGGGCTGATGGGGCCAGCCCGGGTTGTCCCCAGCGTGTGCCCACGCACGCACCTCAGTAGGGACCCCCTCTCCCCCACACACACACACACTTCCTCTGCAGTGACCAAAGGGCTGGGACGGAACCTCCACTCCAAGCACTTCCTTCTCCTGTCCTGAGCTCACCCTGTGAGTCCAGAGCTGCAGCTCACAGCCTCCCCGGCACCCTCGAGGGCCTGGCCAGCAGCAGGACGGGCCCCTGTGGTGACCAACCCTCCAGGCTCTTGCACTGAGTCAGGTTTACCCCTAAGGGGCAAAGTTGCAAAAAAAAAAATATACCCCAAACCCCAAAGTAATAAAAAGGCAAAAGGCTTTTTGTCCTCTAGCGCAGCTCGTGCTGCCAGCCCGGGGATGGGGGCTCTGCTCGCTCCCAGCACGGCCCGGGACCCCTCGGTGTGACCGGCGCCGCTTCTGCTGCAGCCAGGCCCCGCCGGGGTCAGCCAGGGCTTTCCTCTGCACTTATTTTACGTCGATTTGTTTATAAATAAAAGGATACCAAGTTCCTCCGCGGTGTCGGTGCACTGACGGCAGCGCCGGGCTGAGCCCCGGCCGTGAGGGGGACAGGCAGGGGTGCTGCCCCGGGACAGAGCCGCGGCCGTGAGGGGACAGGCGGGGTGCTGCCGGGACAGAGCGCGGCCGTGAGGGGGACAGGCAGGGGTGCTGCCCGGGACAGAGCGCGGCCGTGAGGGGACAGGCAGGGGTGCGCCCGGGACAGAGCCGCGGCCGTGAGGGGGACAGGCAGGGGTGCTGCCCGGGACAGAGCCGCGGCCGTGAGGGGGACAGGCAGGGGTGCTGCCCCGGGACAGAGCCGCGGCCGTGAGGGGACAGGCGGGGGTGCTGCTCCGGGACAGAGCCGCGGCCGTGAGGGGACAGGCAGGGGTGCTGCCCCGGGACAGAGCTGCGGCCGTGAGGGGGACAGGCAGGGGTGCTGTCCCGGGACAGAGCCGCGGCCGTGAGGGGGACAGGCAGGGGTGCTGCTCCGGACAGAGCGCGGCCGTGAGGGGGACAGGCAGGGGTGCTGCCCGGGACAGAGCGCGGCCGTGAGGGGACAGGCAGTGGGTGCTGCCCGGGACAGAGCCGCGGCCGTGAGGGGACAGGCAGGGGGTGCTGCCCGGGACAGAGCCGCGGCCGTGAGGGGGACAGGCAGGGGTGCTGTCCCGGGACAGAGCCGCGGCCGTGAGGGGGACAGGCAGGGGTGCTGCCCCGGGACAGAGCCGCGGCCGTGAGGGGGACAGGCAGTGGGTGCTGCCCCGGGACAGAGCCGCGGCCGTGAGGGGGACAGGCAGGGGTGCTGCCCCAGGACAGAGCCGCGGCCGCTCCTCCGGGGCTGAGGGGAGAGCTTTGCCGGGGGGGGCTGAGCTGTGACCGGATGGGATCACCCCAATCACCCCGGTTTGTGGGGCCAGCGAGGCACATCGTGTCTGCACATCCTCCCTGTGTCCACCGGACCCCGCGGCACCCCCGGTGTCGCCCCATCCTGCTCCTGGCAGTGCTGCCTGCTGCTGACAGAGGCTTCTGTAATTCCTTGTTCCAGTCTGGAGCTTGAGGGGGTGTTGGGACAGGAGCAGCCCCTGGCTGAGCCCCTGACCCCACGGCTGCTAGCACCCCGCAGAGCCTGTCCTGGGGCCAGTAAGGGAGGAGGGCAAAGAGCCCCTGCAGCCCGATGGGGGTAGGGAGTGAGCCCTGAGTGCCCCACTCTGCTTCCCACAACAGCCCCTCGCCATGGGCACAGACCCACATGAGCCCTGAGGGCTGCCAGGGACTGCTCCATCCCACAGGGACAGGGCTCCTGGCACGGATGGGCAACACAGTGGCCAGGCCAGGCACTGCAGCTGGGGCTCAGCAGGGCTGGCACTCCATGCAGAGGCGATGGGTGATGGAGTGAGGGGTGATGGGTCTCACCCCATGTGCTCTGAGCCGTGTGTTTGTGTCCCAGCTCGAGCTGTGGGTGACATCCCACCGAAGCTGGTGGCAGCAGGAGGCAGCTGAGGGGCACCCAGCCCCAGGGGGGGCAGTGAGGTGGGTGCTGGGAGATCTTGGCTGGACACTGAGGTCCAGCACAGTGAGGGGGCAGAAGCCCCCAGGTCTCTCCTGCAGGCCTGGCTCTGCTGCCCCCAGGCAGGTGAGTGCCCCCGGGGCCACTTGTCACAGCGCAGGGACCCAGCACAGGCTCACAGGTCCAGCACTGTCCCCTCACAGCACAATCTCCTCCAGGGGCTGTAGCAAAGTGTGTCTGTGCCCACAGCCCCAGCAGCAGAGCCTGGGTGGCAGCTGGATGCATCCATGTTCTGGTGCAGCAGTGCTTGGCTGAGGTCCCAAAGCCATCCCACTCCCAAACCTCCATGACAAGCTCTGTGGATGCCCAGGTTATTTGTAAAATTTCACTGCAGCTTTAACTGCTCGTTTCTGTTCTGTCCTAGCTCAGGAACCAAAATGCAGCTGCTCAGGGTGGGCACAAAAGCAGAGCTCCACACCCAACTGGGGTGCAGTGCCCCTGTCCTGCCTGGGCCAAGTCCTGATCCCAGCTCTCCCCTGAGAATTCTGGAATTGAGAGCTGCTGAGGCAAAGGCAGAGCCCTGGGAGCAGCCAGGGCCCAGCAGGGATCGGGGGGAGAGCCTGGCCCCAGTGCTGAGGGTAAGGAATCAAAGGGGGACAGCACCTTGCCCTCCTCATAGAAGTGCCCTTGATGAAGGTGCTCCCAGGTCTTTTCTCGATTATGGAACCCAGAGCCAGGGCTGAGGCTACTCTGGGGACCACAGCAGTGAGAGTGACAGCCCCATATAACCCCATATAGCCCAGGGCTACAGCTCGGACCAGGGCCTGGGTCCTGCAGCGGGCAAAACACTCCCAGCTGTGGAGGGGGAGGAGGGGACGAACCCTCCCGGGGCAGCTCCAAGCGTAATTCCATCAGAAACACTTTCCTACCCTGCAGAGCAGCCTGCAGGCTCAGCCCAGGGTCCCCAGCTTTCTCCACTGCTAGAGGGAAGCTCTATCATTTCAGTCAGGCTTAGGAATCCGTGTGTAAACGCAGTGAATACAACTCACAAGCTTAGAGGGGATTTATTCAACATTGGGCATTTTGTGCTTCAGTCCTTTCCCTCCCTCCGAGCAGGACAGGAACAGAGCAAGCTCGGGGCTCCTTATTCAGTTTGTTACAAATGAGCATTTAATGACCCCAGTCAGTTGCACGGTTTTGGCCAAAACATTTCAGGGGAAAAAAAATATCACGGTTGTGCTGCAGCTGAGGAAGGATCTCACCCTGCCCCAGGAGCAGACACTGAGAGTTGCAGAGCACTGCCACTCGATCATTCCTGCACAGCAGCTGGAACTGGCACACCAGGAATGCTCGAAGCTCTCCGGGCTCACAGCAGCTTTACAGGGAATATTTAAAACAACTGAGGACTAAAGCAAGGGGGGGCTGGGAAGGAGATCACTGAGGAGGGACAGGACAGGGTTTGGTTTCGTGGCTCAGTCTGACCATGCAGCTCTCCCCAAACTCCATGGAGCTGCTGCATTCTGAGTGCGACAGCTCAGACAACGGAGCCGCTCTTCTCCCTTCTTTCCTCAATCACCAAAGGCCATGCAGGGCAGTGCTCCATAGCAGCACCCGGCAGGGAACCGAGGGAGTTCAGCCCTGGTAGCACTGCACAGCTGGACCCACCCTGTAACCCAGTAACACCGACCCGAGGGTGAGCCCCTCCCTCAGGAACAGCCCCTGGAACTGCGGGAGCACAGGACACACGACTCCAACGGGGACAAAAAGGCAACGGAAGGCTCCGCTTCAGATCCATGAAAAAAGCACCAGGAACTGTTGTGTCCCAGGCCAGGGACACGGTTCAAGGCAGCAGTGGAAGTGGTTGAGTGGTTCACTCTGTTCTCACCTCCCCTTGATGCAAGGGGTCGGAGTTTCGCAGCCCCAGGAGCAGCCCCAGGAGCGCTGGCACAGGGAGGGCTCACAGGGACCCCTCAGGTCAGAGCTTCCCTGGCACCTTCCCTGCCCTGCAACCTGAGCCCAGTTCATCACATCCCTGCAGTGACACGTCAGCCACAGCTGAGCGTGTTCCAGAGTAACATGATTCCAGGAAAATTTTCCTGGGTACAAGTTCATCGTGGCAATGAATGCATCAAGAGCACCAGAGCCAAAGGTTTGAAAAAAAAACCAAAAAAAAACCAAAGCAGATCAAAAAGGCTGCATGAAGCTGCCCAGAGCCCTCTTTGCAGCACAGCCCAGTTCAGACACTGAGCCAGCCCCCAAAATCTCATGTCATCCACATAATTTCACCAGTAAGTAAAGACTGAGGAGTGAGCAGAAAGACTGGAGAAAGCAACTGCACTGTCAGTGTCCAAGGCACCCTGATGCCAAGTACTCCCTGCACTGGGATGGGTGTGTACCATGGGATTCCCCCCAACACATCCAGCCCCCAGTTTGCTGTGACCTCCAAGCTGCTGCAACCGGAGGAACTGAATGAAGTCTGGAGGGGCCTCTGTGAACTCTCCTCCACAAGTAATCAAGGTCTACATAGAAAATAAAGGAAGGACAGAAGAGCTGAGGAAATAAGGGACAAGATCTCAGAAGGAAAATCATAAACCTGTAAGTTAGGATAGCCCAAAGCTGAGGGTGTTGAAGCTATTGCTGTAAGAACGCCTGGAAAAACTAACGGAGACTCCTCTCTGCAGCAAGGACACACCTGGAGGGGGAGAGAGAAAAGGAGCAGGAGTTACTGACAGGGAAGAGCCACAGGCTGGATGCAGAGTCTGATGTGTGGGCCCTGGCAAGAGCCCTGTGCCTGCCAGCTTTGCAGGGGCACCGTGGCACCACCAGAGGCCCTAAACTGCTCCCCTCCCTGGGCACGTGTTCCTTGCACACAGCCACGTTCCCCCAGAGCACAGGAGTGAGCACTGCTCAGCCAGCACCGACCCCCTGCCCTACCCAGCACCAGGGGAACACTGCTGCAGCCCCAGGGACAAGTCACACTGCCACTGCCACCCTCCCCACTGCTTCCTCTCTGGGGACATGTCACACTGCCACTGCCACCCTCCCCACTGCTTCCTCTCTGGGGACACATCACACTGCCACTGCCACCCTCCCCACTGCCTCCTCTCTGGGGACACCAGAGCTGCCACATAAGGGAGCACACGAGATGTGGTCAGTGACACAAGGTTCAGAGTATCTTCAGGATAAAAATTTACAGGACAATTCTTCAGCTCTTTGTGTTGACCCAGCTGTGGAACAGCCCAACACACAGCAATCCCAGCATCTGGTCCCAGTCCCGTGCCCAGGGATGGGGAGCACTCCTGCCCCTGCTCTCCCTGTGCAGCTCACTCTGGAAGGGTCCGTTACACAAAGGGAAGGGGGAGGAGGGAATGGCTGGACCCCTTCAGTGCCCTGGCACTCAGCAGTGGGGTGCAGCTCTCACCCCACTGGTGTGGGATACTCAACTCCTGCAAACCCCCCTACAAACAAGCCAGAACAGGGGAAGGTGCCACATTTACAATCACCTGCTGCACAGAGGGACAACTCAAAGTGTGTCGGTTCTGCAGGTGTAGTCTGAGTGCCAGGTTTTAGTGTCTCCTCCTTCCCTCAATTTTGCACATCCAGTTCTCACATCCCTGAAACGCCTGCAGCCCTTACAGACCAGAGCTCAAGCCCCAGGCCTGAGAGGAACTGCTGTCCCAGGAGAGGGACACAATAGATACTTCCAAATTCTTTAACAATGGGGAGGGACTGCAAAACATTGGAATTTCCTAAACCCAGGAACCCCTTGCTCAGCTCTGTCCTCCATTTTCAGGAGTGTGTGCTCCACTGGTGCTTTTATCTGAATTTAACCCCCAACTCCTGTGTATTTGTATTTCATTGTGTGTCACTTTGCTAAGGGGACACCCACCCCCAGCTGTTACACAGACAGAGGCACTACCCAGCCCTCAGCACAGCTGGAACATGTGAGCTCCAGCACAGCTCATATAAGCCAGCTTTCTACCAAATAATGTGAAAGTCAGGTGCAAGCAGCAAACTCTGGACAAGGAATTATTTCCAAAAGGAAGAGGTTGAGATCATGAAACATTACCAGGAATCAGTCATGATTTGCTGAAGGGAACTTCAGCTCTGTTATCTCCAGGTCAGGGGAGCTGCTGCCACTCCGGTCACTGTAGGTGTCCCTGCAAGAGCAGAGATTTGGGCTTAAGGACCAAATTATAACAGGGGATGCTGCAGCACAGGAAAACCTTCGACTCCTCTGCTGTGAGGAGTCATTTCTAATTGAAATGTGCAAAAGCAGGAAATTTAAATAACCCTCAACCCCTGGATGCATTGAAATTAGAGACCACCACTCAAGAAACTCTCCTGGACCACACCTGACCCAGCACAGTGTCAACCAACACAGGAACCCCCCAGTGCAGCTGCACTGCAGCTCAGCCAACACTTCCCTTCCAGGCACTGCATTTGCCTGGATTTGATACAGGCACTGCTGATTCTCCTCTGCACTTGGTCTGGTTTTTGTTTAGTGCCTGTCAGCAGTCAGCAACCCCTCAATGCTCTGTGAGTAGCACTGCAGGTCAGTACCAAGGGGTTGTTCCTTGTTGCACAGTCCTGAGTGCCAAACAGAACTGCAGATGCTGGGGAGCAGCAGCACAGGTAACTGCTCCATTAAATCCACCCAAAACACCTCTTCCTTTGCAAACTGACACAAAGAAAGCTGAAGTCAGCAGAAAAAACCATGAGGCTGCAACCACCAGGGCCTGTTCTTTAAACCAGCAGCAGGAACAAGTTTCTAATGGACCAACCTGTACGTGGGACTTGGCTGAGGAATGTGGGGAAAAGCCCATGACATGTCCAATCATGTAAAAGAGCAGGCCCAGCCTCAGTTTTCCCAAACACCCTGACTGACTACACAAGGCTGCAGATCTCCTTTCCCTGAAGCCAGGACCTCTCTGTGGCCCCACAATCAGCCTGAACATACCATGCATGAGCTTTCAAAGAAACAGTGGGAAAAAGAAATGCTGCAATACCAACATCCCCAGACATCCCCTGGAACTCTGCCAAGAGCATGATCCAGTTTATCCTGCAGGAAGCAGCACTGTCCTGTGATAGTTCTAACTGGGGTCTGTCTTAAACCCACCTGGGTGAGAGCCTGCAGCCCTTCTGTAGGTAGTGCGTGAGTCTCCCTGCAGATGCCAGGAGGAGCCCAAAGTATGGGGGTGATGGTTTGATGGGCCTGGAGAGGAACTCGGGGTGATACTGGACACCAACGAAGAAAGGATGCTCTGGAGGAACACACAAAACATTCATGTCAAGCCTTTCAAGCCTGTGGCTGAGCTGCAGGTGAAATCCTGATCATGCTGAAGCCCTGATGATGGGGCAGTATCATTTCCGTGCCTCTTGTCCATAAATGGACAAGGACGTGGCATTCTGTTTTCACCATCATTTTATGGATGGAAGAGACAGTCTGAAGAGATCCCACACAAAAACCTGCTCCATTACCCTCCAAACAGTTCCCCTTGTCCATCCTACACCTACAAAACAACTGCTTAAGGACTCACCTTCCAGCTCAACCACTTCCATCCGCTCTCCCTCCTCATCCTGCCCCACAAACTTCAGACCTTGCTCTTCAAAACACTTCTTCAACTCTGGATTGACCTAGAAAACCAGAAGCAAGACAAGCCATGATCTCCTGTGTCTGGATTACACAGGAAAGCTCAATACCTACAGCAGCATTTTTACCTCAAATCTGTGTCTGTGTCTCTCTTCCAAGAAATCATGATCTCCATACAGTTTCCCTGCACCAAAAGCAAGATGTCCCTTAGAGCAGTGATACCAACTTTTATCACATTCATTTGAGTATCATTCTTCAGAATCTGCCCCTTCTGGAGGGAATCAAATCCCTGAACCCCATTTCCCCACCACAACAGCCTGTGAACTGCTGCCATTCAAGGATGTTTCAACATTCCCAGTCCCACTTCCCCAAACCCATCACACATGCAAGCCATTCCCAGGAAACCGTTCCAGGAGAGGTAAGAAGGGCCTTACTCATGATTGAATTCTTAGTTTGGAAGAGTGTCCTTCTCTTGCCAAGTCTCATGGTGCCACCCATTTGGCCAGGGTTATGTTCTGGCATGTCTATGACCTGTGGAAAGAATCCAGAGGGAGGTGGGAATCAGGCTGGAATAACAGTCCCAGGCAGACTCTGACATTAAAGGAAAAAAACCCACCAACATTCATGCAAAAAAAATGAGGAAACCACCCCAAGGAACACTGTCTTGACCAGGCAGACCAACAGAACCAGGTTAGATGGGTGAGTTGTTCTAGTAAAGGAAGCACAGAACATGTGGGAGATTTGTGGAATATTCTGGAAGCTTTCACATTCAGGAAATCTTGGTCAGAGTCTACCCTTACCTCACACACCAATACTGTGCTGTTTGCTGAGCTGCATTTAAACAAACAGGCACATTTATGGGAGCAAAATCCCCAAATCAGAATTGCTTATTCTTTGACAAATAATATCATAAACTGTTTTTGATAACTTCCTCACTTTGAGTGGTATTTTAAATTATAGCAGAAGCCAATCACTATGGTGGACCCTGGACAAGGAACACAGAGGCTTCCACAAATGTTCCAAAGAATTCAGGTCTGTCTGTGGCTACCATACAACAGTTTGGGCTGGAAGGGAACTCAAAGCTCATCCCAGGTGGCTCCAGGCCCTGTCAAACCTGGCCTTGGACACTTCCAGGGATGGGGCAACCACAGCTTCTCCTGTGCCCAGGGATGTGCAGTTAAGTCTAGTCAGGATACCACAAGTAAGTCACCATAAACTCACCACTGGATGAGAAGTTTTGGGGTCAAACTCTGTGGAGTTCGCATCTGCAATGGAACATTCAGCAGTCAGAAACACCAAGCCTCTCACACCACAGCATCAGCACCTGCAGGAGCTGCCCCAGGTACAGCTGCTTCTCATCCCCCAATTGTGCTGAGCCCCTCCTGGGCACAGAGCTCACCCCACAGCAGGAGCAGGGTTGGCAGCATTGTTTGGTATCAATTTCAAAGGCTGCAGTCTTAGGGCAACTCACTCGCCCTCAGGAAAAACACATTAAACACCACCAAACACAGAAATAAAGGAAGGGAGGGGAAAGGGAGCAGCATGGCCAGAGAAACTCTTCTTTCCTCACCCTCACTTCTGGCTGCAAACTCAAATTAGCATTCTCTGATGGGAGTTCTGTTAACAGGGACCTGCTCTGTTCAAAGCAGGGGAGTTCAGAAGGTCATGCCACTCACTGAAGGATCTAAAACTGCTGGCTGGCTGAACTGCTTTTTGGGCTTCATTCCCATGGCTGCAGTGGGAATTTGGGATACACACAGAGGGCACCAAGGTGTTTCATTCAGGAGCTGAACTTCATGTTAAGCAATAGGAACCTTTCTGTCACTATAAGCATGACTTACTCGATTGATTTTTATTTAAACAGGATAAGGAAATTGCTCCTTTGATTTTGGATTAGCAAAGGAGATGGGGAATTTTACAGGCCAAGGGAAAAAATGAGACTTACCTACGAACAATTAAAACTACAGGTATTTTAAAAAATCTCAGGCATTACTCAAGCAATCCAAGTGGCCAAAAGGCAGGAAGGGTTTTGTGCAATTACCTTGCCAACCAAGGACACTGCGAGCAAACTCCACCACTGCCAGCTGCATTCCCAAACACACTCCTGTGGAAGGAAAGGCAGGACACAGATCAGCTCAGGACAAGGACCTCTGAGCCCATACTGCAAAGCCTTCACAGAGGATCCTGAGCCACAGGAAAACCAGGATGAGGCAGATCTTTGACTGGGATTTAAGGATCTCTAGTCCTGACAAGTTTTACCCTCCTCCCTTTCCCATCCCCTCTGCTCACACACCACTTCAGTCTCTCACCACAGGCATTCCACTGAAATGCAGTCACATATTTCTTGGTGCCAAGATCACCACAACCAGCTCTGAAACATCCCCAGACTGCTATCCCCTCATTACAGATTGCTTGTCAGCACATCCCAGCCAACTGTGACCACTTCAGAGCTAACCAGGGATGAGGCTGCATTCCCAGCTCAGCTGAGCACAGATCTCTACCTTCAAAACTGGATGTCCCAGACACCAGTGAAAATCAGGAGAGCTCTTGCAGCAGACCATTAAGGCTGTTATTCTACTTCCTTTCCTTTGCTTTATTTCTGCTTATGAATGAAACATGTTTCTCACCTAAGAAAGGTTTTTTCTGTTTTCTTGCCCAGGAAATAGCTTGAATTTTGCCTTCTGTCCCTCGAACACCAAATCCACCAGGAACCAGAACTCCACTGCATGAGGATGAAAAGATTTCATTCAGCATGGCTCCCCCAAACCACATTCCACCTCCCTCCCATAAAATCCTGGACTTGCAACACCTCTCTCTGAAAAGGGCTCTGAAGCAGCCACGTGGCAAGGCCTGGCTGCAACAGTTTCCACACAACTTCACATGAGCTGTCACATGAAACTGAATCTATAGGGAAACATTTTATAAATGCCAAATTTACCTTCCTTCCCAAAGAGAGATCCCAAATACAGTACAGGTTACCACACTAACATGGTTCATGCTGTGGGACTCACATACTCTGCACCACGCACATTTGCAAACACATCACCCAGCCAGGCCCTGCTGAGGAAGCCTCTCAGTGTCAGGTTGTCCTAACACCCAGCTCTGCAGGAGGTTCTTTCTTTCTTTCTTTCTTCTGATCCGCCTCAAATCGTGCTGCCCTGAAGGGTAACAGGACCCACTTGTGCTTGTTCTCTGCTAACTCTTGGCAGTCCCATGCATACCAACACTTTTCCCCTTCTCACACTATTTCTAAAGAACTTGTGGTCCCATTTACACCTTCCATTCTCACTCTGGCTTTAACAACCAGTACCCTTCCTTTCTCCTGATTTCCTCTCACTGTTTCCACCTGATAATGCAGGTCTGCATATCCTCACTGCATGATCATTTCCCCACTGCTCCCTTTCACCAACTCCCTCACTTATTCAATAATTTTCCATTTAACATCTTATGCTAAATGTCCCTCAGAGGTGTTTGGGGCCTTGTCAAGTGTGCTGGTACACTGCCTAAGGAAACAATCTCCAGTAAAGGAGCCCTTCATTCCAAAGCTGTCAGCAGCAGCAGCTTTATCAGACATTCTCCAAGGGAAGGACCAGAGCAGAACTCACTCAGCACCACAGAGCTTCTGCCAGGCCTCGTGGTACCGCACAGGCTCCTCCTGCAGAGTGTCCGGCTCCAAGTCAGCAGAGTCAATGTACTGGGAAGAAACCCAAAAACAAAAAGATGATGAGATATTGCCACAAGAATGTGCAGGATCTCCTGAATTCTCATTAAATTAAGAAAGTATCATTCCTCCTGGACAGCTCTGGATTTGTTTCCTAATGGATACTTCAATTTTTTCTGGGCTGATTTCCCATTCTCACCATCCTGCTACTGGTGCACAAACAGCACCCAAGATTTCTCTGTCCTCCCTTCTCTGCAGCTCTGCTGTGACAGACACCAAGCCCATGAGCCCCAGACTGTAATTTATTATGTGTGAGATGTTAATGCACCACAGTGAGGTGGAAACATGGGGCTGTGCAGACACAAACCACCACACAGAGAGAAAAAAAACTGTATCACTTTCTCATCAAATAAACATCCTCTGAAAGAGGCACAGAAGAAATAGGATATGGTGAAACACAGGCTGCTGCAATTAAGGAGTGTTAAGACAATGGAAAAAAAACCTGCAATTTTTCCGTTTTCTCATCTCCAGTATTCCAGTACCTCTGAACTTCTGGATGTTCTGGCAGGCTGCTAACCCTTTAAAATAACCATTCTGGAGCTGAGTTGGATTTTTTTTTTGAGGTTGAAAAACTACCAATCAGTTAACTAACTACTGTTACTCAATTCTTCAGTGTAAAAGCTCCATGCACAGAGCTCACAGAACTCATTCCCTTCTGAGCCACTCAGACACAGCTGTGCCAATGACTATCCACAGATTCGTGTGCAGGGTTTACACTTCATCAGCCATATTTGTTTCTCTTCTTTTCATCTCTACTGATTTTGGAAGTTGAAAGGTAACCCAGACCTAGATCAGTGCTGTTACAAAGAAACCACCTATTTCCATGACTCACTGGCATCATAAAACTGCTGGACATTTAAAAGTCTGTTGAAATGAAAATTTCTGCACACAAAGCTGAGCACTGAGGTGTTTCCATCATTGCAGACACCTCGTGCAGCTCACAGGCTGAGAGGCTGCTCTGCTCTGAAGATGGTTAAGGCCTGGTAACAGCTGTTTTGATGTTGTTGTGATGACCAAAACAGTTGTTCTGATGCAAGGACAATTTGAAAGTTTGGCTGGATCGCTTCTCCCTTCTGTTTTTGGGTTTGTGAAAATCTGAATTAGGATGGGCAGCACTGTAGGTGAAATGAGGATGGGGGTTATTATTTCCACCCACACAGACCCATTCCTACCTTAATGTCAAGTTTGTGGTTGATGGCCAGGGCAGAGTGTTCCAGGGCTTTGATGACAGATGCATAGGAGTCAGAAAACTTGGTGTATTTGCCCACGAGTGCAATGGAACATGTTTCAAGTAGACGGTCGTACCTGCACAACACCAGAACACACAGGTTATTCCAGCAGTAACAGCAGAGGGATGGAAATTCCCATTCTTCTGTTTAACTTTTCAAGAAACAGCTGTGCTCTTCAAACTCTGTCCAACAGAGCTGACGTCTTTGGAAGAGTGACCTTTTATAATAAATATGACTTAAAAACATCAAAGCGAGATCAAAAACAAAACAATGACTGAGGAAAACAGTTGCAGAAAGCCACATATAAATTAACTCATCTCTCCTGATGATTAAATGCCATTTTGAACAGATCCAAAGTGCCGGTTCAGGAAGCTGTACTAGATCCAAAGGCTGCAGTGAACTCTTAGGAGAGGATCAAAGCACAGCCTGGCGTGTGTTTGCACTGCACAGAATCTTCCCACGCTGCTGACTGAGTTTGTATCAGCAGCTACAAGCACAGAGAGCATTCCTGGAGTCCTGAGGCTGTGCTGCCTACAATTTCAATTCCCAGCAGCTGGCAGCATGGATTCACACAGCACTCCTCGCTACAGCCAAGACTTTGTTAAAAGTTTATCTCAAATTGTTGAATACTTCAGCCCAGCTGGCAACCAAGGGCTTTCCCCATCAAAAGGAAATGTTACTGACAGGGCTGTGACAGGCACAGAAATAATGGAAAACATCTAGATTTTAAAAATTTGTTATGAAAACAAACATATCTAAGGCTTCAGTTTACATTCAAGCCCTGTCTGAAGAGACTCTATCCACTATTTCTCCACAAACACCAAGTTTATTCCTCACAAGAAAAAAACCCCTCAGTGTCCAAGGAGTCTCAGACAGAACAGGTACCAACCACTTTTCTCACCTGCCTGAAAACACACTCAAAGGTATTGACACTCCTGACATCTCCATATAGCTACAAAAGGATTTCAACACTTTGCAATGTACTGAGAGTTGTTTTTATAAAAAGGGAGGGCAGAGCTGTCCCATCTTTTCATTATTTCACACCGGGTTTGACACAAGACAGTACACTAACATAAGGTAAGGATCTCAGTAAGTTTATCTTACAAGATTTTATGGAAAAGGCTGAGGGAATTGGGGTGGCTCAGCCTGAAGAGAAAGCTCCAGGGAGACCTAAAGGCAGTAAGAGGGTTTATGAGAAACATAGGGACAGACATTTTAGTAGAACAAGGGGTGATGGTTTTAAACTAAAAGAGGGGAGACTGAGGCTATATAAGGATGGAATTTTGTACAATGAGTGGTGAGGTACTGGCACAGGCTGTCTAGAGGAGCTGTGGGTTGCCTACCCCTGGAAACATTCAAGGTTTGGATGGGGCTCTGAGCAAAAGAAAAAAACATTGTGAGCATGTAACAATGCTTGAGGAACAGGAAATAACACTCATCATCTCAAAACCAGCAACCAGGAAGAGAAACCAATCTTGAGGTGTGTTAAGTGTGCTTAGCAGTGCAGCTCACCTGTCAGCCATCTCCTTCCACTTCATGAGCATCCTCCTGGGCTGCCTCTCGATGGGAAGGTCCAGCCTGTGCCTGAAGTAGTCCACAACTCCCTGCTCCTCTAACAACAGAGGAACCCGGTAGATAGAGGAGACATCATGAACACAAATGACCTGTTCATAAAATAAAGAGTGTCGTTAAAACAGGCATTTACACACAGGCAGTGCCTGTGCAATTATTTTTACACAGATATTGAGGGCGTTGCTGTCTCCAGCAGAAAACCACATGACCACCTAAACTTCCAGGCAATAACATGTTCAATAACATAACACATGAATAGCTTCGTACTGTTTCCATGTGTGAAAAGGCCATCCTTCAGCACTTCCAATGCATTACTGCTCCCTAGAGCCCCTTGGGACACGCTGTAGGTAACCCAGTAACCCAGCAGCAGGGAAGTCAGCTGCCCAGCACGTTATGTGAGCACACAGCAAAGTTCAAAGAACACTCCAGAGAGGCTCCTGTGGCACAGAATCCCAAGTGAAGCTACAAACTGCCCTAGGCACAGCTTCTCCCTTCCCACCACTGCCCTTCCTAAGCAGGGCTCCCAGTGAGATTCAAACCCACAGAAATCTGTGACCCCAATGCAGCAATTCATTTTACATTATCAAATTTAGGATTAAACAGTTCTGAGGTCAATGAGGGAAGTCTACAACAACAGCCCTAGTCCACTGAAATGGGAAAAGATGGCTCAGGACAAGTGTCACGTGTCCATTAATAATGAAGCTGTACTTCAGGAATCCAAAACACACTGGCACAATTATTTTTAAATCCTCATTTCTATTGACTGAAATGAAAGCAGAGTTCAACATTGCACCAATCGAACCTCCTTGGCTGCACATTATCCTCTTTCACCCTCAGTGCTGTCTACTTCTCAATCTAAGTGCAACTGCAGCCAGAGCAACAACTACATAGAACTGCATTAAACTTCCTGGGAAGGAACAAGAGCCAACTTATTTTGAATTCCTGTCCAACAAGAGGTAGATATTTTACTGATGACACATCAGCATTATTGCCAGCAGTGCAGTGCTTGAAACTGCAGGACTCAAGTTTGGTCTTGTTGTAGAGCAAATTAATAAAAATTACTTGACACAGCCTGGGATTGTGAAGTAATACTCAGTCTTCCACAAAAAGACAACATTTTTCGAGCTCCAGCTAGATTGGAAAGTGCTATATGCTTTTTGACTATTTTCCAAGATCCACCTTAGACTGTGCTATGAGTCTCAATATAAAAAGAATCATGCTAACATGGAATTTGTGCATATCACGCAACATTCAAGTGAAGCAATGCTTCTCCCAAATACCATTTCAACCTCTCTGTGCAATTTCTCCTCAAAAAATCGCAGGCAGAAGAATAATATTGTGAAAAGAGGACTGTATCAAATACAGACATATATCCTTTAAACCTAATTTGGGGCAATTCTTTTGCCTCTTAATACTGAAAAATCTTATTCTTTTAAGTTTACAGAGGGAATGTGGAAGTATAATTAAGGTCAAAACAGTGATTCAGAAATCACCTTGGAGTCTCCAGAATTCTCTAAGCTTACACCAACTACGTTGTAAGAAAACCTGGCTCCTGGCACTGTCAAGAACTGGTTTAGCAACAGGTCCATGTGCCAGTAAGGGAGATTAAGACAAGGCAGCAAATGAATTATGCAGCTACCAAAGCAGAGTTAGAACTGCTGTCTCAGACAAAACTCCCCTCAGCATCTGACAAACAGCTCCAATATTTACTGCAAGAAAGCACACACAGCAATTCTTACCTGTTCTGGTTCAACATGACAGAACATGGAAATCTTTTCTTTTACTGAGGTATCCAGTGGAGTGGAGCACCTGCAAACAATCTAACAGAGCAACAACATCAGGGCTGTGATGCAAAACAGAAATACTCAGGCATTCACAAAACAAACCTGTAACAAGAGCTGTCTTTGTGCAGTCTCTGTGATTTGAGAAAAAAAAAAAACAAAAAAACAACTCTGTTTTCCTTATTTATCACCACTACACACGAGCTCTCAATTCCAGCATTACTTAGACAAGACTGCTGTAGCAACAAGCCAGGAGTGCAATTTTCCATTCAAAGCCATGCAACACAAACCTTACCAGATCTGGGGAGAGCCCGAGACCTCTGAGCTCACGAACACTGTTCTGGGTGGGTTTGGTCTTCTGCTCCCCTGTTGAGCTTGGCTGGTCAGAGAAGAGCAGGAGTTGGTGTGTCAGATTATGATGATAAGCAGCAGTAATTCAGCAGGTTAATCAGGACTCTACATCATCTTGTAAAAACTCAGTTCTCAGACAATTTACATGAAACTCATGTACACCATTTTAATCCCCAGGACTGAAAGCAACCAGTAAGAACCTGAGTTCCAACCTGCCCACTGGAGTGAGGAAGGAGAGGGACAGAGAGCCTAAGGTTTATCCACTCCTACATCCAAATACCTAATATTTCATACTTCTAATTTTTCTCCATAGATCGCCTGGACAGAAGAGGGAAAAGGGAGAAGAGAACAAATTATCTGCACTCCATAATTATCAATTTGCTCTGTCAAATCCAGTAAAGTCTGACAGAAGGAATCTCATACTCTCCCAAACTATGAAAAAGTATGATTTTTCTTTAATTACCCCTGCACAGAGATTTTTTGTTTAGCTGGGACTGCAAATTGTCTTCAAAACCAGAACAGATAATACAGTTGAGATTTTATCAGGGATTCTACAGCATGAAGCACCTTCAAGTGCTTTTCACCCCACCTGCTTGGCACACAAGGATATTCTGTTTTGATTTCTGATTCCTAACTATCTGATTCTTATCAAAGAGCCACTTCCCAACACCTTTTCTTAGTTGAATCTCTGAACCAAGGGCAACTGCCCCTCAGATTTACAGCTCACACAGCAGTCAAGATGTGAGAGTCTATAAAATTACTGTCAATGATGAAAACACATATTAAAAATATGGACTGGGGAGGAAAAATAAGATTACATTTCAAAATATGGTATAATTTTTTAAAATTTCATAAATAACCCAGCATATTTCATGAGCCACAGCTAATATAAATCTTGCAGGTGGGAAAGCAAATAGAAAGAAAAATATTAACGAATTCCAGGAAAAGCTTGGAATATTATCTTACTAGTGAGTCCAAACAGCCATGAAATAGCTTTACAGAAATGAAAGACCATGCAAATGAAGGGAAACTGAAAGCTTTCATCCTGGAAATCAAGTCTCCCTGCAAAAGCTAGGAGACAATTCAGCAGCTGAAGATGCAAATCTGCCCTTGCTGCAACTCCCAAACCTTTAACACATATTTATGCACTTGGCAAAGTTTCTGTTCAATTCCTGTAAGATTTTTAAAGTACTTAACAATATAACCTCAGCATTTCTGCCAGAAGTTAATACACACAGAAATACAGAAGTGACAGCACCTAAAACCACAGAATTTCAGATACACCTGTTTAGGAAGCAAATTTGGATTGAGGAAGCCTCTAACCACCAGTATATTTTGGGTGCTTACCTGGGGAACCAGACTGACGTGGATGTTACAGAAATTCTCTCTTTTGGCTTTGAACTGGAACTGGCGGAAGGCCTCGATGAAAGGCATGCTCTCAATGTCACCCACCGTGCCCCCAAGCTGGGAATACACAGACAGTGGGAATTAAAACTACTGCCAACAGCACCTGCTGAAGCTGTACACCAACGACATGAAAATATACATAACACACAAACATCTCCCCAGTACATCCCTCTGATTCCCTAAAGGAGCATCAACACCAACACAGCTCCTCCCGAGGGGCAGCTCCGATCCCTGGGACAGGGACAGGGACGGGCTGGAGCTGGGCCAGGGCAGGCTCAGGCTGGAGAGCAGGGAAAGGTTCTTCTGTCCCCAGAGGGTGCTGGCACTGCCCAGGCTCCCCAGGGAATGGTCCCGGCCCCGAGGCTGCCAGAGCTCCAGGAGCGTTGGGACAGCGCTGCCAGGGATGCACAGGGTGGGGTTTGGGGGGTCTGGGCAGTGCTGGGGTGGGACTGGGTGATCCTGGGGGTCCCTGCCTACTCAGGACATTCTGTGATTCTATTCCATGCCAAGCACCAGGATTTGCCAGCTGCATGCTTCCACAGCCTCCAATCTACTCCAAGTACTACTCTACCATGAACATTTCCCCACAAATCAAAAAGCCACAAGAAAAACAGTTTCTCAAATGGGCAGCACCTCTCCAGAGACACCAGCTTTACCTGTATTTTGCTTCAGAGAAAAGACTCAGGTATTAAAATGATGATTTATGAACATTAGGTAGCACTGAGAAGCCAAATTTCTGTTAAGATTTAGGTACTATAAAGAGTGGACACATGCAAGAACAGAGACAAGACAATCCTTGGAGCCTCCCAGGCCCTGTCAGACAGTGCCTCCTTGGTACTTCGGTTCTGGGCTTGTGATCCTGGCACAGAAATTGGCACCCAAGCTGCAGGCAGAGTCCAAGTCACCATGACCTGGGCTCTGTGACAAGCTGCCTCTCCTGGGTTAGCATATCCCAGCAGCCAGCTCAGCAGTGTCAGAGCCTTTGCCCTGCTCCATCTCCTTTGGCAGCAGCATGTTCCATAAACACACTAGAAACTGTCACCACTAACCTGGGCCATTCCCTGTCCCACATCTGTGCTTGAACTGGTCACTTTGAGGCTCCTTTTACTGCTGAGGAGCAAAGGCAGCAGTTTCCAGAGAGACCCACCCTCCCTCCATCCACCAAGGAAGAAGAGGGCATGGCATAATTAAATCAGACTGGCATATTAAGTTACAAGAGTTAAAATTTCATTTTTGTAGGTTAAGTCATAGAATCTCCTGAGCTGGAAGGGAACCCCAAGGGTCATCCAGTCTCACACTGTCCCAGCCCAGACCCCCCAAACCCCACCCTGTGCATCCCTGGCAGCGCTGTCCCAACACTCCTGGAGCTCTGGCAGCCTCGGGGCCGGGACCATTCCCTGGGGAGCCTGGGCAGTGCCAGCACCCTCTGGGGACAGAACCTCTGCCTGATATCCAACCTAAACCTTCCTGACTCAGCTCCAGCTGTTCCCTTGGGTCCTGTGGGGCTGCCCCTCATGAGGCAGCTGCAGCTTGCAGTTCAAAACATCAAAGCAGAAGTTTTAACCCACTCAATAACACTCGAAGTTGAACATTCCTGTAAAAAAATATGGAAATAATGCATATAGATCAAATTACTGCATACAAGAAACAAAACAATCTACTTTTTAAAACTTACAAACCTCAATCACACAAACTTGGGGTTCAATGCCATCCTCATCCACGGGAATCCGTGCCTGCCTCATTACCCATTCCTGTATGGCATCTGTGATGTGGGGAACAACTGGAAAAGAAACCCAGGCAAGGGTTAAAGCCCCCAGACATGTTCCTCCCTCTTAAATCATTACAGAGCAAATTACTGACAGTCACTAGCTAGTGCTTCTCATAGGGCTTGAGCCGGAATTTGTGTAAAGAACTATGCATTTTTGAAGTGATTATTCTTGGCTGTGATTTTCAAGTGCCTTGGCAGGAAATGGAACCCTGCCTCAATTCAAATACATGTAAACACCATTTCCTTTAAGCTGAAAGATTCAAGCACAAACTGTTCTTTGCTCTAAGTAGAGAGAAGTTACTCTGTTTTTAACTGCCTGTAAAAGTCCTAATGTCAACCAGCTGTGGAAAATGGTTATAAAGGGATGGGACTGATCTGATGCTCACAAATTATTTGGATTTTCTAATGACGTGAGTTAACAAAAGCAATAATCATTTTAACCAGCTAACAACCCCAGGAGCATTAGTCTGCAGTCTGTTCACATTTATGCTGAACCCATGTGCAGCACAGTCCAGACACAAGCAGAACAGTGCAGAGCTTTAAGATGAAAGACAAAAGCATCCAGCCAGGACTGAAATTCAGAATGCATTTCTAAGCACGAGAAGAGAAGCTTTGCATCACCTTGGACTGTTTTGCCAAGATAATCTCCCTTCCTCTCCTTGTTAATGACATACTGGTAGATCTTCCCAGTGGTCAGGTTGTTGTCTTTGGTGAGTCGAATATCGAGGAAGCGCTCGTAGTTCCCGAGGTCCAGGTCCACTTCCCCTCCATCATCCAGCACAAACACCTCCCCTGCACACACAGAAACAGGCACAAGCACACATGTCAGGCATGGGGAACAATTCAATGTAAGGAAATGCCTTCCCTGATTGCCACGGCAAGTTAAAAAGTGGCAAATGAAACTAAAAGCCTCATAGAACCAAGAGGACCAGTGCAGTGGGGACTGAAATACCCGACACGCAGCAAGAACAGAGCAGAGCACCTGTGGGCTGCGGGCACAGCAGCCCCAGCACCAGCCCGGAGTGGGGACAGCACCAGCCCGGAGTGGGGACAGCACCAGCCCGGAGTGGGGACAGCCTCAGCCCGGAGTGGGGACAGCACCAGCCCGGAGTGGGGACAGCCTCAGCCCGGAGTGGGGACAGCCTCAGCCCGGAGTGGGGACAGCCTCAGCCCGGAGTGGGGACAGCCTCGGCCCGGAGTGGGGACAGCCTCGGCCCGGAGTGGGGACAGCCTCGCCCGGAGTGGGGACAGCCTCGGCCCGGAGTGGGGACAGCCTCAGCCCCGAGTGGGGACAGCCTCAGCCCCGAGTGGGGACAGCCTCAGCCCGGAGTGGGGACAGCCTCAGCCCGGAGTGGGGACAGCCTCAGCCCCGAGTGGGGACAGCCTCAGCCCCGAGTGGGGACAGCCTCAGCCCCGAGTGGGGACAGCCTCAGCCCCGAGTGGGGACAGCCTCAGCCCCGAGTGGGGACAGCCTCAGCCCCGAGTGGGGACAGCCTCAGCGCCCGGAGTGGGGACAGCCTCAGCCCGGAGTGGGGACAGCCTCGGCCCGGAGTGGGGACAGCCTCGGCCCGGAGTGGGGACAGCCTCAGGACCAGGCACAAAGGCTCGTACAAAGGAGATGATTCACCACAACCCAAAGCAGCGCTCGGCCACCCGGCACACTCCGATAGCGAGCCCGCGGGACACTCACCGTGCTCGTACGGCGAGAAGGTGCCGGCATCGATGTTGATGTAGGGGTCGATCTTGATGGAGGTGACATGCAGCCCGCAGGACTTGAGGATGGTGCCGATGCTGCTGGCGATGATCCCCTTGCCGATGCCCGAGATCACCCCGCCCGTGACCAGGATGTACTTCATCTGCCCCGCGCCTGGACGCGACAGACACCGGCACGGCCTCAGCGCGGGCTCTCAGCGGGACGCGCCCCGGGCCCCGGCATTCCTGACAGCGCTCCCCGAGCCGTTCCCCCGCCCGTCTCTGAGGGCCGGGCCCCCGCCCGCTCCTCCGCCACAAATTCCGCCACCGCGCCGCCGCCGCCCGCCCGCCCCGCCAGGCCCGCGGGGTCCGCGTGGTCCGTCCGTGCTGCTCCGCCCCCCCCCCCGCCGCCCGGATGGTCCGCCCGCCGCCCTCACCCTGTGGCGCGGCGCGCGGACGGGCGCGCGCGGAGGGGGGCAGGCGGGGGTGCGGAGCGCGCGCGGCGCCGCTCGCGGCCGGCTCGCTGGGAACCGCATGAGGCCCAGCGGCTCCTGTGCGCCTGCGCGGGGCGGGCGGGCGGGCCGGATCCGAGATAGCCCCGCCCTCGGCCCCGCCCCGTCCGCCTCAGCGCCTCACGGACACGCGGTGTATTTGCGAGGTGAGCGCTGAGCCGTGTCCCCAGATACCATATCCACACCTTTCTTGAACGCTTCTAGGGATGCGGACTACACCACTGTCCTGAGCTGCTGTGTCAGGGCTGGACAACCCTTTCAGTGAAGAAATTTCCTAATATTCACCCTGACCCTCCCTTGGCCCAGCCTGAGGCCGTTCCCTCTCCTTGTCCCTGTTCCCTGGAGCAGAGCCCGACCCCCGGCTGCCCCCTCCTGCAGGGATTGTGCAGAGCCACAAGGTCCGCTGGAGCTTTCTTTCTCCAGGCTGAGCCCCTTTTCCCAGCTCCCTCAACTCTGCCTGAGGTGGATTCTGTTATTGTTGGTCTCCTTTTCCAGTGCTCAGCTGGCCTGTCAGCACATTTTCCGTCACCATGGGTGATAGCTCTGTGGGCAGAGCTGTCTCTTGCTTCCCCTCAGGCCGGGGCTGTGCCCTCGCTCCTGGCACATGGTGTCCATGCACAGGAGTGCATAGGAGCAGAGTGCCTGCTGCCTTCCTGGAGGAAACATCTGCTTTCAGAATTGCCTGGCCATGCTGATTTGTTCCTCCATGAAGGGCTCTTCTTGCTTTCATCAGTTCTAAGAGTAGCTCCTAAGTGGGGAAAAAACCCCATTTCCAGCACTTTTCTGCAGAATAGTGGTGCTGGGTCTGGTGGCAGTGAGATGGGTGGCAGCAGGCAAGCGCTGTGTGTGCTCAGGCTGTCACTGTCGCTGCCTGGTGGCACATCCTGGTGAGGCACAGGGAGGCTGAGCTCTCCCAGAACTGGGTTTGGACATCTCGGCTTTACCCATTTCATGAGTGGTGCACAAGACATGTGTTTTGTGGCTGAAGCGAAGTCTATTCTTGGGGAGATGGGTGTAACCTCGATGTGAGTGTTAACTTCGGGACACACAAATCCTTTCCTCAGTGCCTCATTAAGACCTCAGGGGTCGGACATCCCATGGTTCTCAGGAGAGAACTGTACTCAATGGGAGCTATTGTGAGCATTAAATGGCGTGGAATAACAGTGACCCAGAAAAGTCAGATCACAAATATCTCAAATTATGCAAAATTGCATCAGCTTTTTGCAGAAGAAGCGGGGTGAGGTGTGCATGAGTGCATGTGTATTTTATCCTTAATTTTGCCCTTAGTAAGTTTTGCCTTACAGTGTCTTGTTCTCAGCTCTCAGTAAAATGCAGACTGAATATTTTCTTTTCAGAAATGTGAAATGAGATGAAATGGATCTGCTCTATTTATTTAACAGGATTTGATTCACAACAAAACAAATTAAGTGGAAAACATTGCTGGGAGGACTGGCATAGCTCTGGGGAATGTTAATGTGTTACTGGGATTATGCAAGGAATGAATAGACTGGAATCCTCAAATATTCACTTGAACTTCCTTGTTGTTTAGAAGCCTATTTGTACAGAAAAGGCTTATTGTGATGCTATATCTATATAATATTAATGACAACTATAATAATAAATTGTATAATATATTATCATGGAGTTATTCCAGTCAGGACATTCAGAGCCTCCTCTTTTATGGTCCTTCCTGAAGGTGACAGTGTGACCTATTGCAACAAGATTTTGGGAATGGGATATCAGGTCAGGCAGTGACTCTTTTCTTTACAACCAGTGAAAGAAGTGGTTAAAGATGGCCCTGTGCTGGGGTATTCCTGACCATGATGGGATACCCAGGAGCTTGCAGACCCTGTGGAGTCTGGCAGCTGTGCATGCTGGCTGCCACCCCACCACTGGCCAGCACTGCAGAGAAAACACTTTGTCTTTATTGTTATTGGTGTTGCTTATCACCACAGATGTCTGGTATTTATATTTAGTACTTGTCTCACTTATATCATGTTGGGTGGGTGTCAGCTGATGCTCTCCTGAGTAATGCCTGCTGCAAATGCCCTGCACATGCCCAGAGGGCAGCAGTGTGGGTGAGGACATCCCTGTCACCATCCCCATCCACACTGACCCATCCCTGGTTAGCAGCAGAGGGCTTTGCACAAGTCTGGTGCCGCCAAGGTCACACTGGATACTTGGAATCACAGAACCCCAGAATGGTTTGGGTCGCAAGGGACCTTAAAGGTCATCTTGTTCCACTCCCTGCCATGGGCAGGGACATCTTTCACTATCCCAGGTTGCTCCAAGCCCTGCACAATCTGGCCTTGGACACCTCCAGTTGGAGCATGTCATGTGCTGCTGAAGTACCCTAGGCATCTCTGCCTCTGACTACCTCTGAAAAGCATCTTGGCTGATTTTTAAGTACAGAATACTGCAGGCAGCTAAAAATCAAGGCATGAGGGTGATTGTAATCTGCCTGCTCTAGATTCACCCTCAGTTCTTACTCTGTGACTGCTGAAGTGGTGATGAAATAGTTCCTGTTGTGATCCAAGTATCTTCTGAAAGGCTTCTTTGCTGATTTGGGGTGGAAGTTCCTTAGCAATGCAGGTGTGTACTATCTGAGGTAAGATGCTGCACTTCCTTCTGTAGAGGTGACTGTAAAAATCCCCATCTTTTAGGTTCTTCTAACCAATTCCCATCAGCACGTGGATCAAAGCCACTGCAGTGCCAGGCAGGCCTTGGAACACACTGGAGAAGCTCTTCTGCATTTGGTTTCCACTGTGTGCTGGTCACTGGGTTTCACCTTGGGATTAATGTAAACGTCACAGATGTGATGTGGAGTCACTGGCAAGTGCCAAGCACTTCCACACACAGTCCAGTCCCACTTCCACACAGCAAGATGCTCCCTGTGAGCCTTTTGTATGACTCCTTAAAATCTTCCATTTGCAGGATTAATCAGGGTTTGTGTAAAGTGTTCAAATCCTTTAACAAGTCTACACTTGTGCTTTGAACTTGATCAAGTTTTCATCTAAAGTGCAAAGTAAACACATCTGTTACCCTGAGCAACCAAAGGGTCTGGGTAGATCTTGAATAAGTTATAAAATAAATATATATAAAATTCAATGTAGGAACAAGAGCTGCTACTACATGTACAGCGCTCTGAAGCACAAGTCTAATGAGGAGCACTGAGGGAATGAGTGACAGGACAAGGGAAAATGTCCTCAAGTTGTGCCAGTGGAGGTTCAGGTTGGAAATTAGGGAAAATTTCTTCACTGAAAGAGTGGTCAGGCATTGGCACAGGACAGTGGTGGAGACACCATCCCTGAAAGTATTAAAAAAATGAGTAACCATGGCACTTCATTATATGGCTTGTTAACATGGTGGGATTCTGTCAGAGGTTGCTCTTGATGGTCTTGGAGGTCGTTTCCAACTTTAGTTGTTCTGTGCTCTGTGTCCTGTGGCAGCTCCCGCCCTCTCGCCTTGCTGTGCTGTGTACTCTCAGAGATCTCCACTAGATGGTGGAATGGACCAGTAAAAGAGTCTCTGCAGTAACAAAGGGACGCGGTCAGGCAGTAGTTTTACCGTAGGGACCTCAGATCTGCCCTTAGGACCAGATCCTGGGCACCCACACATGCACTGCGGGTTAAGGGACATTTGGCAGCACCATTCTGCATCAGTCTCTGCGGTGCCATCCCAAACCCACTGGGACTCAGGAACTGTGATCCTTCTTCATAGGTCCTGATTCTTTTGGGGGGGTTCACCTTCAGGCCTCTTCCTCTCTGCTTCTTTTTCTCCATGGACAACAGCTGCCTTTTTCCCAGGAGGCAAGGAGGGAACCCACTAATGTGCTGCAGAGCTCATCCGTGCTAAGAAGGAAATGTTTTGGCTGGAGGACTCTGAATGAGAATAGGACAGCAGGTCACCAGAGAGGCGGTGGGTGGGAAGAAACAGTTCTGCAGGTGCAGAAGTCATGTGTGATGGGGAGTAAAACTCTCAGGTCTGTGTGATGGAGCTAGTGCTGGCTTTGGACAGAGTGCTGGACTGAGACTAGCTCTCGGTCCTCAGCCCTAAAGCATCATGTCGCTGTTCTGTGCCTCAGTGTCTCCTGTGTAAGATGGAGTCAAGCAGTCCGACCTTTTTGGGATAGTCTTTTGTTATCAACAATGAAATGGGAGTGAAAGCTCTTTATTTTCATTACCAACCCTCCTGCTAACTTACAGAATTGTGTCCTCCATACCTGCAGTCACAGGGAGATGAAGTGTTAGCTCCACTCTTGAGACTGTCCAGGGGAGCTGAGCCTGCACTGTCCTTGTTCCCTCCTTTCAGTTAGAGCTGCATCTCCTGCACACACAGAGTAAAGGGAGATATGCCAGAGCCAGCTGCTGCTGAAGGGCTGATGGGTGCTGGTTCAGCTGCTGCCACTCTTTGGCCTGCCTGGTGAGGTGCAGACTGCAGACCTTCACGTTTGCAGAAAGACTCGTGCAGATTTGATGAGTGGAGAAGCTGTAGAAACAGAATGAGATGTTTGCCTTTAAAAATCAAAATTTCCTTCATTGAGGGTACTGTGCTGGAAGGGGTTTTGCCAGAAGATAACCTGGTCTAGGGGGAGGCATTCCTGTCCATGAGGGTTGGAACAAGATGATCTTCAAGGCCCCTTCCAACCCAAACGATCCTGTGATTCTGTGATTTTATGACACCTTTTTTTTGGAGGAGAGAAACAAGACAGACCATCTGAAGCCTAAAGAGTGCCCTCAGCTCCTCCAGTACTCTGAGTTTCCAGCTCGTGCACTCTGGAGAGGCCAGGCCAGCTGCCACACGGTGTGTTATGAAGGCATGCAAGGACAAGAGGCAGGATTATCAAGAGCTGCTTCTCTACCTGCATGACTGAGCAAAATTTAATTACCTTTGCTCCTAGGAGAGCTACCTGGCCCTGGTACATGAACCATGAGATTTAGCTTTGTAACAATTTGCAGTGCTGCGACAGGTCTGTGAGCCCTCCAGCCTGGTGAGGTGCCTCTGATGTAACAAGGATTTTGTAGGGAATCATCCAAGAAAAAGAAGGAAAGATGCAGGGAAAAGAGACATGCTACCCACCAGAAGTTTTGCATTCAATCATCTGCCTTTAATGTTTTTACCCTGTCATATTTTGATAGATCCATTTTCATCTGCCACTTTGATGTTGTGAGCTTGACCATCTGTGGGATTTCTCTAGTGCCCAAATCTTCATTCACTGACTGTTGTGTTTGTATTTTCAAGTCTTAAATTTTATCTGCTGTCAAGTAACACCTTCTGTTCCTGTTGACCAAAGAGACTAATTGTTCCCTTTCTTTCTAGCAGTAACAAGGAGCCATCATAAAATTACCTCACAGAGCTGCTCTTCAGTCATGGCCATGATAATGAATCCAGTGTTCAAGAAGAGGTTTGGTCCTGAAAGCTGAAAGGACAAGGTGAGAGATCTGCAGGAACATCTGTTGAGATGACTTCACCCTGGGATATCAGGATGTGCCTGTAGGTTCTACGAATAAACCCAAGCCATCCCTGCTACTTGTGATCTTGTCAGTCATGTATGTCTTGCTGTTTTGATAAAGTGCAGGACAGGTCACCTGTCTGGGAATTTGATAAATGGGCAAAACTGCTGTGGTGGGACCTGCATGGGGACAAGAAGATCACTGCCCGGCACAGAAGAGGGACTCAGTGCTGTGCAAGGTAATGCAGTCACCCAGCAAGGGTCAGGTTCAGCAAATGTGAAGAGCTCTGCAGGGCAGGAACACTCAGCAAAGCACTGAGGTGCCAAGAGGCAAAACAGGTTTTGGCCTCACTATTTGCAGTGTACAATACATAAACAGAGTGTAGCCAAGGTTTACTTTAATGCCAGCTGTGTGTGCCAAGCCCAGGGCAGGAGGTGAGGCACTGCACAGACACATCAGAGGGGTCTCATCTCTCCCAGACAGTTCATATCCTCAACAGAAAAGTCAGAGAAAAGAATAAATGTGAGTCTCTGTAACATTTTTCCTTGAATTAAAATATACACTAGGGTCAGTGTTCCACCAGCACCCTTTTGGCTCTCGACAGATCTCAACCTTGATCCAAGATGGACATTTTCATATGACAAAGCCCAGGACAGAGCTGAGCCCTGTCCCCACCCAGAGGCTGGGAACCACCTGGTCAAGTCCTGGTTATCACACACAGAAGCCACCACTGCAAGAAAATCAGGTGGGCTCATCTGTAGGACACTTGTGTGTCACAACAAACCACTATGAGGGAACACCAGAATCCCAGAGGAGCTTGGGAGATGTGAAATTATACCTGTCCCTCATCCAGGATGCTTCTGTGAATGTGTCAAAGACTGGATTTTTTTTTTAAATACTGTTTCTCTGCTACATGACTGTGAGTGTCCCATCAGCACACTGACCACAGGAATCAGCCCAGCTGGAGTTAATTTAAAGCTCTGCTCAAATGCTTTTATCTTTCTGTCTTTAAACCTGTACTGACAATATTTGCATTGTAATGATTGAACTCTGCTTTCACCTCAACATTTGCCTGGTAGCAAAGGTGATTTCTGCATAACCAGAGAACATTTGAGCTTTCCCATTCCTCTGGGCACAGTCTCACCTCAGTGTGGGACTCATGTCTATCCAAGGTATAAGGGAGCTACTTTTTCCAAATGCTACAGGGGAAGGTTTGGAGCTGCAAACAGGTGCCAGAGTGCAAGAAGTACCTTTTAGGCACCTGGATCTGCCAGGAAGTTCTGGGAGAAGATTAGGTTCTCCCACGAGTTTTGAAATAGGAGAGAGAATGACTTCTTATACATGCAGATAATGACAGAAAAAGGGATAAATAGTTTTAAACTGTCAGAGGGCAGGGTTAGACAAGATACCAGGAATAAATTCTTCCCTGTGAGAGTTGTGAGTCCCTGGCACAGGTTGCTCACATAAGCTCTGGCTGCCCCTGGATCCCTGGAAGTCCAAGGCCAGGTTGGATGGGGCTGGGAGCAGCCTGGGATAGTGAAAGATGTCCCTCTCCATGGTAGGTGTGGAACTGGATGAGCTTTAAGGTCTCTTTCAACCCAAAGTTCTACAATTCTGTCATTTAGGGATGAAGGCACTTGGTGTTTTCCTGGAGGCCCCACAGGATTTCTGTTAGAGTTAAGGGGTGAGATCAGATCTCCACAATACAAGCCCACCAGGATTGTCCTCGTGCACAGAACAGCTTACACAAACTCTCACCCAACTGTCCCTTTCCCTCAGTTTTCTTTGCCTGTTAAAATGGTGGAACCCTTCAATTTTCAGGAGCAGAGCATATGTGATCACCAGTAGGAGTGTGTGCCACCAGCACAGTGATGTGTGTGGCCATGGGACCTGGCCTTGGCCTTAGAGCAGCAAAGCACAGCTCAGCACAGGCAGAAGGAGCTCCATTGACAAAGTGCTAAGCAAACAGAGGAACTGCTGTGAGGAAAGCAGCATGAGCAGGAGGTTGGAGAAATATGGAACAAATATGCAGGCAGCAGAGTTTCCAAACCAGCATTGCTGGTTGAGAAAGATAAGGTCCCACAGTGTCACTCCTGTGAGTCTCTTCCTGGCAAGCTGGGTGAGAGGAGGAAAGACACAAAGGCTCCAGAGAGAGGATGAAGGAAATGCAGGTTGACACAAAGCCCTGAGAGAGAAAGAATGCCCTGGAGGATTCCTGGATGAACTTCTACAGAGGTGAAGCTGAGCTGGCAAGGAAACCCCACAGGACAGGTGAGCTTATGCTCTGCCCAAACCATGTGCATGTCTGCTGTCCCACCAGAGAGGTGGCAGTTCCACAGGACCACCATGGGGTCAGCATCCAGTGCACTGCTTTTGTCAGTGCCCTAAGTCAGAGAAATCCAACAAAAAGCTTTGCCTCTATCAACCACCCTCTGGCTGCAGCAGGTAATAGGAACAGGGTATCAGCAGCACCCTGGGTTGGTGTTTCAGGAGGTGGATGGGCTTTGAGCCACCAGATCAAGCACACAAAACCCTGAGTAAAACATTTGGCTGTGTGCACTGCAGGTGTAGCACAACAAAAGGTATGACTGAGCAGCAGAGCCCCTGAGAACAGCCTGTCACCACCAGTGACATCCCTTTATCCACCCTGAAGGGACACAACAGCTCCACAGTGCAGGGATGTGCACTGCAGTTCACAGCAGTCTGAAATGTCTTTTACTCCCTTGCACTGACTTTTTTTGACTCCTACACTTTGAACCTGTTTCTGCAAGTGGCCTCTTCCTCCTGCTCTGCCATTTGGTTTCTAATTTTGAAGAGGCAGAAAATGTGAAGGTTTTCGGTCCTTTTTTGGGTGCACACATGCTTTGTTTGCTGGTAATGAGAGTGTCACACAAGCAGTGTGAAATGTCTCAGAAGGCACTCATGGAAAAGGACAAATCACTGATAGTCCATGCAGCTCTAAGGACACCAAACCCTGCTGTAAGTGCTCTTTAAAATCTTTATGAAATGTGTGCGAAATACAGTGACATTCAGTTAATTCAATTGCAGGATAATTTGAACTTCTATTCAATTCAATCAAAACTGCTGAAATAAAACCATTTGTATTCTTGGCACAAACACATTTGCACTCTACTTCTGCTGGCCTGATGGAGATGTGATGAGTTTTTCACTCAGAGGCCACTTCACAGCTAATTTTTATTCTGTTTTTGCTTAACTGACAATAAAGGAATATTCACACACTTGTGCTACAAATTTCTGCCTCAATTTATAACATTTCCTTGCACAAAATGAGTCATTACAGAAGAAACCCTCAAGTGCAGTCAAAGGGTTTGAGTGCTCTCTCCTGCTGAGCGGCAGCCAAACTAAAGCTTCCAGCTCATTTTGTTGAACATTCCTGCACAGGCAGACGGGACCTTGTGAGGTGTGAGCAGGTTGTAAAACCAAATCCTTTCCGAGAAGAGACCAATATTGTGAAAGGCACAAAAAAAAAAAAAAAAAAAAAAAAAAAAAGGAACTCAAAGGTGTGAAGAGAGAGACAGTCCCTGCGTGCTGGGCTCCCACACCAGCAGGGACACAGCGAGTTACACAGCCCTGACAGAGCTGAGTGGCGGGGGGGTAACAGGATTTATTTCTTTCAGTCAGGAATGGGAGGAGCTGGGTCAGGAAGAGAGGGAAGCTCTGCACAAGCACTCCTGGCCTGGCTGCAGGTATAAAGGGGTGCCATCCATCATCTGTGTTTCAGGAGAGGGAGCAATGAGCAGCCCTGGGAGCACTGGGAGTGTAAACGCAGTAATATCCACCCCACCAATATCCACCCCACGGGGAAGCACTTGGCTCTTTTTTTTTCTATCTCCCTCTTGATCTCTCTAGCATAAGGCTGAGCATGGCCTCAAGAGTCCAGCAGTGAGGAGGGGATGTGCCAAGAGGGCAGATCAGAGAGCAGCTTTTGTCCCTGCCGTCACCCTGAGGCTGCAGTCCTGCTGTGCTTGCACAGGGGCAACTGGATGGGCCAGAGGAATTTTAATCCTGAATGATTTCCACATTCCTTCCAGCCTGGCAAAGGATTCTGCTGAGGCATCAACTGCCTTGTCCAGTTCAGCCTGTCCTGCATCTGATAAGTTAATTGAGGATTTAATTGAGGAATTAATTGAGGCATTCTGCTGGTTACCACAACATTATCAGTCAGCTTCCAGAGTTGAAGCTTTCCAGTCCGTTTGGACTCAGTCCTGTGAAAAACTAAATACCATCAACCTCCTCCAAAATCCCTGGAGTGGTGGCTGCTGGAAACTTAAGGGATCAGTATTGTTTTTGCCAGCCTTTCTCTGAGCGCTGTTTTGCTCAGCTCAAAGGAAAAAGTTCACATTGGAAGCAGAAGTGCTGAAAAGTCTTTTTTTCTTCATGTCCTGGTTCTGCAGCTGCAGCTGGTTGTGCTGTTCATTAGCTCTGATTCTGGTGTTTGTCTTGGTGGTCTAGGAAGATGTTAAGCTTTTGTTATCAAAATCATACAATACCCAGAGAGATTTCCATCTCTGTTCAGTGCATTTGTGCACTTTGGAGATATAAGATGTACTGCAGCTGGAAGGTAATAACAGCACTTCTGTTAAATTTGACTGAACTATAACATTTTAAACCAAAAACTTGACAGGATTAACTCCTTTGGGGCCCATTGTGGTCTCATTCAAGTTGATGTGAATGGGAATAAGGTAATGGCATAGTCATGGGACAAGGAGGCAGAGCAGGTCTGCATTTTCATCGAGTCACAGAAAGGACCTTAAAGCTCATCTCATTCCATGGACAATTTCCACCATCCCAGGTTGCTCCAAGCCCCATCCATTCTGGCCTTGGACACTTCCAGGGATCCAGGGGCAGCCACAGCTGCTCTGGGAATTCCATCCCAGCCCCTCCCCACCCTCCCAGGGAACAATTCCTTCGCAATATCCCATCCATCCCTGCCCTTTGGCAGTGCGAAGCCATTCCCTGTGTCCTGTCCCTCCAGCCTCTTGTCCAAATTCTCTACCCAGCCTTCTTGTAAGCCCTCTTTTCTTCCCTTTGTTAGACTTCTATAGCCAACTACAGAATTCCATTCAAAACAATTTTTAACTCTTTGCTTTACCTCTTTATTTCCTCATCCCTTAATTATTAATTAAGGGTGTACTCCAAGGAGCTAGAAACAAGCAGACACTTGGAACTTAGCAGATCTCTGCTATGGTAACTCAATTGTTTAAGATGAATCTGACCCCAGGGATGTTTTGCCAGCATTAACAAAAATCTCATGTTCTTCTAGAGAGTACATTATTCAAAGTGCTAACAGGCTTTTCATACCTAAAGCTGTGTTGTCCTTCCAGCAATATAAAGGTCTCACTGCTTTTGCCACAGATTGAGACAACATCCCTAGCTGCATGAATCTGAATGATCCAAATCATTTTGTCTTCCAGAAAGTGGGAAATAGAAATTAAAACCTTGGCAGAATGTTTGTGGGCTCTTGCTGTGAATCTCAGCTCAGTGATGAAATTATCAGTCTCAGCCTTTATGATTTCCAAGGGAATGACACAGGGCTTGTCTTAGAGCTACTGAGGGTAAGATCAAACTTCTCACCAGATGTCTAAGCTGAAGTTCTGCATCTTTGTCTCAACGATTATGGGCACTAAGAGAGATCCTACTGAATTATGGCAGGTTCAGATCCGACAGAAGTGATATTTCCTTTCAATTCTGTACTTGAACTTGAGAAACTGGTTGTCAGACTGAACTGTTGCAGCTCTTTCTCAAGCCTGATCCCTCAAGAAAACCAGACTAACAGACTAGTTAACAGACTAACTAAACAGACTAGTTTCATAGAAGTAGAGAAAAAGTAACAGAAACATTTGTGACCTTGTTTACAAACCCAGACGCTTAACCTGGCAATTATGGACATCACATATTTTATCTTGTTTATTACCAAATAATAAACAATTAGATTATCCTTATCAAGGATGTCCCATCACAAAAATCTCTACTGTTCTCTTCCATGTTTCTGTTATTTGTTGTCAAGAGAGCCAAGACATGGGCAAATGGTACTAGACTCCTGAGAGCTAACTTTCCATGCACAGTCGACAGTTTTCTGCTCTCCAGAAAATGCCAAACAGCAGAAAATTTTAGGAGGGCCTGCTCCAAAGCAGAGGCAGGGATCTAGATTGCTGTTCCTCAGGCAGGTCTGGATACAAAGGTCCAGCTGGCCCAGAGGTCAGAGCACCCAGATCTGTCCCATTTTGGTAGATGGTTCTGTGTCATTTCTCCTCTCTGCCTAAACAGAGTATTGCCTTTCTCTCATAGTTGTGACCTTATCATTGCTTCAGTTGAAAACTTAAATAAAGTGGATTTTTTCCTTTGAAAGGAAGTGAGACAAGTGGTGGCATGTCAGAGAATCCAGGCTTGCACTCTGAATGCTCCAGCCATGGCAAAAATTTCAGTCCTGCCGAGACCTCAGAGAACTCACAGTGAGACACACCATTTCAGGAACCATGTGCTCCTACAACAGTGTGAGTTACTCAGGATCCATCCCACATGTAATGATGGATCCTCAGCAATTTTAGCTGGATACCTGCTGGTGTTGGCCCTTTTAATATTGTGGTATCAGAGAATGGTTTGGGTTGGAAGGGACCTCAAAGACCATCTGGTTCCACACCCTGCCATAGGCAGGGACACCTTCCACTGTCCCAGAGTGCTCCAAGCCCCATCCAATGTGGCCTTGGACACTTCCAGGGATCCAGGAGCAGCCACAGCTTCTGTGGGCAACCTGTGCCAGGGCCTGACCACCCTCATCTGCCACCAGCAAAAATATTTTGTCTCTGTTGTTTTTGTAACTGCAATTCAGGTGTCCCCACATTGCTGTCAGGTTGTCCCTTACCCTCTCATCTGGACTAATGCAGCCTGGCCTCCTTGGCCTCTTCTTGCTGGTCATGTGCCCTGACCACCTTGTGCCACCACAACATCCAGACCCTTTCCAGGCTGCCACTTGACCAACTGGGCCCAGGGATGGGATTATCCTGCCCCACAAATTTACACCTATCCCTAGGTGAGGTTTCTGTTGACCCACTGCAAGATTCCAGTGGTTGATCCCATGTTGTTTGACACAAAAGCCACAACCCCAGATTCTGTACTGTGCATTTATTGGGGGTGAGCTCTCTGCCACAGTTCAGGTGTTGAAGATGAGAACCCTGCTGTCCCCCTGGGACACTTGTCATTGCCATCAGCTGTCATTCTGGGCTGAGGGCTGTTAAATCCAGTGGTCTGACCAGTTTTCAAGCCCCCACGGGGAGCTTTGGTCAGCCTGGACTGGTAGCAGTGAAGACAGTGAAAGTGCCTGAGCATGATTTGCCCTCGGTAAACCCATTCTGGCTCTTTGTGGTCACTTGTCCATCCTGCACATATTTGGATAAGGACTCCAAGAGGATGTGCCAGTCATTCCCAGCCCTCTTCTTGCCCCAACTGATGCAAATTCAGCAGGAATGTAAAACTCTGCCCACCTCTGTCCCTAGGCATTTCTTCTGGCTTCAAATCATAAAGGAATGCCACGCTGATGAACACAGAGTATGGCCCCAAAGCTCTTCTGGGTTGGAGGTGCTTTTCAAACCAACACTCCTGTTGTTCTTGTGCCTCTTTCTCTTCAGCTGAACAGCTGCTGCAGCTGTGCTTACTCCAAACTGCAGCTTAATGTTTATTTTCTCAGATCTGTCTGTCGAGGATTTCATTTCAGTTGGCAAAAGACAATGCACTAAAACAGCTACAGCCAAAACAAAGATGGAAATTAACATTTGTAAAGGAGGAAAGGGACAAAAGAAACGTTGGTGACAAGGAAGAAAGTGAAACAAAAATGAAATCATTGTCATTGTCTGACTAAAAAGGAGGAGAAGGGGTCCAGAGATGAAGATTCCTGCCAGGCCAGCCTGCTGCCAGGCACTCACTCCAGAGGGGGAAACAGTTTGTCCGGGAATAGGATCAGGCTGTGAGCACAAAGGGCTGCATTACCCATCATCAGTCCAGAAGGGATTGCTTCAATGATCCATTCTGTGGTACTCACCACCAGAGCTGTGCATACCCCTCTGTTAGACAGGTTGTTTTAAAATGTCCCCCCAGGGAGAGGGAAGATGCCTCCAGTGACTGCCAGGCTGTGTTGCAAGCTTTTGACTGATCTTAAATCTTCACCCTTTGCTGGTGATTAGCTGGGAGCAGTCCTAACCCCTGTACTGTTGTCTGTTGAAAACACAAGTCCCTCCTCCTTTCCAGGAGGTCTCAGAGGGGTCTGTGGTCCCATTGGTGTCCCTACAGTCACGTCCATGGCAGGCAGCTGCGATGGCACACACCAGAAGCTGTTGGCATCCTGGCAGGATGGGCACTCTCCTGTAGATCAGCAGTTAAGGCCCTTGTGCTGGTGCAGCTGAGAGCCTCTGGTGGGAGTCAGAGAACAGACAAACTGGACAAGTCTTAGCAAAAATGCAGGTACCAAGCCTGGAAACACATGAGTATCTACATGTACAGTATCTATGTGTGCAATCATGATCCTGAGTGACTCCAGCTGGGAGCTGAGGGTGAGCTCACACCACCCATGAGGGCTGCCCCGAGGGCTGCAGACACCCAAGCCCTTGCTGAATACCCGCCCTGAAATGGAAAACAGTCTTCTGGAAGGACTTGGGCATTTCCTAAATGCTTCCATGGCTCAATTCTCATCCTCCCTGGGCAGGCACCATGCTGTTTTCACACCCCAGTACCTGAATGGCTTGGCTGGTGCCCTCCCTGTGCTGGACATGCCTTGTGCTCATGCTCTCTGTGGGGTCCATTTACTTGTGAAGACTTTTCACAAGATGATTTGCTCTTCATTTGTGCCTCAAAATTCACTTCTGTGAAGTCTGAGATGGACCTAGGGAAGGTAATCCGAAAAGTCCTGCTTTGGGCTGGTTTGTCTCTTGTGTAGCATCTCTATGAAGTGTTAAAAATTGTGTGTTCCTTGCCATGACTGCCTCATTCTTCATAGTGAGGGACTTTGGACATGGGCATGGAGATACAGGACAAGGATAAATGGCTTCCCACTGCCAGAAGGCAGGGTTAAATGGGAGTTTGGGAAAAAATTCATCCCTGTCAGAGATGAGGCCCTGGCACAGGGTGCCCTCAGAAGCTGAGGCTGCCCCATCCCTGGAAGTGTCCAAGGCCAGGTTGGACAGGGCTTGGAGCAAACTGGAACAGTGGAAGTTGTCCCTGCCCATGACAGGGGGTGGGACTTTGTGAGTTTTAAGGTCCCTTCCATCCCAAACGATTCTGTGATTCTCTAGAAATTTAAACTCTGGTATTTTGACAGGAAGAGGGCACTGGGACAGATGGAAGGGTTCACCCTGACTGCAGCTCTTTCTGTAGCAAGCGAGCTGTCAGTGAGCAGCAAGAGGGGTGTCAGGTCCTGGACTGGATCCTGGGATTGGTTGATCCCTAGAGACCAGGAGCTGCAGTCTCCAGGGACCTGTCTTCACCCACAGGGCTCCCCAAGACAGGAGTTTAATTTGGAGCACATGGAGGAGGCTGTGCACAAATCCTGGTGGAGCTTTTCCCACTCAGAGCATTCTGACAGGTCTGAAGAAGCCAGTACTTAGTGCCCTGCCCATCCCAGCCTGCTCTGCTGTCCTGGGCATCAGGAGCTTGCTGTATGCACAGCCCTGGAGCTTCATCTGTTCCAGGAGAAACACCCTGTGCAAACTGCAACAAAATCCATTTTTCCGTCTGGGTT
Organism: Malurus cyaneus samueli; assembly: GCA_009741485.1. Taxonomy (NCBI): domain Eukaryota; kingdom Metazoa; phylum Chordata; class Aves; order Passeriformes; family Maluridae; genus Malurus; species Malurus cyaneus. The sequence goes on along the minus strand of CM019233.1, from coordinate 2,363,464 downwards.
GGTTATTGTCTGTCTCTCTTAGGTGACAACAGTTACTGCTTTAGCTCAGGAGTGACACTTAAATTCCTTTTCCCAGAGACAGGATCCAGCTGTCCCTGGGCATTGGTGGTGTTTTGGTTAGGGGGAGCAGTTGTGGTCCAGGATCCACACTGGACACGAGTGGGCTGATACAGGGATCATGGTGAAGTGCAATTGCACTCTGTATTTCTTATCCCCATCTCCCTGTCTGGAGCTGACTCGAGGCTCTGCCCTGGAGCTGTTGCCCAGCAGGAAGCTCACTTCACAGCCCCAAAGTCAACAGAAACTTTGGGACCTCCAAAAAAAAGGTCTTTTTTTTTCAAGAAGATGAAACAATTCTTTCAAATGGCAGCTAGTACCTGTAACTCGGCGACAGTTTCCCCAATAGCCGGCACAGGCGTGAACAGCGAAAGCTCAGCCAAAAGGACAGATCTGAGGGTTTTGTGAGGCTGGGAATCAGCTTTGTGGGAACCGCAGGGACTCATTTACAAGTAATGAATCATGAAACAGCAGGAAGCGAACGAGCCAAGAGAAAGTGTGAGCTCTGCAATTAACTCCGGAGTGCTGAGGTGAATAACAAAGCGATTCGATACCAGGGCAGAAAGCAGGTCTCCAAGCGGGGAGTGTTGCAAGACTCTGTAAGCCACGCTTTTTCCAAGCAACTTTTAGTCAAAGAAATTGCTACTTTCTCTTGAACTGAAACAAATCCCATGTGCATGTATTTATCAGGCAAAACAGCTGACAGCTTTTAACTCAAATTTAAATTTATGAGTGACCCAGATCAGCAAAAAAAAACAGGAAAATCTCCTTGAATAGCTCTGCTGGCAGGTCCTGTACTGAGCCAAGGTGAGCAGCAGGTATCAGATAAGCCCATGAGGCAGCTGAAGGATGGGTTTCCACTGTAAGAGACACTGGTGGTTTATCACTTTACAATGAAGATGAAGGAAAACATGTGTTATTAATTATACCCTGGATATAGGAAAGGGTTGGAGGATCAACTGAGAAGGACCCAGGGCAGCACATGGTGTGTGTGGCTCCACCAGGAGCAGGACCCAGAGCTGACACACAGGACAGTGTGTGCTCTTCCCAGCCCTGCTATGGACTCATGGTTACACACTGCCTGGAAAGGGAGAGCTCTCTTTGTATGGAGTCTGGAGATGGAGATAAAACTGCTCTTTCAGGACAACTATATTTTATTAATGTCACCTCGGTCCCAGTAATCCATCCTCTTTGTCTGAGGCACCGTGCCAGGAGCAGCTGTGTCACAGCAGCTGGCTCTCCTGCAATTCCTGTTGCAGCCATGGGGAAGTGAGGAAATTTCTCCAGAAAACATGAGTTTCAGCTCATAAGCCCATGTTTTGTGTTTCTTTCTCCCATTTAACGTAATCCCAGAAATATGGGTGAGTGTAAACCACTCTCACATCTCCTGGGTAGGTTCAGTGTTACCAAACTGACTCTGGGTTAGGCACCAAACATCATCACCCTGTGGAAAAAGGGATGGAGCCCAGCAGGCACCCCACAGAATCCAGCAAAGATCCAGTGGATCCTGAAGAGTGTACCCCTGCCATCAGCCCAGACATGGCCCAGGGCTTTACCTGCTGTCCCTTTCCTCGTGTTCTTTATCCATGGAGTTTGGATCACCTTGGACCTTCAAATGCCCCATTCACTCTTCTAGTAGCAAACATCAGAGGAGCTGCTCTCCTTCCTCCTGTGCCTCTCATGTGGAATAAGTGGAGCAGGCACAGGAGGAGCAGAGACTTTCTTTTTGTGTCCCTGGTGCAGCATCCCCTCTGAGAGCTGTCAGTTCACATGTGCAGCTCTGGTATTTGCCTGGGCTCTGTGAATAACCACGAATGCCACTTGGCTGGAATAATTGCTTCCAAGCATGCAAAGGATGGAAGGCACAGCCAGAGGCACAGTTGGAAACTTGTTGGAAGTAAATGTTCAAGAGACCTGAGCAGAAACCCTGAGTGGAGTCAGCATTTGTGGCCTCAGCTGTGCGGGGACAGCAGGATTGTCACACAGAGTCCATCACATCAGCTCGTGCTGCTCTTTCAGTGTCTCTCTGCCCCAGTGACCCCACCGTGCTCACTCCTCATCTAGTGACTAGAGCTGCTGCAGCAGCACAGGCAGTGGGGGTGGGAAATGCCCTCTTCCCTTTGGTTTGCTTTCCAAGTGGCATCCACGGAAAGCAGTGATGTCCCACCCCTGGCATCTAGAGACCTTCCTTCCTGTGTGTCAGTTTTCTCGCTCTGCTTATTCTCTGACCTCTCTTTGCACCCCTTGTGGTTTCCCAGACCCATGAGGAGAGCAGATCAAACAGATGGGTGCTCTGGGCTTGTCTCCCGAGGGTGGGAGAGCTGAGTTAGGCAGAGCAGGGAAGGTGGTGCCTGTCAGTGTGAGGCACCAAACCTCTGTGCAGATGCTGTCACTGAGCAGCAAAGCAGCACTCGCTCCCTGTGGCTTAATCCCCTGACCCCAGACCTGTATCACTGCAGCCCCAGGAGTAATTCTTGGTGTTTACATGGGTCAGCAGCTAGACAAGGACTTGACTGGGATTTTCCCAGCGGGTCACACGGTTATTTGCTAATCAGCGGTAGCATAAACACTGCCAGGCTCCTCATGGGTCACTTGCTAGGGACAGGCTAAACAAACCATCACCAGAAGAAAAGCAGCATGGCTGAGTGGATGAGATTTGAAACAACTGCACTGGAGTCCCGAGTCTGTGCCTGGAGGGGTTTCAGGCCTTGTGAAATGGAGAAGTGGTTAGCTGAGATCTCAGCCTGGGTCCTGGCCGGGGCAGGAGGGTGCACCTGGGATGGGCCCTGGGCGAGCACATGAGCTTGAACCACCAGGGATGGGAAAAGCCTCCCCTCCCTCAGCTCACTGGGACAGGCATTGCTCCAGGGAGCTTGGTGATAGCTTCATTTCAACAACTGCTCTGGTTTGCCCCTGCCACGTGTGTCTGTTTACCTGGAGATACCAACTATCCCTGGAAATCCCACCCAGGCTGCTCTAGCAGAGGACAACAGTTGTGGAGGAGTGAACTCCACACAGCAGCAGCACAGAGGAGACCTGAGCTCCCAAGCAGCTGCAGAAGGTGATGTTTGTGGTTCTGGGTCTATTGCTCCCTGCCATCCCTGTCCTCAGCCATGGCATGGCTAAACACAGGAGTGAGTCTGGCACAGAGTCACTGAGCTCTGCAGAGTGTGACACCTCCTGGGACAGGGTAACCCAACTGCTACTGGCACTTGGAACACAAGAGTGAGGGCACAGCCTGGGCCAGGAGTGTGTAAGATAAGAAATATTAAAGCTTCTGGAAATGTGAGATACCAGCAAAGTCCATGTACTCCAGAACCATATGAGCAAGACCTTTCCCACAGGCATCCTGCTCCGAGCAGGGACACTCCTCACCCAGGAGCTGAGTGTCAGGGCTGTCCTGCAAGTCAAGGCAAGGTGCCTTCCCTTCACCAGTCACCACTGTCAGCCACAGAAAAAGGATTCAGGATTCAAAAGTCCAGAAAGAAAGGGAGTAAAAATTAAGAGCCTGGTGAAGGAAGGGCTCTCTGGTGAAGTCGTGCCCTCCCTCGCTCCCTTCCCATGGAAGCAGTGAGTTGGAGAGGAACAGAACTGTGCAGAAATTTGCCCTGGAGGAGAGGGATGGCAGAGAAGGCCTTGATTTATGATGCCACCTGCCATCACTTCAGGGTGACAGGGATGAGGAGGGGATATGCACTGCTGCCCACACAGCCATCCCTGCCCAGGGGCTGAGCCGACGTCCCTGGGCAGGAGCCAAAGGGTTTTGCCACCATCCAGGCTGTGTTTCTCACCAACAGCCAACCAACCAAGCTGGCTGGGAAATGAAACTTGCTTCTGGGTTCCAGAGCATGCACCTTTGATCTGGAAAAGTCAAAGGGACGCTGCCAGCTTCCCAGGAAGTCATTTGCATGGAGTCACTGCAACAGCAAGCCCAGGGTGGACCACTTGCAGGAACCAACCTCTCTCAGCACCCAGCGGGGAGGCCACAGAGGCTGAGCTGCTAATGCAGGAGGTAAAGACAGCACAGCCCAAATGGAGCATGGGAGGTGCTGAAGGGCACAGGAACAGGTGTCACACAGGTGCCATAAGGCTTTACCAGCAGCTGCTGAAATGGGGGGATAGGATGGGCTGCGTGCACACATTCATGTGTGTGTGCAAGAGGGGCACAGAGATGAGAGAGGTGACCAGGATTCATCCCCGTGGTGATTTATCAGCATACCACTGTGGGTGGTATCAGCACTCAGTTCCTTCTCACCCATGAAGCATGGCTGTGCTGCACTTGCCCAAGGGGTTGTCATCTCCTGGCTGAATGCCCTTCTGAATGGGACTGCTGGGAGCTGTCCTGAACCTGACCCTCAGCAACACAGATCTGGGAGCTGCTACCATCCCAACAGGCTGATTTTACACCATTATGGACCTAGGAACCAAAATATTCTTTTAAAACTGTCCAGTGTCCAGTGACAAACCAGTTCCACTCTCCACTATGAAGCCATAGCATCACAGAATGCTTTGGGTGGGAAGGGATGCTAAGGATCATTCTGTTCCACTCCCACCCTTCCACTGGACCAAGTTGCTCCAGGTCCAACCTGGCCTCAGACACGTCCAGGGATGGGTGTCAGCAACTTCTCTGGGCAATAACAACCCCTGTAAGAAACAATTCTGTCTCTTCTTCCCTCTGCAGCTGCTCCTTCCCTTCGTATCCACAGATTTAGGGTTAATGTTTGTATATTGCTGTCAAATAAAATTGTGAAACATGTTCAGAATATGTTATTTTATCTGATTTGATTTATATTTGATTTTATCTTTTTCTTTCTGGAGAAGTCCTGGGATCAGTGTGGTGAGAGGTGATGGATCTTTTTGCTCTCTCTTCCATGCAGATCCTTTCTGGCCTGTCCTGGCTTTTCTGGATTCCTTGACCTGCTGTTATAATGTGCAGCCAGCATTCCACCACCAAGAGCAAACAGAGAAGCAAAATGCTCCCAAAATTCAGGTTTCTGGAGATGATCCCAGAATATCTGTGATGTGATAGAAGCACAGAGCAGGTGAAGGAGGCTGTGGCTAAAGCAGGCTGTGAGCTCCCCCAGGGCTGGCAGAGAGATGGGAACAGCAGCGTCAGGTACCCTTGTGAATGGCTGCAGTGTGGGTTTGAAGCCAGATCTGTTTTGTCTCTCAGTAAATCTGCCCATGTGGGGCTGAGGAAGTGATGATGTTATTGGGGGTGGAAAGCATCTTAAATCAAGCAAGCACCAAAAAGCCAAGAGTCCCCCACAAACCCAGAACCCGCTGTCCCCTCCCACCTGCCAGGATCTGCAATCTGCAGTGCAGGCAGACCTCAGGTTTCCAGGCTGCATCTACGAGGGCAATGTTGACCTAATTAATCTCTGAAACAAACGGGAGAGAAAGACTTGCTGCCGTATGTTACAGACTGAAATCCTCTCCCTCTCCTTTGGCTCTCCTGGCCCCGGGGATTCATCCCAGGCAGGTGTGCCTTTGATTGCAGCAGGTTTTGAATCCTCTTCCCTCTCCTCGCGGGGATGCCACATGCTGTCTTCTGACCTCGTTAGCTTCTCCTCCTGTTCCACTTCCCCGCTCTGCGCTCCCAGCCCCGGCGATGCGCTAATTACCACAAAGCAATCTGCAGGAACGCGCTCCTCGCAGCGGGGAGGGGAGGGAGACTCACTCAGGGGGGAGGGAGCAAACTGGGCGAGCAAGAGTTTGGCTTAGCAAGGCTGAGGTTTGAGCTTGTACCAGGCTCTCCCCCTGCCCAGGTCAGTGGCAGGTGTGGCACACGGGTCAGTGCCAGGTACGGCACATGGGTCAGTGCCAGGTGTGGGACATGGGTTAGTGCCAGGTACGGTACATGGGTCAGTGCCCAGTGTGGCACACGGGTGCCAGAGACAAAGAGCTCCCCATGTTGGTCTGCAAAGTGGGATCTGCAGAGTGGGATCTGCAGATTGGGCTGTGCTGTTTGCCCAGGGCCAGCTGTGGGCTCTCACACCACAGGGATTTGTGTGGTCACTTGGTGTGCCTCAGCTGCATCCGAGGCATGGATGTGCTGTGCAGGACAACCCAAACCCCCAAGGCTGATCTTTGCCAATTAACCATCTTCCCTCAGCTCCAAATTCCCCTTGGAGTAGCTCCTGCAGGCAGACAGGGCAGGGCTGCACAGAGCAGGGTTCTCATGCAGAGTCCTTTACCCCATTCTCTGGACAGGGCAGTGTCTGGGCACCACTGCTGCCATGTTGTGTGTGAGGAATATTCAAGGTATTCACTCCGGGAATGCACCCCTGGCAAATGCACTTAATGAGCTGCCAGTTTTCAACTGATCTGTGCTCCACAGCAGAGCTGGTGTGTTCTTGGAGCAGGGGCAGAGATCCCTTAGAGATCCACTCCTCTAGCACTGGTTGAAAACAATAAAACTGGAGGGGGATGGAGTTTGAGTTAATTTTGGCCAGATGGAATGACAAAATTTTCCTCTTCACAGAGAAAGAAACAACATCAGTTAAGGAGACAACCAGATCCTGATGCCCCTTGTCTTGCTGCAAATATAAAGCAAACCTGTTACAGCTGGTGGAACTGTATTTATATTGAGCTGGTGTGAGTGAAATTAATGTCAGCTTCAGTAAATTAACAGCAAGACAAAGGAAGATAAAAGCTAGGCCCTCTGAATGTGACTGAGGGGTGAATTGAGGGAGAGGAGGTGATGCTCAGGGAGGACATTTTCAGTGTGAAAGCTGTCTGGGAGTGAGGGAAGCCATGAAGTGCCACCTCACCCAAGTGCAAGGCCATGCCATCACTGAGATGGTGCCCATGGGGTCTGACCACTCCTGCACATTTCAATTACTTGTGTGATCCCAACTGATGCTTCTCTCTTTTTTTCTGATTTCAAATATCACGATCCAGATCAGCAAGACATCAAATCCATGAAGCGCAACCACTGGATTGCTGGAGTCTTATGTTTTCCTTGTGCTCCTTGGTCATGTTCTGACTGCAGAAGCTCCTGGATAAATCCAGCCTCGGTTCCTCTCTGAATTCACCTCAGGGTACATTTTGCTGAGGACCTGTGTGTGCCTTCAGGGCTGAACCACCTTTTGGTAGTTTTTAAAGGAAGTGCCCTTGTTTTCTGCTGCTATTCCACTTCCTTATCTTTCTAAACCCTTCCATTGCTCTCTTTCTTCCTTTTTTACTTCTATTTTAATTACTTGGTTAATAGACCCCCCCACCAGCCTCTACCCATCTCTGACATTTTTGCATATCAATTGTGATGTGATAAGCAAAGGTTGTTCTATCTGCTTGCATTACTCACTTCTCACCTGATTTTTGGATCTTGTTTCCTTTCTGTTTATTTATATTCTCTCCTGTAGTTTCAGAGCTGAGGGTCACATCCAGCACTGGCAGAACCGCCGCTGCCACAGGCCAGGCACTCCCTGCTGGTTCCCAGCTTTGCTCTTCTGGCATTTTTTATATTCTGCAAAGTATTTTATGATCCATATCAAGGTTCTTGCCTGGGATCTGAGCCTCAGACTCCTGATGGCAATTCACAAGGGATTGAGCAGAACTGCTTTGGATTCTCTGGATTTTGTCCAGTCTCTGGTTTAGGTAAGCTCAATAAAGGCATCAGCCTGAGCCAGCCCCAATGTTCAGCTGCCTCACAGGTGGGCCCAGAGCCCCAGTGGACACACCAGGACCCCAGGCTGCCTGCTGACCTAAAACTGGTCTCAGAAGCACTGGCTCCATGTTCACGTTAGTTCCACTGTTTCCCTGAGGGTTGAAGAACCCTATAAACCATTTCATGCTTTCCAGGGTCAGCATGCTGATCTGAGCCTGTGTGGGGCTGTGGCTGCCCATGTCCATGCTGGAAGATGCACAGACTCACAGCCAGTGGTGAGCAGAGCTGACCAGGGAGCCCTGGCCCCAGCTCTGAGACATTCCTGCAGCCTCAACCTCTGAAGCACAGCCAGGTAAAATCAGCTTTGGAGGGAGCACTGGGTGCAAAACACACTTAGGTGGAAGATGTGAAAATGTCTCGCTTTCTCGTGATGCTTGAGGAGGAGGTGTTGCTGCAACACTGATATTTTTGGTATGGAATAGGTTTCATCTTCTTTCCTACCAGCTCATAATGACTCACCTTTGAAGTCCACGCTTTGCTGTTGCCTTGAGGGGCTCAGAAGTGCCCTGGCAGAAGAAGAGAAGTGCAAGAGCTGCCTGCTCTGAAGGCAGCAGCACAGGGTGGGATTCCCGTGCTGTCCATCACCTCCAGTCCATCCCACAGCTGGGATGGTGCCTGTCTCTCTCCTCACAGGCTCTGGAAAGGAAACTCCCAAGCTCCAAACCTGACCACAAGTTAGGTGAGATAAATGCCACCAGCACTTTAGCTTTGTTCCCACCAAAATGTTTCTCCAATAGGCAGCTCTGGAGTTGTTTCACACCGTTTTGGTGTTTGGATGCACTCAAATGGAGAATGACTCAGCCCCTCCTCCCCAGTCTGTTTTCAAAGGGCACATCCTTCTTTTGATGTAAATTAAGCTGGGACACTTTAGCCACTTCAAGATACAGATATTAATGACTTTTGTTTGGGAGCATTGGCATAGGAGCCAATTTGATGGCCAGTTTTCCTCTGGGGAATCTGTGCAACTTCTTCAGTTAATGGCAGGGATGTGCTGGAGCAGACACGGGTCTGGGCTGCCCCATCTCACTCTCTCACTGGGGCTGGGGTCCAATGACACCCAGGATTTGTGCCCCAGTTGTGTTGTCCTGCGGGGAAGGGGCCCAGGATCCACTGAAGGCTGAGGAACAGAGGGACAGAGGGACATGAGGCCAAAGGGCCACAGATCATGGGGCACTGTCAGTGCCTTGGGCACCCTCCCTTCCTGCAGGATTGGCTCCCTGGGCCAGCATTGTAAGGGAGAGGGATGGTGACCTTGAAGAAGCTGCTGAGCTGTTGGGAAGGAAGCTGGAGCCTTTAAGGGGCTGAACCCTTTCCCTCAGGATCTGCCTTCAAACCTGGGTCTGACCCTCGTCCCCAGCCTGAATCACCACACATCTGAGTCCCAACCCTGGCCATGGGTCCCTCTGAGCCAAATCCTGACCTGAGAGCTGAGTTCCTGGCTCAACCTTGCATCTGCATCGCACTGTGAGCTTGCCTGATGGCCTGGCCTTGCAAATGACCATTGACCCATCTCCTGCATGCCCTCGCTCGGTGACTGGCACTGGGCACTGGCTGTTCCACATCCAGGTCCCACAGACGCTCAGTGCTGCTCCATCGTAGCAGGATGGGGCTGATTGCTCAGCTGCTTTGACTCACACCATAACTCAGCTCTTCAGAATGCTTGACATCTCACTCCTGGATGCGATGTCCTTTAAGAAATCTTTTTTTCACCTTCTATTCCAGTTTTCACTTTGAGTCCTCTGCACCCCCATGCCATGGACACACAGATCCATCACTGCAGGACAAGTTGTACCAAGGAATGTGGCTTCACTGTGCCTGGTAAGTCCCCAGCCAGGCAGGTTCCACCACAGGGGACTTTATTTGTTACTTGGGCTCTTTTGGAAAGGCACCATGGCAGTCAGGAAGACACTTTGGATGTTTCCTTCAGAAGCATCTGCAGCTTGTTTTCCTCACGTAGGTTTTGGCACCAAGGAGGAGGAGATGGAGGTGGGGAAGTGCTGGTCTTGCTCCCAGCAAGGCTTCCTGCAGCTCAGGAATTTTCAGCAGGTTTATGGAGCTAAACATCTCTGTCTGACACAGGTGCAGCAGAACCTTGTGCTCACCAACATATTGATTATTTTTTCCATTGGCAAAATGATGATTTTATTATAAAGGCTATGATTTTACTGGCTATGATTTTACTTGTAGCCAATGACTCTTCAAACCATGGAAATACCAAAATATGTGAAATTGTTATTGCATAATCAAAAAAAGAGACGCATCATTTGCTGCTCATTTTCCAGATAACAATAGAAGGGTGTAAACTTGGAAAATTTGGGATGTGAATTGCAGGAAAATGTCTTCAGCTTAGAAAATATGACATTGCAACTGGAGATGTGAACACTGCCATTGGAGAAGCTCTATCCAGTAATTACTGGAAAATAGGAATAAATATTGGCCTTAGTTCACACAATGCATAGGCACTGCAAAACACACAAAAAAGTTACCATTTGATTGCCAGTGTTTTGTTACACCAGTTTTTCATCTGCTTTTCTTACTTCCCCAAGCTCTTCAGACTTCCAGAATTTACCATTACAGGTTTACATTTTTACAGATTTGTATTTCATTTTACACGTTTAATTTTTCAGACTTTAGCACATGGCAATCATAGAATCAGAGAAGAGGCTGAGTTGGGAGGGATTAATCAGGGTCATCGAGTCCAACTCCTGGCCCTGTGCAGGACAGTCCCATCCTGTGCCTGAGTGTATTGTCCAACACTTGTCCAAGGCTGCCCAAATGACCACAACCCTTAACTTTTTTAAGACTATGAGGTTGAAAGGTTTTTCAATAAGTTTATCACTATTAAAATATTGTTTTATGTTCATTGGCCAGTCAATGTTTTGCTGGTTTAAAGGGTAACAGATGAGGATGATGGAGTTTGGCTTTTAGGGAGCAATTTAGATTTTTTTTATATCTTCCACTTCAAACCTCGGGTCTTCCCCTTTCTTTTCACACAGGCACCTTCTCGTGTTCATTCTTATCTCAACGAGGGGTGGAAATGACACTCCCTTGTCAGGAATGCAAACCTCTCAGGGTGATTCAGCTAACACCAAGATAGGAATCAGACACAAACCCACTGCAGCTTGGAGTTTTATGAATTAGCCAAAAAATAAGTGCCCTGAAATGTAACAAACTGCCATAAAGATGTGTTTGCAGGAATACATCAAAGCCTGTCATGATTTAATTGTATTTTAGTCCAGGGGCAGTTGATAGTTGAGGGAAAAACATGTGCTGCATGAGGGATTTTTGCTCTTCTACAATATCTTGTGGAAGAAGAGGCAGCACTTCCCCTCCCTGAAATTGTCACTTATTTCCAAGGGTTACTGAAAGATACCTTGATTTTTCAGCAAATATTTTCTTTCTGATATGTTCCTTACCAAAGAGAAAAACTGCCAGCTTGAAGAGCTCAAGACTTTATTTATAAATAAGTCTTTATAATTATAAATTATTTATAAATGCCAGCTCTGCTTCAGGTATGAGGATGTCAGGACTGCTCCAGAAGGGTTTTCTCACCCAGCCATCCTTTGCAGGGCCACAGAGACATTGAGAGATACCTGGCTTGTAGTTACTCCTTTCTGTCCTGCTTGGCACCAGAGTTTATCCAGGAGAACATTAGATTTTGTTTCCACAGCATCGTTGTGCCTGGCAGAGGGAGTCTCTGCAGAAATTCCTGTCAAAGCAGCAAAATGCTGCTGGCAAACGGATCCCATCCCTTAATGGGGATCAAAGGGTCCTTTGTTAATGGACCAGAATCTTTCTCCGGGGCCAGAAGCACTGAAAGAAATGGCAGAACTGGGTACTCTAAGAAGAGGTGGTGCTGAATAAGCTCATCATGCTCAGTGATTTGTGAAACACTTCCAGTTCCCCTAGAGCACCTTGGTCCTCCTGTGCTGGTGCCGTCCAGGGCAGGGTTGGTTTTTGCAGCAGGGGGAACAGGCACAGGTTCAAGACCCTGAGGATATCCTGCACCACCTCAGCTCATCACCGGGGACAGGGGAAGGGGAAGGGAAGCTCTTCCCGGCAAGAAAACACTGGTAGAGACACCGGTGTTGTTTATTGTCCAGGGAGTATTTTCGTGTGAATTGTTTCTTTTCTTGTGCCTTCTATCATCACTGTAGTTTTGTTTTGTTTCTTTTGTTGCTGTTTACATTAAATTGTTCTTATCTCAACCCATACTCTTCAAATTTTGTGCCTCCAATTCTCCTCTTCAATCTTCCACAGCAGGGAGGGGGAAAGAGAGGAGAGAGTGGTGCTGGTGACCTTCACTCATCCCCAGTGTCCCTGGTGTGATTTCTGTGACCTTGTATGAGATTTTTCCTCATCCCCTGTGCAGGTGTGATTTGAGGACACTGCTTTTGCCGTGGCCACAGTGACTGCCCAGCTTTCATCTCCTGAGTTTCCTCTGCAGGAGCCAGGCCAGCACCAGTCCCACAGGTGGCTTTGGGAATGTTTCTCCCAGAGTTTGTGCAGATTGCAGCAAGCACTGTCTTGCTGCAGCAGGTCTCCATTCCACCCACCAGCTGAACAGAAAAAGCTTTTGGGTGTGCACATCAGGAGGAGGAAGTGTCTGGGTAGGGCAGAGGATTAGGGAGAGCAGCACAGAAATTAATGAAGTTCAAGATTTCTCTCCTCAATGCCCAGCCCATCTCTAGTTCCCATGGCTTTCATCTAAAAACTTAGAGATTTTCTACAGCCTTATTCCATAGTTTTCCCACAGCTTTTCTATATTTTTTCTGTATTTTCCTCAGTACAAGAAAGATGATGAGGCCCTGGAGCATGTCCAGGGAAGGGAACAGATCTGGGGAAAGAGCTGGAGCACCAGGAGAAATTGGGGGAGCTGGGAAAGGGGCTGAGCCTGGAGCAAAGGGGGATCAGGGGGGACCTTGTGGCTCTGCACAACTCCTGACAGGAGGGGACAGCCGGGGGGGTCGGGCTCTGCTCCAGGGAACAGGGACAGGAGGAGAGGGAACGGCCTCAGGCTGGGCCAGGGGAGGTTTAGGTTGGATATTGGGGAAAATTTCTTCATGGATAGGATTGTAGACAGCGCAGTAGTGGAGTCCCCATCCCTGGAATTGTTCAGAAAATGTATGAGGGTGGCTCTTAAGGATGTGGTTGTTGGTGACCATGCTGGTGGTGCTGGGTTGATGATTGGACTCAATGATCCTAAAAATCTTTTCCAATCGTAACAATTCCACGATTTTACGATTCTGTAGAAGCTCCTCCAGGGTGCCCATTCCCATTGGGATATCTGGATTACACAGGGAAACCTCAGCAGGATGGTGGTGCTGGTCAGCAGCACTGCGTGGGCCATCACAGCCACCCCTCACACAAATCTGGAGCAGCCAGTGACTCCTCTGATAAAAACCCTCATGGATGGTTTAAGGATGAAATAATACATTGGGCTTGTGGAAGGCTGGCTAGCTGAGAAGGGTATCGTAGACATGTTGCAGCCTGGTGAGATGGAGGGGTACAGGTATCACACTCAGCTAGGATAGTTGCTGAGATTGTGTGAACAATTATTCTGAAGCAGTGGGAAGGCAATGCAAGGACATCATGTTTTTAAGCTGCTGGAAACTCCCTACAAGATACTTGTGTTGGTTAGCCCTGGGAAAAAGTAGAAGTAGATAAGGAAAATTGGCAAGTGAATCATTAAAGGTGGAGTTGATGTTTAGGACGTGGACCTATGAGATATATGTATTACAGAATATGTATGAGCTAATTATGTGTGCTATAAAACTTAGATATTGTTTACAATAAATCGAAGTTCACTTATAACTCATATTGAGTGATCTGAGTCTTCCCTTCTGCAAACGGGCTGACAGCAATAATGCACACCTTTTCTCCTGGGCAGGTGAGGCTCAGCACGAGCCTTTCCTCCCTGGTTTCTGTGCCCAGAGCTCCATGTGCCACATCCCGAGGGATTTCCTGGAGGAAGAACTCTGTCATGGCTGGGTCAGTGTGTGCCTGTCCTGTCCTCCTCCAGAGCTGGCACCACACTCAAATGCTGCAGCAGGAAGGTTAATCAGCAACTGCAGAGGGAGTACTCGGGGAAAAACACATGTCCCTTTCAATTAAGCTTGCTCAAATCCACTGCAATGAGCAGAGGGCTGTAACACTCAATTATTCCTAGCAATCAAATTAAATTTATGCTTGTCATTAAAGAGTCACCATTTGCTGCCTCCTCAGGAGCTCTAATCATTACTGGGTTATCACTGAGGGGTGGTGAATGACTTCTTGTCCACGCTTTACCCACAGTCAATCTTCAGAGACGTCATTTGCGTGCTTTTTTAAGCCATTCTCGTCATAGGACTTGGAAAATACCCCCCAGTCTGATGTGTTGTAAAAATGGCTCAGTGCATAATTTGATTTGTAGTCTGGAAGAAAAAATCAAAGCTTGTTTCCTCCTCTTAATGCCAAACCCAGCAACTTTGAGAGAGCAGGAGGGTCTGAGTGGGCTCCAGTGTGGGGACAGCACCCCGAGGACCTCAGGAGCTCAGATGAAATTACTTTTGTGATGTAGCAGATGTGGTCAGGTCTGAGATGTCATCACCTCCTCGATTCTTGAGCTGGGCAAAATGTTGGGTTGGAACTTTTAGACAGAAAGTACAGGCTTGGCAACACAAATTATTTGTGGGTCTGTCTTATTGTTGCCACATTCGTATTTTAAAAATTATAACCCAATGTCCCAAGGAGCTGATTTCCTGCAGGGGGGTTGTGTGTCTGTGTGTGAACCCACCAGGGCAATCAACAGGCCACAGATGAAATGCCAAGAGCAGATTTATTTCATTACCTTGCTAAAACCCTGGGTGGCAGAGGAAAGTGGGGACATGGGGGTGGTGACACACAGGGACACTGCTCCAGCAGGTTCATCTCATCCCAGCAGGGACAGACTCACACAGGGACACAGAGTGTGTGTTATCTCTAACAGAAATTCTACTTCTCCAAACAGGCAGAGGATGAACAACACCAGGCACAATAGGTGAAGTTTTCCCACACATTTTTAGCATTCTTAGCCAAAAGATCAGCTTGAGCAAAACTATCCCCTTCTCAGCAGATCTCCCAGTTCTAACCCTTTCCTCTGGACAGTCTGCCTCTTGTCTTTCTCCACAGAATAACATTTGGAGTTTTTCGCTAGCATGGATCACATTACACAGAGACATCAAAGTCCAAAACATGTGAAATTCCTACACAAAAATTAGTATCTGTAAGAGTATCCACCAGTGTTCTTCCAGTAAAGGTACAGATCAAACAGTCATTCATTAACACTTTTAATAACTCAAACGACAGTTCATTGACCATTTCCTACTCTTTTCCAGCAGGAAAATTCATCCAGGATTTGTAAAATGGCAATTATTTATGGGAACCTGTTCATTTTGTGAGGGGCTGTTGTGTAGTGGATACTTCTCAGTACTAAGAAGAGATGAGGAAAGAGTTGGGAGAAGGTTAAAAAATGACAGCAGATTCTTCTGAGGTTAGGAAATATTATGGGTATCATTGATCTTCCACCCAAACCAGAAACAAAGTAGGAAATTATGTCCTTTATGGAAGTTCATTCTCCTGGTTTCATGTAAGAATATGGAACTCTCCTGGTTTCATGTAAGAATAGTTGTTCTTAGGGTGCCCAGGGATGGGGAGCAGAATCCCCCATCACCAAGGGAAGGGGTCAGTGACCTGTCACACCCCTTGAACACACACAGGTCTCTTGGGATCCAACCAAGGCCTCTGAAGGAGTGGCAGTGGTGCTCACTGAGCACTTTTCCATCATTTATCAGCTCTCCTGACTCATGGTAGGGGTCCCAGTTGACTTTAGGTTTGCAAATGTGGCGCCCACCCACAGAAGGAGATGGAAGAAGGAACCTTCTCTCTCCTGCACTCCCCTGAAAAGAGGTTGTACCCAGGCAGGGGTTGGTCTCTTCTCACAGATAAAAACAATAGAACAAGAGGAAATGACCTCAAGTTCCATCAGGGGACATTTAGTTTGTATATGAAGGAAAATCTCTTCATGGATAGTGTGGCCAAGCCCTGGCACACCTGGAGCCACCATTCCTGAAGGGACTGAAAAGAGGAGCAGATGTTTAACCCAGGGACGTGGTTTAGTGGGACTTGACAGGTTTAGGGTTGAATCTGGTGATCTTACATGTCTTTTCCAACCTAAATGACTCAATGAAGTCCACTGGGTCTGGAGAGGCTTTGTGTAAAGTGAAAAATTATTGAGCCAGCCCAGGGCAAAATCTCATTTCCAAGGCAGACTGGGCCATTTGGCTGGGATCAGCATGGTACAGTGCATTTCAGCTATGCCAGCAGGCCTGGACGAGAAAAAGAATTCATTCTTCAGAAGAGATTTCTAGCTGCACAATCTGGACCAAAATCTGGCTAAAAGGTACTGTGATCTTTTCTTGGCATGTCCCTGTTAGCCTTTTGCTGTTGCACAATCATTTAAACAGATACATGTGCACGTAATCATAATTTACTCTGGATTTATCAATACTAAATTCAGTCGTTGTTGAATGCTAACAATAAAAATGCTGTCATATTTGAAGAAGTGAATTTTAGAGAAGTTGGACAAGCAGATTTTTTTCAACTTAAGTGCTTTCTCAAGAAAATACATGTTCACAGTAGTTTGATATACCAGCTCACATGGGCAAGTATATTTGCATAAATACTCAAATGAGAATATTTGCACGAGTAATTAGGACATGTTTGTTTTTCACGAGTGCTTATTTAGAAGGAAGTGTTTTTCAACCAAATATTCATAAATAAAAGAGGTCATGAATGCAAACAAAATGATTCATGGGGATTAGTCCGAAAGAAGATTTCCCTGTGTGTCTGCAATATTTCCACTCACCTCTGGCTGCTGTGTAGCCAGTCATCTGCAAAACCTGATGAGCTCTGACAAGGCCTCTCCAAGTCTGCAGGATCATCTGGAGCAGGGACAGAGGCATTACTGCAGGTTCCCCAAAGCACTGAGCTTCTGCTGGTAATTAACAATATAAGAAATAAGAATATTAATTATAATAAAATAATCCTGGCCCAACACGAGCCCCGAGTCTGGGCTGACACCTGCTCATTATCCCCAGGATGCCATGCCCGGTTAATGCTGCCTGAGCCCTTTAAGCTGGATCCCAAGGACAGGGCTCTGCTGTGTGTCTGCACACACAAGGGACTGACAGCAAAGATGCTGCTGAGTCTTTTGTAAAGAGCCTGCATTGATTCCAGAGTTTCCTGACATGTTCCTGCCTTGATTCCAGAGCTCCTGACGTGTTCCTGCCTTGATTCCAGAGCTCCTGACTGTTCCTACCTTGATTCCAGAGCTCCTGACGTGTTCCTGCCTTGATTCCAGAGCTTCCTGACATGTTCCTGCCTTGATTCCAGAGCTCCTGACATGTTCCTGCCTTGATTCCAGAGCTTCCTGACATGTTCCTGCCTTGATTCCAGAGCTCCTGACTGTTCCTGCCTTGATTCCAGAGCTTCCTGACTGTTCCTGCCTTGATTCCAGAGCTCATGACATGTTCCTGCCTTGATTCCAGAGTTCCTGACATGTTCCTGCCACTCCCCGTGGGAGCACAGCCGACCCTCATGGCACAGCTCCGTGCTGATGGAGCCAGCAGGGCTGTTCCAGGGTGTCCATGCTCTCACCTTCCCTTCTGAGGGCTCAAATGCAGGGTCAGGGTCTCTCTCAGCTGGGTTCTGCTGTGCTGATTCCATGGAACCTGGCACGTCCCTGTTAGCCCTTTCCTGCTGCACAATCATTTAAACAGATAAATATGCACATGATTGTAATCTACTTTGGGGTTTATCAATACCAATTTCAGTCACTGTTGAATGCTAACAACAAAAATGCATGGACTCTTGCAGTCCATCTGGAGGAGGTCCTTTCCATACATTTCCTTCTTCCTTCAGTGTGATCAGTAGAAGCTGAAAGGATCTTTGTTCAGGATTTAACAATCTCACAAACCCTCTCCAGCTGTGGCTTTCTGAGTCATGTATGTTGGCTTTTCAGAGCAGATCAAAGCAGACACTGGCCAGGTGTCTGTAGGAGCTGTTTCCAGTCCTCTGCGGCCTTTAAAACTCAAAATAAAGGCAGAATTACGAAATAGTGGCGCAGTGGGTTTGACCTCTTAAGGTGGTGTGATAACATCACGGAATTCCTCCTCAAGAGGCACATTCCACCTTCCCAGTGCTGCCTTTGCAGGCAGAGCAGGAGCTCCTGAGCAGCCAGAGGAACTCCAGCCTTCAGCTGGAGCTGCACAACCACAGTGGGTCACTCTGTCACAGTGAAGGCACAACCACAGTGGGTCACTCTGTCACAGTGAAGGCACAACCACAGTGGGTCACTCTGTTATGGAGAGCTCTCAGCAGTGATGTGAGGTCCTGGAGGATGTAAAGAAGGGTCAGAGTAGGTCTTGCAAGTGGAGGGTGAGAAGGAAGGGAGATGTTGACCCGAGGATGAGCTGAGGACTGACTGGTCCAGAGGTGTTTCAGCAGTGGTTTGGATGAGGGCCAAGAGGCTCTGAAGGAGAGATCAGAACTGGGGTCTGTGGGATTGCAGTTACCTGGCAGAGGAGGGGAAGAGCACAAAGGACAGAATCCCCATGGTTTGAAGAAAGGGAATATCACTGATTTGTGACTCTGATGGCTTTCACAGAAGTCTTATCAGGCACTGGCTCCAAATGGAAAGTGTACAGATAAGGTTTTCTAGAGTGTTTCAAGGCCCAGGAAAGCTCACTTCGACTGCCCAACCAAATCATTAACAAAGAAATGGGAGTGATACAGCTCATAAGAAACTTAGGTGGACAAATGGTAAATTGATTTCTACTGGGTTGTTAACCAGTAGTAGAATCATAACAGGACCCAATCAGTGCTGCAGCAAAGCAAAGACAATCTGGAAATAATTGTTAAAGCCACCAAGTCATCATGTCTAAGCTCAATCTTAGGACATGGCTCTCAAATCTGTTCTGATATCTTGTCCAAATATCTGATTGGATTCAAAGAACCAGAATTCAAAGAATCCAGCCTGGCTCTTCAGATTTACTGCTCCTACTATGCAGCTGCTCAGGTGGGCCTGGAAAAGCTTTGCTGATGCTGGCAAAAGCATCCCTATGGCAATAGAACCACCAGAGTTTGGCCTTTAGAATGCAAAGAAAAGTGAGTGAATGCTAACAGGATGTCTCTATGCCCAGGTGAATTGTATTTTCCTGGTGCAGAAATATTCCCAAAGCGTTGCATTTTGGGTGTACCCAAGAAGCTCCTGGGTGGCTGAGGTGTCACTGTTCCCTCCTGGTCCCCTGTCCCTGCCATTCAGGGGTCAGTGGGTGCTGCAGCTCTCCTCCCACTGTGCCAGCTCTGCCTGGCCTCTGGAGCAGAAATCCCAGCTCCACTGCTCCCCAAACACAGAGCACAGCGGGGCTGTCACAGAAGGGAAGACTCGGACCACTCAATATGAGTTATAAGTGAACTTCCATTTATTGCAAACAATGTCTAAGCTTTATAGCACACATAATTAGCTCATACATACTCTGTAATACATATATTTCATAGGTCCACGTTCTAAACGTGGGCTTTAATGATTCACTTGCCAATTTTCCTTATCTACTTCTACTTTTTCCCAGGGCTAACCAACACAAGTATCTTGTAGGGAGTTTCCAGCAGCTTAAAAACATGATGTCCTTGCATTGCCTTCCCACTGCTTCAGAATAATTGTTCACACAATCTCAGCAACTATCCTAGCTGAGTGCAATACCTGTACCCCTCCATCTCACCAGGCTGCAACATGTCTACGATACCCTTCTCAGCTAGCCAGCCTTCCACACGGGGCCAGCACGGTGTGCCTGGAGGCCAGCAGAGATGGAGGCAGCCTGGTGTGACCCGTGCCTGCTGTCACCCTGTGCCCCTCCCCAGGAGCTTGGCTGCTGTGCCAGGACCTCTGCCAGCGAGGAAAAGTCCTTGTGCTGCTCCTGCAATCCAAGGTCATGGATTAATGGGAGTGCTCAAGTTTACTCGACTCGATGCCCTTTCCAAAACAAACCCCCTTTACACGATAGGAAGTTGTAGGTTTGGGGCCATTAATGGTTTTAGAATTGCCAATGCCATCAGCACCTCACAGCTCCAGGAGAACAGCCTGAGCTCAGCAGGTTGAGCTGGAGATCCGTGCCCTACTTAGCTGGTGCAGATATTTGTCAGTAAGTGGGGCACTGAATAACCTGGGATCTGACAGCCTTCAGATCCTGTGTGGAGACATGTCAATCATTCTGGCTTACATTAAACATCTTCCCAGGCATCTGGACTATATTTTAATATCCCATCAGTGCCAAATTATAAACATGAACCACACATGCTAATCTCTTGATTCTGGCTTATTTCCCTTTCAGACTGTCCACGGAAGAAGGAAAAAAAGGTCTCTTGTCAGCAGAAGAAAATTATGAACCACGTGTGAGGGAGGGTGGAGCCATCACTCTGTGTCTCTCCTGATCCAACTGGATTTTTGCAATAAATTTAGTGTTTATGGCCATTTTCAACCTCTGCCTTGGTAATAATCATAGTGAAGACACCCAATAACCAGTAAATGGAATTATAACAGAGGAAATCTTTTGATGTTTTATGTGTGTTTCTCAGCTTGCTCTATGACGTGGTCCCACCTGCCCAGAACTGGAGCTGCTGTCCAGGAGGGACAGGGCAGTGACCACAGAGAGGGCACTGACCACCACCTTGTCCTGCTCTGGAGCAGCACTGGCAGCTCCTCAGGAGAATGTGGAAATCACTTGGAAGCTCTGACCAGCTAGCAGATGACTTTTACACCTTAAAGTAGCTTCTGTTTTATTCTTCTTCTGAGAATCAATTAGTGAAGGTAAAGAACATTTTCCTGGAAGTCCTCAGGATGGGATCTTCCACATGCAAAACCTGCTGAGTAACTCTCCCCTTCTCTCCACACAGCTCTGCTCCAGGGCCAGGAGCCCAGGCCAGCACAGAGGAGTGAATGCCCTTGGAGGTACCACAGCTCCATCTCTCCTCAGACAAGGACAGAATTACTCAAGGAAATAAAACAACAGCGATCTCCCTGCACACCATAGGGGAATGAAGAGATGGAAGAGCTGGGGCAGCACCTTCTCAAAGACACTCAGCACCCCCAGGAGCTCAGGCAAACCCAGCAATCTCTTGGGGAAACTTCTCCAAGGAGCTGCTCCTGTCCCATGGAGCACAGAAACTGCCCAGTGTGGATCACAGGCCAGGAGCTGGAGAGACCCTTCCCAAGGAGGATGTTAGAAAATCCTGGGCTTCAGCCCTGCTATGCCTTTTTTGCCACAGTGACCTTCAGGTGACCTTGCCTCCCAGTGTGAGAGCAGCAGCAGAAGTGGTTTCAGTCCACTGCAACTGGAATGGACTGGGCAGTTTGCCAAGTGAGTATCTGTTGGGTTAATCACTGTGCAAATCTAATCAGGAACTGGAATGTGCCAGGCTCGTTACTGAAATTAAATTCACCTCCAATTAAAGAGAGAGCTACAAGCTTCCATCATGCAGAGGTGCCCCTAGGCTGCCCCTCCCAAAACCAACATCAAATCCAGTCCTGCTGAAGTGCAGGTTTGCTGAGCTCTGGAGGTATTTCCAGGTGTGAGGAAGTGAACTGCTGCTTGTGATTTCCCCCAAGGCTCTGCCAGGAGTTTACTGATGCCTTTAATAAGTCACCTTGCAAGTCAGGAGCAACTTCAATGGTAGGATTTCCAAGAGAGATCTGGGGACACGGTAACTGGAACACCTCCCATGGCATGGTTCTTGTGAGCACCTTTAGAAATTCTCACCTTCACATGCTGAATCTTTCCTTGGGACCTACGCACCTTCTGTCTACACTGTGGAGCCCAAATTAAGAAATTAAGTTTGTGCTGAGAACAGCAGGGCTGCAAAGTCAAGCAGGTAAAGTGCAGGAAGCTGACTGAGAAGTTGTTCAAGCTTCATTTGCCCCTTTGGCTTTTACATTAGACCCACACAGCTTAATCACATCATCACTGCACATCACACCATCCCTGCCTCCATCTGTGATTCACCTGAGCATTATCTGATTTCAGGGAAAAACCTTTAATATCTCAGCTCTAAATACATGCCTGTAACTGAAATCCAGCTCTGAAGGCTTGGCAGGACTGCAGATGTAATTCCCGACCTTCATCTTTTCTCCTCCAGTGCTGAAAGAAACAGCAATCCACTAAGATTAGGGCATGGCTTTCACCTGGAGATGGCCAACGTGGATGCAAAACTTGAAGGCTCCCTGCACACATATCCTTGGTCCATTCACAACTTCCACTGCCTACTCTAAAAATCACAAGTACTTCCAAAAATCTAGCTGGGGTCTGAACTCCCCTGCCCTCATGGTCAGACACCAGGGGTAGATTACAGGATAAAGAATCACAGATGAGGTCAGGTTGGAAGGGACCACAGGGGGTCACCTGGTCCCACCTCCCTTGCTCCAGCAGGGTCCCCCCAGAGCACATGGCACACCCTGGGATTAGCAAGACATTGAAAAACAAGATTTCATTTGTTTCCAGTATGTAAAAAATCAAATATGTATTGAAGAAAATACTTCATCTGGGTGTTCCAGATCTCTGCAGAGCTCAGTGACAGCAGGAGGAGACTTCATCTCTAAACAAAACCTGCTTGCTCCTTCTGAGGCTCAGGAGTCCCACGATGGCTTTGTCCCAATGGTCTGACAGTAGCCACAGGTGGGTGGCCAGGTGGCCCATCCTTGCCTTGGGGCAGAAGAGCACCAGCTCCTCACCAGCTCTCCTGTGCTTATTCTGACCCACTGCCCCACAACCAGGAGTGCTGGAAGCCATGAGGGTTATTGTGCCAGAATTCAGAAGGGTTATTGTGCCACCTTATTGCAGAGTTCTGGTCCAAACCTTGCTTTGGCATTGCTGTGTCCCTCTGACCTGGCAGGGTATGTCATTTTGGGACTGTGACCTCTGGCCTGGCAGACACTGCACACACAGGACAGAAGGTGCAGTATTTGATCAATGAAATCTCTGAAATCTCTCTGCCTTGGCTCCTTGAGCACCTGGCTCATGGCACGATTCATTTGGAGCCTCAGGTGTGCCCAGTGTCTCTGGATCAGCTTCCAGATGGCCAAGGAAATGTATTTGTCTGCCCAGAGAGGTTGGAGCCTGACTCCTGTCCCACCTTGTCACGTTTTTTTTTTTGTTTTTTTTTTCCCTGCAGGGTCCTGCATGCTGTTCCAAGGGTTAAGGAGAGGAGATGGCCCAGGGCTCCCAGGCAGAGACCCCCAGTGACCCTCTGGGTCACAGCCACCTCCCTGTCTGCTGCACTTCCCTCCTTCACCTGTCAGCAAAACTGCCGAGGAATATCCTGGAGGATTTTGAAACCAAATCACTGACTGGCACCCACTGTGGTGGGAGTTTCACCCATGATGGAGCTCACAGCATGTGATTGCTCTCAGCACCACTTGTTCTTCGTCTGTCCTTTGTCAGCTTCTCCATCCTCTCAGCCCATGCCCATGTCCCAAACTCCCACACACCTGGGTCAGGGGCTTTATTTTCTCCTCTCAGCAGCCCCTGCAATGCTAATTCCATGAAGTCTGCAGGAGAAATTTTCAGATGCTTTGAAGATTCCTGCAAAACCTTTCCTTCCTTCCCTCTCTGTTCCTTTGCAGGGGACACTCCTGGGTGACTCTGGCATGAGGATGGACCTCAGGCCAAAATCTCTTCTCTGACCCATGTCCCTGCAGGGGAACTGCTGGGAGCCATCCCCTGCCTCCTGCAGCCACTCTGCACTCTCCAGAGGGTCCTCTAGGACGGCTGCTGGAGCTCCTGCTACTCCAAAAAAATAAAGAACTTCTCCAGAATCTCAGGGCCTCCTGGTGTTCCCTCTGCTCCAGAGTGTCTGATGCAGTGGATGCTCCTGAAACCACCCACTCTGCTCCAGAGCTGTCCTGCAGAGTGTGAACCATCCCTTCTGCAGGGGGCTCATGCCTCTGAGAGGTGTTGGTTTCCAGAATGACATCTGGCCTCATTCAGGACTCAGACAGCTCTTCCCAGTCCTGTAAAGCACTCTGCTGTCTCCATTAATTCTGGATAAATTCATTCAAACCCCACTTGTGGGTCCCACTTGGGCCACATGAAAGCAACAGCGTCTGTCCACGTTATCATCTGCTGCATGGAAATTCCCCTCCCAAAATATTCACCAAACACAGCTCCAGGGGATACAGCTGGGATGTCAGACCCTCCATCCCAGGATCTGGGTCAGGGTCTGCCTCTGCTTTCCATACTCAGACCAAGACCTTCTGCCTAAGCTCATGAAGGACATTCAGAAGCTGGATGAGTTCACGGGCAGGTGTGAGGAGTAATTCTCTCCTTTGATGCACCTCACACAGTGTCTGTCAATTTGTTTAATTTGCTGAAATGCTGGTGGATTTTGAGCGTGGCTGGGTCCTTGTGGGGACTCCTCTGACACTGCGAGGATCAGGGAAAGGTTCCTCTGAGATCAGGGATCAATCTCTGCAGGACTCAGTCCTGGTCTCCTTATTCCTGCTGAGTTACATCACATTTCATAACACACTTAACAAGATCATTTGGAGTCACAATGAAAAACAGTTCAAAACCAGAGCTAGAAGAGGAGATCTGGCCTTTTAATAGTTTTTATACTTTGTGGTATAAAGATGTGATTCCTTTTTGCCATTCTAGGATCTGACAGCTGTCAATCCTTCCTTCGTGTTGCTCTGCTGGATTTGCACATCACTCTCCTGGGCTTGAGGCCCTTTACCCAAGAGTGATGTTCCCATCAGCGTGGGGATCCCTCTCTGGGCTGGTCACGCTGCCTCCTCCAGCCTGTGCTTGCTATCTGATGGCTCCACTGAGGATCTCTTTGTGGAGGTTCTGCTCCTGAAGGTTCTGTTCTCAGCTCCAGAGTTAATTGCTCACATTCCCTCTCTTTAGTGCCAAACCCCTAAGTTCCTCTGGGTTATCCAGCACTGAGCCTCAGTAGCTTCCTCCCTCGTGTGTTCTGGGAGGCTTTTCCAAAGTAGAGACACCAATTCCTGCTGGTCTCTGGAAATCTGGAGACTCCCATCCTGACTGGTTATTTCATTTGGTACCTATTTGGATCCTGTCCAGGTTCCAATCCTAAACCTGAAGCCCACACAGCCATGGTCCAGGTCAGACCTCCTGGGGGCTGATGCTCCTCTGCCTCACGATTTGGTGCCTCAGTTGTGCCGTGGAGCCCTGATGGAGCTGCTGATGGGACAGGGACTGAGGGCAGGGCTGTTCCTGCTCCCTGCCTGCTGACAGCACCGTCCTGCCTCACCCCAAACTTCTGCTCCTCCTGCACGAACACCTTCACAGGAAATGTCCCAAATCACTGGAACTGCTCTGGAGCTGAGGCATGGGGACCAGCACGGCTGGCTCGGGTGAGCTCCTTCCCCATGTCAGCAAATATCCACCGAGAGAGCAGAGCTGCTTTGGGTGAGCAGAGCACAGGTTTGAGGCAGAGCCGGACGAGCCTTCCCGACTGCCGGGGATGCGCTCCTTGTGATGGAGCACAACTCAGCCCTGCTCAAGGGTTAATTAACAGCGTCCTTTGCCTTCCGAGGGGCTCATCTGAGCACTTCCTTGTTGCCTGGATACTGCCCTGCCGCGGCTTTGGGGAAGGAACCTGCAGCTTCATTAGAAGAGGATGTTGGAGGGATTTTCAGGCTTTGCTGCTCTGTGTAAATCATCACCCGGGGCAGCCCCGAGGCGCAGCGGCTGCCGGTTACTATCAGCCGCACATCACATCCGTGCTCTGACAGGACAAGGAAGGGTAATTGTGTCTCTCCCCTTAATCAGGGGGCTGCCATTAGCTGCAGGAGGCCTTGGCCAGGGCTCAGCAGAACCACCGGCTCGGCACCAGAGCATCCCTGCGGAGCTGGGCTGGACCAGCCCGGTCACACATCATCAGCTGCGGGGAGTGGACACAAAGGAGGGACGTGGACAGCAAAGGAGGGACATGGACAGCAAAGGAGGGAGGTGGACAGCAAAAGAGGGACATGGACAGCAAAGGAAGGACATGGACAGCAAAGGAGGGACGTGGACAGCAAAGGAGGGATGTGGACAGCAAAGGAGGGACGTGGACAGCAAAGGAGGGACGTGGACAGCAAACGAGGGATGTGGACAGCAAAGGAGGAAGGTGGACTGTTTCTGTTGGTTAGATAGCAGACACAAAATAATAGATACAAAGATTCACATATACACACACAAAAAGTAACCCCTCTATTCTGAGACAGGCCTCTTTTACCACTTAGCAACCTATGATACATTTTGTGTAAAATAATTGGTTAGTGAGGCTGTCACTTTTTACTCATCAGCATATGATTGGTAGGTTTGCAAAAGCTACAGTATTAGTAATGTTTATAATTGTAAGCTACCTGCATTATTAATTTTTCATTCTAATCTCTTTTTTTTCAAGGCAGCCAAGGAGGTGGCGTTTTTCTCCTATGCAGGCTGTTAACACTCCCCTACAGTGGACAGCAAAGGAGGGATGTGGACAGCAAATGAGCAGCCGCCACTCATGGCCTGGAGGAAGGCTGCAGAGTGTGATCATTAGAAAATAAAGAACATCTCATGAAATGGTGACTTGTTCCTGGTTTTTTTCACATTAGCTGGGCTGTGCCTCTGCTGCAGCTCAGGTCTCCAGGCTGAGGTGTTTTGGATGTTGCTGCTCCAAAATGAAGGAACCCAAAGGGTCTGGGAAGGACTTGCACCCAGCCTCAGAAACTGAGCTCAGGAACACAACTGTGGAAATAGATTTTCTGACGTGGGAGATGCACATCTGTGGTAGCTTTGTCTCACATCACCTCTCCATTATTCTCTGCACCCATGGTGAGTGAGATGCCCTGGAGATTTTCTCTAAGTTAAGAAGCAGAGGGATATCTCCTCCTCCTCCTCTTCCTCCCTCTATTTTAAGGATAAAATTCCAGTTAAACTGGGCCTGAGTTCCTTGAATCCTCCCACACTCTCCAGTCACCACTTCTGCTCACCACATGACCTAAAGCCAGACCAAATTACATTAAGCAGAGCCATCAACAAGGTAAATGACCAGCCACCCTTCTCTTTGCCCTCCATGGTGCCTGTGCCAGGCAGGACCCAGCAGCCTGTTGGGGTCTGAGCAGGGGATGGGCAGGGAATCAGATGGAGCAACAGCCTTGGGAAGCAGTGCAGATAATTGGGATGGTTCATTAGAACAGAGGGTGTTGTGCAGTGGCTGTGCCAGAGCATTTGGAGGCTCCTCCTGGTCTGGAATGGCTTTGCTGAGCCCTTTCTCAGGTGTTCTGAGGTGGGGAGGCCCTGCTGGATGCAGGATTGCCTGGAAGTTAGCCCTGATGGCCAAGAGTCACATCTGGGGCAGGCGGTGGTGGAAGGGTTTGCTGTGCCCTGCAAGGCACCCGACATCACAAATCTGTCCCTCCTGCTTGAAGGCAGCAAAGCTGTGACTCTGCTCCTGGCCCAGTGACAGCATCTGCCAAGGGGACACTTACCTTCACCAAGGGGACCTTACTCAAGTGTCTTCCAAAGGTGCAAAACATTTTGGAGTGTAAAGAGAAAGTAAAAACCTCTCTGAGTTCTACTGATAGCCTGAGACACCTTCCCATCCTTCCATCCCTGCTGCCCCCTGAGGCACAACACGAGGGCTTGTGTTGTCCAGCAGAGATGGTGACAGCTTGGGTCCTGCTGGGATGGCTTCCAGTGTGAAAGTCTGGGATGTTTACCTGAAAACTATGGGATTTCAGAGCAGCAATTTAACAAAAAAATATATAACTCACTGGAAAATGGTTTGATTTTG
Organism: Malurus cyaneus samueli; assembly: GCA_009741485.1. Classification (NCBI taxonomy): domain Eukaryota; kingdom Metazoa; phylum Chordata; class Aves; order Passeriformes; family Maluridae; genus Malurus; species Malurus cyaneus. The sequence continues at coordinate 2,335,884 of CM019233.1, read as the reverse complement.
AGATGGAAAGTCTTGGTGTCAGCTTTAACATTTTGAAATGCGTTTTTCTTTTCTTGTTGCAATAGAATCATAGGATGGAATCACAGAATCATTGGAAAGGTTGGAAAAGATCTCCAAGATCATCGAGTCCAACCTGTGACTGTTCCCACTTCGTCATCCAGCCCAGAGCACTGAGCACAGATGTTCCTCATACACCACCAGGAATGGTGACTCTACCACCTCCCTGAGCAGCCATTCCAATCCTTAAACTCCCTTTCAGTGAAGAAATTCCTCCTGATGTCCACCCTGAACCATCTCTGGCAAAACTTGAGGCGTTTCCCCTCATCCTGTAAATGTATTAATTATACTCTTACTAATTATGACACACAAGTTCCCCAAACTCCTGTACCCTTATGCTCATGTACATCTCTGTCTTCATTAGAATATTTTGATGCAATTAGAAGCATTTCTGCTCCTTTTCTCTGGAATAGGAAACGCTTGTCCCTGAGTGATCCCTGGCAAACAGGCTGGGCAGCTCGTGGTGGTTTCAGCGGCCGCTGATGCTGCGAGTTCTTTCACAGATGTGGTTGAAGGTGCCACTGGCAGCTTCCACCCACGGCTTTCCTCCACCCAGTGATGGTGGTTTGATCTCCTGGTTGTGCAAGAGCTCTGTGATTTGTTGGTGTGAATTGAGGTTCTCCACTGCAGCTGTGTCTCCTCCATGCCATGAGCAGGGGTTTTTTGGAGTGAGGATTTTGTAAAGTGACACATCCCAACACCTTCCTCATGTTTAGAGGTTTTGTTGTAGGGTTCTGAACCCCTGGACCAAAGGTGGCAGACTCATGTGCCAGCCAGGCCAGCTGACAGCAGGATTGATGACAAAGCTACTGCTCCCAGAGTGTCCTCTCATCTGCTACACATAAATCACTTTATTTCACTTTGTTGTAACTGGACAACACCCAGAATGTATGAGGCAGTGACTCATCACCAGCCCAGCCATCCACATGCTGGGAGCTCAGCAGGGCAGAGACCTTCTCCATCCCCCGAGAGAGCCAGAGCAGCTCTCACCTGGAGCCTGGGAAACCATGTGTTTCATCAGAGGAACTCAGGGATGCACACTTAACCAAATTCTTACCAATTCTTCTCAAAACCCCACTGTGCAGTCAGTGAGGCCACACTGGGTGACTCTCTGATTCTAGGAAAGATTGCAGGATGAGTAGGCATAAATCACAAAATCACAGAATCTCCTGAGCTGGAGGGACCCCCAAGGATCACCCAGTGCCACCCCAGCCCTGCCCAGACCCCCCAAACCCCACCCTGTGCATCCCTGGCAGCGCTGTCCCAACGCTCCTGGAGCTCTGGCAGCCTCGGGGCCGGGACCATTCCCTGGGGAGCCTGGGCAGTGCCAGCACCCTCTGGGGACAGAAGAACCTTTCCCTGCTCTCCAGCCTGAGCCTGCCCTGGCCCAGCTCCAGCCCTTCCCTGTCCCAGGGATCGGAGCTGCCCCTCGGGAGGAGCTGCAGCCCCTGCTGAGCTCTGCCCTCAGTGTCCTCTGCTCCAGCTGAACACACCAAGTGCCCTCAGCTAACCATCACACACCTTCTCACAAATCACCAAAGCAAGCTAAAAGGAAAGGCTCCAGAAAAACACTAAGAGAGTTAACTGTGTGAGAAAGCAAAGGTGACCTGGTATCAGGTGACAGCTTCACTGTCCAGAGGACCTGGGGCCAGAAGTTCCACCTATTTCGGGTCCAAACTCCTGCCACGTTGCACCACTGCTGTGCAGTGCATCTGCATAAGTGTCCTTTAGTTTTTAGAGCCTGGCACAGCCACACAGGAGAGCTCTCAGCACCTGCTGGATGTGTTGTGTTTAACTGCCGGTGGTGAGCAGGAGACTCCAGGCTCCAGCCTGTGACTGACCAAAGCAAGCTCCAGCCCCGCAGCTGCTGAGTCAGGACACTCCAGGCCATTGTTCTGCAGCCCCTTGTGCTGGCAGTGCTGCCCATGGTGCCCAGAGCAAGGACAGTGCCATCCTCTGCTCGCTGCCCTCCGCCAGCACCAGGCACTGCTGTTTGATGGGTGTAACTCACTGGTGTTTGATGGGTGTAACTGGGACGAGCCTTTCCCCGCTCGGGAAGCGCTTTGTGCCGGTCCCGGTGCTGATGGAGATTCCATGGCCATGGTCCATGGATGTTCACCAGGTGGGGCTCTAGGACATGGGCGTCCCTCCTATGGAGACGCGGTCCTGCAGGGACAGGAGCGCAGTTTGAAGTTTCCTCCCTCTGCTGGTGGCTGCTCCCGAGCCAGGCGGGATCTGACACCGGGAGAGTTCGGGTGCTGCGCCTTCCCAGAGATCAGCGAGGACGAGGGGCCCTGGGCAGTTGGGGATGCCAGGAGCTGTCGCTGATGAGAAGCATCCGTCCCCCAGTGATTGCTGTGCTCCCCATGACAGGGATGGCCCCTGTGTGCTCTGGAGAATCACCAGGGACCATCCAGCTTGGAGGATAGGAGAGTAGCCCAGCAACAGATCAAGAGGGAAAGAAATTAGATATGGAGAGTTAATGTGCAGATTTGGATGTGATGACATCATAGAACGAAACACCCTGAGTGCTGAAGGGGACCCCCAGATTACCATGCACAGTCCCCCAAGGATCACCCAGCCCCACCCAGCCCTGCCCAGACCCCACAACCTCCGCCCTTGTGCATCCCTGGGCAGCTGTTCTGTCTCCATACGCTCCTGTGGCTCAGCCTCGTGGCCGTGCCCATTCCTCTGGGGACCTGGGCAGTGCAGCACCCTCTGGGACAGAGAACCTTTCCGACTTCCACCTAACCGCTTGCCGCTGCCGCAGTTCCCTCTCCCTTCTGTCCCTGTCCCAGGGATCGGATGCTGCCTCTCGGTGATGGAGCTGCAGTCCCGTGAGCTCTGCCTCAGTGTCCTCTGCTCCCGCTGACGACACCAAGTGCCCTCAGGTGTCCTCCATGTAGGCCTCTCCTGCCCTTCAGCATCTTTGTTGGTTCCTTCTTTGGACACTCTTTGATAGCTTTAGTTCCTTGTGTTGCCCAAAACTACACCCAGAACTGAGGTGATTGGCTTGACCTCCAGAATGTCAAAAGAGTGAGTCTGACTGTCCCCTCATGCTGCAGATTCCTTGCAGGTAACTGTTATAGGAACAAAAGGCAGTTGGTCATGGTTTGTAACCTGGCTGAACACCAAAAGGCACTCAGCATGGTTTTTCCCCCATCCGCTCAGATGAGGCAGTGGGGTAGAGCAATACCCAGTTAATCACGTAGATTTGTATGTGCTTTGTAGAATAAGATGGAGGTATTGTAGAGATTAAGATTTTCTAACTCCTATTGATTGGGGTTGTGTTTGTGTGTTTTTTCTTTTGTTTTTTTTTTTTTTTTTTTTGTTTTTTTTTTTTTTTTTTTTTTTGTTTTTTTTTTTTTTTTTTTTTTTTTTTTTTTTTTTTTTGTTGTTTTGTTTTGTTTTTTTGTTTTTTTTGTTTTTTTTTTTTTTTTTTTTTTTTTTGTTTTTTTTTTTTTTGTCTTTCGTTTTTTTTTTTGTGTTTTTTTTTTTCTTGTTTTGTTTTTTCTTTTTTTTTTTTTTTTTTTTTTGTTGTTTTTTTTTTTCTTGTTTTTTTTTTTTTTGTTGTGTTTTCTTTTGTTTTGTCTTTTTTTTTTTTGTTATTTTGTTTTTTTTTTTTCTTTTTTTTTGTTTTTTTTTTGTTTTTGTTTTGGGTTTTTTGGTTTTTTTGTTTTTTTTGTTTTTTTTTTTTTTTTTTTTTGTTTGTTTTTTTTTTGTTTTTGTTTTCTTTTTTGTGTTTTTGTTTTTTCCCCCGAATTTTTTTTAGCATGGAGTTTTGCAAATTAACCAAAATTTTGTTTTTTGCTTTTTAGTATAGTTGATTTTGTGTTTAGATTTCTTGATTTTTTGATCAAAACAGCTGAACAGTGTTCAACATAGGGAGCGGACTCTTTTTGCTGAACATGATGCAGGAAACTTCCAGAATTTCTCACAGGAGCCATTTTTGGGTTTTGTGGTCCATCCCCACCACTAAAAGCTGGACCAAGCAAAACCAGCCAAGGCAGCACCCGAAGGCAATGCCAACATCTGAGTGGTGTCACACTGAGAGCAGCCGTGCTCAAGAGTGCACTCGAGAGGAGCTGCAGCCCAGGACAAGGAAATCTGGCACCAGTTTGGCCAAACACTCCAGCCACTGCACGTCTCGGAAAGTCCCGGAGCTGAATGTCCTGCATGTTCTGCAAACAGGGAACTCTGCATGACTGCCACAGAACGGAATTAGGCAAATATATGCAAAGTTTCAAGGCTGTGTAATCACAGGGACAATGTGGAGAGCAGGGGAAAACTTCACTGCAAGATGTCCCAAGAAATGAGAGAAATAGCAGAGGAATTAAACACTAACAGCACAAACTCAACCAGGGCTCTCAGGTGATGTGAGGCAGAGCCAGGCAACCAGGAGGGAATGTGAGCAGAGAAAAACAAAACCCTGAAATGCCAAGTCATAGGGAAAATAGAGAAGTTCCCAGTGAGGGTCCATAATTTGCAAAATGTGTCTTACATGGGATGGGCCCACTCGGATGGTCATGTTGGGGTTGGGAGGATTTAAGGCCAGGCAAGTCTCAGACATTTGTTTAGTCAATGAAGCAGCTGCTTGGGCTCCACCCTTTGCACTGAAGAGATCAGGTTTTGCAGGAACTGAATGCAGAGAGGATGGCGTGTTTCATGGCTGCTTTATGGGGGCTGGATGAGTGCAGGGACAGCACTGGGAAAGATTATGGCCCTCAAGAACAGCTTGGACGTTTGATCGTCTCAGTGTCAAACGGTCTGACTCTGGAGTGGTGCAGAGCAGTCAGCTGCTTAGTTCAGATGTCAGAAAATATCTTTTCTATCCAGTCCAACTCCCCACATTTGATGGGTTTCACATCCTGAAGTGGCCTGGTGTGTCCTTTCACCTGTGCTTCAAAATGAAGTCTCTTTGAAGACAGTGGTGGAAAGATGAAAAGTCATGAGAGCAATGCCAAGTTACACACACCACACAGCCCAGATCTTGTGACTGCATTGTACGGAGGAAAATTATGAATTTGTGCATTGCTTTAGAAGATAATGAATGAATTAATTAGCAGCCTGGAGACTGTAGCCCTGATCTTAGGCTGGGTGTCATGACTAAAACTCTCCATAAAGAACAGCACAGAGAAGAAAATCTGCTAAGATGTCAGCTGTGCAGGAGATGGGACACGGATGGAGAGAAGAGGGACAAGGGATGGGACACAGGGATGGGACACAGGGGATGGGACATGGGAGATGGGCATGGGAGATGGGACATGGGAATGGGACATGGGAGATGGGACATGGGGGGATGGGATACAGGGGATGAGACACAGGGGATGGGATACAGGGGATGGACACAGGAGAGGGGACACAGGGGATGGGACACAGGACATCTCCACAGCTCAGCACCTGTCTGAGGAAGGAGGATGGGTGGAAATGTCACTCCTGAGTGGGGTCACAGTGGTGCAGGACAGTGTGGATTTGTGCTGCCTGCCCTGTTGTGAGGGCTGAAGCCCAGAGTGGGCGCTGGGGGTGAACACAAAGCTATGGGAATCACAGCTGATGTTCCACTGTGACAGGAGCTGCTGGAAGCTGACCTGATGCCAGCCAAGATGGGCTGGTGGCTGGAAAGGCTGTGTTCCAATTTCTCCATAGACCTGTGGAGGAGTGGAAAGGATGCAGAGAACTAGAGAAGAAATTGTGTGTTGTTAAAGCATGGAAGCAATGAAGATGAAACCTGTGCATGGGAAAAGTCAGGAAGAGAATGGGAAGGGAAAATCAATACTGAATTCATGTAGGCATTGGGAAAAAGTTGAAGCTTCAATGCCAGGGATGGAGATGTAGAGATGTCACCAAACGGGATGAGAAGAATTTATCCAACACCAAATTTATGTGACTATGCAGCTGCAGCCACTTCTTCATTCAGGGTCTGGGAACAACGGGGATAGCTCCTCCAAACACTTGCCCCTGGCCTGCAAAGAGGTGTGGAACCCCAGCCCTCCCTGAGCACTCATGGCACCTGGGAAGGTGTGCTCTCCCAGAGAAATCCAACAAAGCCCTTTCAGCCTGGCAGGTTTGGATTGCACCTCCACAGATGTCATTTGGAGTGCCTGGGTTTCGGTAACCACCAAGAGGTTTCATTCACCATCTCAAGGGTTTCCTTCCCTATTGGTCTCTGGCAGTGGATGGCACAGGATGTCCCCTGCAGGGACAGGTCCCTCTCACCCACTGGCAGCTCATGACTCAGGAACCTTCAGTGCCACCAAGAAACACAAACACGCAGCCCTTTATTATCTCTTTTCACCCAGATGAATGAACCCTGAATCAGATGTCAACAGCTGCTTGGCATTCCTGGAGATCTCGGCATGCTGCTGAGTTTATCTTCCTACAATTTCCTCGTTGAGAAAGCAACAAAGGGCCTCAGCACCCACTGCTCTGTGCAATAGGAAGCTGTGGTAGAGGTTGAGCAATCCAAGGAATGCTTGAAACACCCACTTGAGTTTTGGCTTTGCAGCTTCATGTTTTGCCTTTTCTCCATGTTCTTTTGGGCAGATGTCTCAGTTTCTCAATTCCTGCCGCTTGGCCTCAGTGTTTGCAGATCCTGCTCTGCTCGCCAGGAGCCAGTGCTGTGTTTGTGGAGCAGAGTGCACTATGGAAGCTGAGGAACAAGCAGGAATGCTCATGGACAGATCACTCTTGCAGCAGCACAAGAACTGCAGGGAGGGGACTGGCCATGGCACGGAGCTGTCAGGACAAACACAACCCCATGACTCGATGTTTTGTGTTCACACCTTCCACAGCTCACTCTTGGTTCCTGCTGAGCCCTGGCGAGCTCGTGCCCAGCTGTGCCAGCTCACCCTGCTCAGGGGCAGCTCACCCAGCCCACCCAGAGCTCTGGTGCTGCACAGGGTGACAGTCACAGGTGGCCAGTGCCTCACTGTTTGAAGCCATGATCCCTGCAGAAATGGGGAGTTTGGACAGCTCAGCTGCTCCCAGGGAGCAGCTCTCCAGCCAGGCTGTGTAGGACTCTAGGTGCTGCAGGTACCTCAGCCCCAAAACCCCCACAAGCAGAGTGGAATTGGGGGAGGTCAGTGATTCATTGTCACCATGCCAGGCTGCTAAGCCATCCCTGAGGCTGTCACACCTACCCACCCTTCCACAGGACATGGACAGGGGATGAGGTGCAGCTTGTGATGTCCTCCAGCTGTTACATTTTGAAATCCACACATCAGAGCATACCTGGAACCCCAGGAGTCTCCATTCCACATGTATTTGTGCTTTTCTAACCTCCAGCCTCAGCCCCAGAACACAGACAGGAGCAGGGCTGCATGGCCCTGGCCCAAACCAGCACTGGCTGTGGGCAGGGGGACACTCTGGGCTGCACTGGGTCTGTCACAGCTCTGCCTTTGGTGCTGTGAAGAGAGGCGTGTTCCTCGTGGAGATACAGGAGAGCTGACTGATGTTGTGATTCCACCTGGGGGTCTATGAACTGACTGATGTTGTGATTCCACCTGGGGGTCTATGAACTGACTGATGTTGTGATTCTACCTGGGGGTTTATGAACTGACTGATGTTGTGATTCTACCTGAGGAGTCCATGAGCTGACTGATGTTATGATTCCACCTGGGGGTTTATGAACTGACTGATGTTGTGATTCCACCTGGGCAGTCAATGAAGTCCCTTCTGCTGGCATCTGGTGGGAGCTGAGTTCTTGCCATGAGTCCTGTACCCCCTCCCTCCCCTGCTGATTTCCCAAATGATCACCTTTGGCTGCCCATGACCAGACTGTGACCATAACTGGCACCAGCAGTGGTGGAAACACCATCCACAGAGGGAATGGGAGAGAGCAGCCTCATGCAAGGACATGCACTAAGAGCTCCAGGATCAATTCCCTGCTCCCCAAAAGGAGAAGATCTCCCAGCTCCTGCTCTGGATGACCTGGAGGAGCTTTCTGCTCCTTTCTCACCTGCCTATGACCCAAAGGAGCCATGCCTATGGCTGTGCTCTCAATCTGACCTGGAGCAAAGGCCAACAGCATCCTGGCTTGTATCAGGAACGGTGTGGCCAGCAGGAGCAGGGAGGTCGTTCTTCCCCCATATTTGGCACTGGTGAGGCCTCACCTCGAGTGCTGTGTCCAGTTCTGACCCCTCAGTTTAGGAAGGACATTGAGGGGCTGGAGCGTGTCCAGAGAGGGCAATGGGGCTGGGGAAGGGCTGGGAACACAAACCCTGTGAGGAACGGCTGAGGGAGCTGGGACTGTTCAGCCTGGAGAAAAGGAGACTCAGAGGTGACTTTATCACTCTCTAAACTGCCTGAAGGGGCTGTGGGCAGGTGGGGTCGGTCTCTGCTCCCAGGTGACCACTCACAGAGTGAGAGAACACAGCCTTGAGCTGCACCAAGGGGAATATAAGTTGGATATTCAAAAAAAGTTTTTAACAGAAAGAGTGATAAAGCACTGGAATGGTCTGCCCAGGGAGGTGGTGGGGTCACCATCCCTGGATGTGTTTAAACAAAGATTGGACGTGGTGCTTGGTGCTGTGGTTTGGTTGAGGTGTTGGGCATGGGTTGGACTCGAGGATCTTGAAGGTCTCTTCCAACCCTGCTGATTCTGTGATCTGTGAAATTCTGCATCTCCTGCACAGTGAGGGGCTGCCCTTGGGTGTCAGCAGCCCCGGGAGCCGGCTGAGATGGTGAGCATTGCACAAACAAACACCACAGGCAGCAAAGCCCTGAGAAGAGCACGTTTTGCTGCACAAATGACCCTTTTCCTTCTCTCTCAGAGCTCTGCAGGAGCCATCTCCAGCATGCTGAGTGCCTGCAGCCTCCCCAGGTTTCCTGTTTTCATTCCAGTCTCTGCAGTGCTAACATACTGCATGTCTCGAATTCCAGCCCCGACAAACCAGGAAAAGGGGACAAGGGCAGATTCATGGGATTCGCAGAGTGTCTCCTGCCCTTTCTCCATCCAGACTGGGGATATTCACAACTCCCTGACCCCTTCCTTCTTCCTTTTTCTTCCTTTCTCTCTTCCAATTCCCAGAGTTGCTGTTATCCCTCAGCACCTTGATGCTGCAGTTTTCTGACAGGGAAGGGCACGGATTTACCCTGTTTTCCTAAAAGCAGCAGCGGGGAAGAGCTGAATCAGAGCTGCTGGTCTGGTGAAAGAGTGTGTACAAATGATTGCTCTGAGGCCTAAGAACTTCTGCCAAAATGTGGCATGGCCATTATAAAACCACTTCCATCAATACCACCACATCAGTGACTTTCTAATTCCTCCTCCTAATGGCATCAATCAGGCGTGAAACCCTTGAGCCAGCGCAAGGATTGTCTTGGCAAACATTTGATAACATTTGGAGTGCAGAGTCAGCCAGCCCCATCCCTCCTGCACCTTCCCTCAGCTCCCAGCCAGCGCTGACACACGGGACCCAAGACATAATAATAATATAATAAACTGGGAAATTGGAGGCTTTAGGGACAAATCCAGTCCCTTCAGTCCTGGTTAGCTGAGGCCAGGTGCTGGCAGCACAAACAGAAAGCTGTGGTCAGTCTCAGACCCAAGCACAGGAAAGTCTTTGGGCTTTTATGAAAACTTCTGGTGTTCCTTATTTTAAGATCATATTATTTCCCCACTGGAAGAGCAATTTGAACTGAGAGGTTTAAAAGACAAATGGTGTCTCTCACCACATTTTAATTATTTAACCAGGAAAGATCTGTATTTTTCTTACTTTTACTCATTTAAAGACACAGGTAGTTTAGAGTAAGTACACGGTTATTGAAAATTGAATGTGCTACTTCTTCAGGGAGCATCATACATTTAAAATGCTGCTTTTGCTAGTTCTTTTTTTTTTTTTACTCCTTTCACTTTCCCCGCTCCTTGTTTTTTGCCTTCAATACACCCCAGAGACACATTTTTCTAGTGAGAAAAAACAGAACAGTTTTGGAAAAATAAAAAAAAAACCCTATGTGAGAGACAAGACAAGATTATCAAATTGCCAATTTTTTGTCTAGGTTTAAAGCACAGAATCGCTGTGCTAAGTTCTCCAGCACTCTTGCACAGCTCTAGGAAAAAGGCTTTTCTGAGAAGGCTTTTCTGATGAAATCTCCTCTGATGTCCCCTCTTGTGTGGATCTTTTCAGGTGACCGTTCCCACCCTGTTTTTTAACATCACTCACAAAACACACATATCTTGCATGATCTGTGCCTCATCCTAACAAAGGTACCAACCTGAGAAGTTTTGTTCTTAATTCCTTAATTCTGATCTTCTTCCATTTAAAACCAGTCTCCTTCTAAATTTTGCTTATCCTTGAGAACAAGAATTTAGGCAGATTCATAAAAGGAAATGATTTTTTTTTTTTTGTGCACATGAGGAATACCCTGTTGTGACAATAGAAAAACAGAGAGAGGAACACAGCAGGAATGTTCAGGGCTTAAGCCAACCTCATTTAAGCTGATCTTCACACAAAGAACTCAGGGTGAGTCCCCAGGTGGGGATGGGACACGCTCACCTGCTGAGCACACAGCCCTCCACACAGCCCTGCGTGGGACTGGGGTGAGCAGCACCTTCTGGAAGGTTCTTTTCCCATCTCACAGTGTGGCTTTCCCAGTGTTTTGAACAGGGCAGGTGTAGGGTGAGCCACTGCTGTCCCTCAGTCCCCAAAATCCCCTCCATCCCAGCCTTGGTCTCACATTGTCCTCCCCTCACGCTGCTGACTGTCCTGCAGGCCACAATCCATGTCCTGGGGAGGAAGATGAGGTTTGTAAAAAGATAAAGTGGGAGGTTGGAGCTCCTGAGCCATTGTCTGTCCCTGACCCCTGTGCAAGGCAGAGTCTGACCATCAGATCACCCCTTTGCTGCTGGCAGCGCCCACAGCTCCCTCCATCAGCCCACGTGCCCTTCACTTCTCCCTCTCAACCTTCATTTAATGGCTTTGGGAGCCCAGTCTGAGCACTGCTTCCAGATAAAAACATCTGCTTCCAGATAAAAACATCTGCTTCCAGATAAAAGCGTTGGCTGGAGGCATCAATGGGATTTGTGAGTACATGAGGAGCAGAAGGAACCCTCAGAGTGGGCACAACCTGCACAAGCAGAAGCCAACAGGACCATCAGTGTTCACAAGCAGAAGCCAATAGGACCATCAGGGTATGCTGTGGGCAAGGCTGGAGGGCTCTGATGGAGGCAGAGGAGGCACAGAGGCCCTTTTTTCCATCCAGCTGGGCTTGGGGGGTCTGGGAGGGTTTGGTCAGGAGCAGGTCACAGGAGCAACGTGGGGTGAGAGGTGTCACAGAGGTCAGTCTCAGACCCAAGCACTGAGCACCAGCACAGGAAAGTGTTTGGGCTTTGGGCTTTTTATGAAAACTTCTGGTGTTCCTTATTTTAAGATCATATTCTGTCCCCACTGGAAGAGCCATTTGAGCTGAAAGGTTTAAAAGACAAACGCTGTCTCTCACCACATTTTAATTATTTAACCAGGGAATGATCTGTATTTTGTCTTACTTTTACTCATTTAAAGACACAGGTAGTTTAAAGTAAGTGAGTGAGGACAGGGGGATTGAGACAGGGAGAGGCCAGTGGGAGCTGTGAGATGTCAGGGTGAGATGTCAGGGTCAGCGATGTGTTTGAGGGTCAGTGATGTGTTTGTGGGTCAGTGATGTGTTTGAGGGTTAGTGATGGCTGTGAGGCTGTGGGAAGGGAGGAAAGCTTCTGCTGCCTTCCCTGGAGCTGCCTTCTCATGGGCACCATGGACGTGTCCAACCCTGGTGACACCAGCAGGAAGGAGGAGCCCCAGGGTACCCTGGAGAAGGAAGCACTGCTTTGTCCCTGCCTCAGAATCCCACAAACCAGTGCCTCCCTGTGAGCTGGGGGAAGCAGCAGGGTGAGCCCCAGCCCAAAGGTGCCCAGCCAGGGCTCCTCCTGTCCAGCCCTGAGCACAGGGACAGCCTGGCCCATCCCTGAGAGCTGAGGAGACAATGATGCTGCAGGATGGAAGAACCCTGATTATTGAAAGAAGGTGATGTCTGGATTTGTCACTGAGCTGTGGGAATGTGCCAGTTCCCTGGGACCTGCTTTCACCAGACACCTGAGATCAGGCCCTGCCTCTTTCTTGTAGCGATGCCTCAAGGATTTTTAGCTTCTATTCTTCAGGTACCTGTAGCTTTGGTGTGTAGTTCTAGGGTTCATAAAGTACTAAAACCTCTGTTTCCAGTGTTTTAGGCAAAAAATTGCTCTCAACTGGAAAATCCAAAGACACTTCGCTGCCTCAGAGCCCCAAAATCTGTAAAGAACAGTGGAACTGGGGGGAGCAGCTTGGGGTGGGTGCCATAATCACCTTAAGGTGTCATTGGAAAATTGGGGCTCGATGTGTTAATGAGACAGAACTTATAAAAGGGGAAGATCTTGTGACTCGGGGTCCATTTTGGGTGTAGCCTCAGGAGGAGGCTTTGTCTGCCCTGAATGCACCACTAGGATTAGATTAAACTTGTCTGCTTTTATTCTCTTAACTTTGTCTGCCCTGTTCCAGGTGAGCCCTGTTTTAGCCACCTGCAGCAGAGGAGTGGGGCAGGGGGAGCTCTTTTTGTTTTTCTTTAAGTGTTCCAAATCAATCCCCTGGCTCTGCTTCTCTCAGGGCCTGAAAACCAAAGTTCAGGTTCCCTCTCCTGGGACACAGCTTCTGTAAAAGTCCTGGAAAGTGGAAGAAAGCAGCAGGTAACAGAGCAAGGAAATACCACTGCAGGTGAGTGACCATGAATAATCCCTACACCCACATTTTCTTCTGTGTTATTATCGTTCTTAAAAATTAAAATGGTAATAGGTTACTGTAGTGGAAAGTGAGATAATGGGAGATTTTAGGCAGATAAAATTGTAATGGTATCCAGGGAAGGAGGGCAATAGGAACAGAAAATTGAAAGGGATTCTTTATGAACTTATCCTCACTTATAAATACTCCCCCAGGTTAGGACTTACAGTGTTAATAATTAACCAGAACCTTATGAAGGTTAAAATAACTGCAGCATGCACAAAGCTCACTCCAGCACTCACCATGTGCACCAGCCCTGCCCACCACTCACCCGAGTTACTGTGGTAACTGTGCATCTGCTTCCCACAATATCCTTCATTAATCATTGACACACAGGGGGAAAATAAAATCTTGGAGGAAAGATGCCACGGGAGCTATTTCTGCTCACCTGTGCTGGTGAGTGAGGCCAGCCCTGAACCTTGCCAGACCTCACAGGGCACAGTCCCAGGTTCTGTCTAAAGGAAGTGAAGGCACATCCATCACATCTGTCAGCGTGGACGAGATATCTGTGTGCTGAATGTGCCCATTCCTTGTCCTGCATGGATTGAATTTTGACTATTCTGCTGCTACAGTGTCTCTGAAGCACTGGAAAATGTGCCTGTGTACTGTGGTCCTTCTCACCAGCATTTCTTTCTTTCTGCTTCATGGTTCTCATCGTTCCTGTGCTGTTGGGAAGGGATCTCTGGAAGCCTCCAGTCCACCCCCCACTCAGAGCAGGACCATTTCCAGCACTGGGTAGTCACCCTGGCTGTGTTCCTGTCCACTGAGGACACACATCCAACACTCTGTGATCTGAAAACTCAGTGGGAGAAGGACCTGGAGGGAAAAAAAAATTCCCTAGGCTGTCACAGCACAATGGCTCTTTGGGATGTCCCTGCCACAAAAACAGGCCATGAGGGGAGGTGCCATGTGCACAGGAGGGGACAGTCATCCTTCAGAAAGTACTGAAACCTGGAGCCTATGGCTGGAGAAAGGGCTGATGGTGTGAAAGCAAAGGACAGCAAATGCTCCCCAGAGGGTTGATCTCTAACCACATGTTGACAGATCAGTGCGGCAGGGGAATCACAGCAATTCCCGAGTCACAGATCAGAGTCACAGAATCCCAGAGTCACGGAATCACAGAGTCATGGAATCACAGAGTCACAGAATTACAGAATCCCAGAGTCACAGAACCCCAGTGTCACAGAATCCCAGAGTCACAGAATCCCAGAGTCACAGAATCCCAGAGTCACGGAATTACAGAGTCACTAATCACAGAGTTACTGAATCACAGAGTCACAAAGTCAAAGAAACACAGAATTACAGAATTACAGTCACAGAATCCCAGAGTCACAGAATCCCAGAGTCACAGAATTACAGAGTCACTGAATCACAGAGTTACTGAATCACAGAATTACAGAGTCACAGAGTCACTGAATCAGAGTCAAAGAAACACAGAATTACAGTCACAGAATCCCAGAGTCACAGAGTCATGGAGTCACAGAGTCACAGACTCACAATTTGGGTTGGAAGGGACCTTAAGATCCATCTCATTCCACTCACTGCTATGGGCAGGGGAGCCTTCCACTATCCCAGGTGGTTCCAACCCCGTCCAACCTGGCCTTGGACACTTCCAGGGATTCTGAATTTCTCAGCTCTGGGGAGAGTGAGCCCGTCCCTGCAGCCGAGTGCAGAAGGTGTCAGTACTGAGTCACTTTTTCACAACCTCTGTGCCATGAGGGAGCGAGGTGAGGAGGGGTTGCTGCAGAGGACATGGCATGAGGAAGTTACTTGCACCTTGCAGGAGCTGGACTTCAGTGACCCTTCCAAGGCAGGATTATCCATTATCTCCATTCTCAGCAGCCAGAGTGGGCCTGGAGAGGGGAAACGCCATCAGGAACTGGGAGTTCAGCTCAGGGAGCTCACAACCTCAGGGCTCCTCACAGAGACACAAGGCTGATGGAGCTGGTGTGGAAGCACCAGGGAAAGGCAGCAGCACCCTCCAGGAAAGCCTTGACTTCCCAGCAGCATTCCAGGAACGTATTTTAACCATGGGTAGCCAATCCCTGCAGGGAAGTTTGGAATCAGCGGGGACTCATGGTGGGGTGGTTCAAGGTGTCTGTGCAGCACAGGCTGAGCCAGCCCTTCTTTCTTCTTTGGGTGACACTTGGTGACAGAATACCTGAATGGGAAAAGGCATTTGCTGCTACCTGTCCTGCATCCCAACAGGGCTGTGTTTTGGTTACCACAGGCTGACAGTCTTCCTAAAGTTTTGGGAGTGATCCAACAGCCAGCACAGGGAACCCCTATCCTGCCACCGCCACAGGCACAGCAAATGTTCACCCCAGAGTGGGGTCAGGATGGGGAAAGGACACACAGAGCAGCCCCAGCAGTGCAGTACAGCACCACACAGCCCCTGGTAATGAGGACAGCAAATTAGAGCTCTCTAAATAACCAGGAGCTCTTCAGGAAAGGGAGTTAGGTCCTCAGACAGCCTGATCTTCCCTTAATCCCTGCAAACAGACACCTCTGATTAGGAGGATTGGTTTCTTCTGGAGGGGAGTGGATTGAGGGCTTTGCCTGGCAAGAGCAAAAGAACATCTGGTGCTGTGTTTCCTAAACCCAGAGAGCCCCTGACTCCTGTCCCCAAAATAACACTGAGCCTCCTTATTCTGATCCCAGAGCAGACCCCTTCATCAGCATCTGACCTGGAGCAGGAGATCCCAGGGGTTGTGCCAGGGTCAGAGAGGAGCCCTGAGAGCCCGGGAGGGCTGCCAGGATGGGCAGTGGTGGCAGCAGCCACCCTTGGGACTCGGTGGCATCTTTGTGTCCCTGGCTGGGCAGTGGAGCTGCTCCTCACCCCTGCACCAGTGACACAAATTGGAGGAGCCACATCAGTGACACCGAGGGCTGGGTTAATGAGCAGGGACACTAATGAATCTGTGTGTTATCTCCATGTATCCCCTGCCTCCAGGACAGCCCCGGGGCGCCTGGAGCAAACAAATGAAGGAAACACGAAGGAAACGAGTCTATTAGGGCTGGCCAGCACCTGGGCCTGCACCCCTCCCCTGGAGCTGCCTGCACTCAGGGCAATGCACATTCACAGCACCAATTTATACAGACTCACAGCAAATATTTTTGCTGATGATTTTTTGCAAGACTTGCCAGGGCTTTTATGAAAACCAAGAGTAAGATATCTTTTTTCCTTTCTTTCTTATTTTTTCAGGCTCATTTGCATAATGAATTCTGGAATTTCGCCCCTCCCCCAAGATATACACAGTTTTCCGTGTTGATGAAGATGAGATTTGGCTGAAAATAATTTTGATGGAAAATGTTCAGCTGTCTCTCCAGCAGGATAAAGCCCTGATGGAGCCCTGCCATGCAGAAATGCTGGCATGACCAAATGACTTTGCTTTAAGAGGAAGCAACAGAACAGCCCCTGGCAAGGAGGGAAGGGCCCTTCCAATCTCCTGCATTCCTGGAGAAGCCTTGGAGATGTAGGAGATCCACTGAAGTGTTTCAAAGCACCAGCCTGTCCTGGGGAGGAACTCATTGTTTCCTTTGCTCCTAGCCCAGGTGGGTGGCTCTGAACACAACTCCCAGGGAAATGCAGGATAGGGAGGATGCTGAGACATAGACACCTGGACAAGGGCATGGGCCACAAGAAGGAAGGGCCACCAGCTCTAAATTTTCCTAACCTCAGTCTAGGATGGTGGTTTTGTAATGGTCCAGTCCTGAGAGGGTTTTGGCCCCAAAACTGTGTGCCAGCAGGGAATTACAGCCCTGGAAGAGGGGGGGAGGGGAGGGAGGGAGGAGGGGAGGGGGGAGAGGGGAGGGGGAGGGAGGGGAGGGAGGGGAGGGGAGGAGGAGGGGGAGGGAGGGAGAGGAGGGAGGGGAGGAGGGGAGGGGGGTGAGGGGAGGGAGGGGAGATAAGTATTGCTGGAGCTGCCATGGCTCCCTGAAGGAAGGGACCTAGTGAAGGAGCAGGGAGCTCTCAGCTCTCCATTCTGTGACTCTATGAAAACAGCCCCAGGAGCACTCCAGCTGCTGTCCAGGAGAGGTTTTGGAGCGAGCAGCCCAAACCCAGGGCTGTGTGACACCCAGACTGTCAGGGGTCTCACCCTGCCAAGCCCTGCCTGGCTCTGCTCCAGAGGATGGTGCTGTCTCAGATGCTGAACACGAGGGCTCTGGGGGAGCAAAGAGCAGAGCAATGAGCAGAGCAATGAGCAGGGCAATGAGCAGAGCAGCTCGTCCAGCTGCTCCCACCAAGGGAGGAGTCCATGATCCCCACTCAGGATGGATGCTTCCCCAGCCTGGGCTCTGCTTTTGGCGAGGCTGCTGTGAAACACCTCGCTCTCCAGGACACTGGCACCAGGCTGTTGCCTTGAAAGGCCAGTTTTTAATAATGACACAGACACGGTTAAGGGGATAAAAAGGGTTTTACCTCGGGATTTGGGATCCCAGGTGCACAACTTGATGGCAGAATGCACCCCCGTGTACAGCACGGGTACAAGTTTATAGATTTCAGGAATTAGCAAATCTATCTAGGATTCCCCAATAACAAATTTCACAAATGCAGTAAAGTCTCCCTATTCTAATGAATCCCCCCCGCCCCGGATGAGGCCAGAGCCCAGTTTACACAAGATGTTCTGGACAGAAGGCTTCACCCAAGGCTGAGCTCGGGTTTAAGACAGCACAGAGCACACTGAGCCCTTCCTCAGGATGTTTGGTCTCTCTGCCCAGCAGAACTCCTAAACTAAGCTGGAATATCAGGGTACAGGAATTACAAGCATGTAGGCAAAGGGGTACAGGCAGATGCATAGAGGGTACAGAAAGCGTAAAAAGGAAAAGCAAAAATCATCAGGCATCAGGCTTGTGCTGGATTTTCACCCCAGGTCCCCTGTCCATGATGGGGGAGGAGTTGGGGTGACAGAGGGGTGACAAAGGGGTGACAGAGGGGTGACAGTGGCGTGGCACAGGTCCCCCACTCTCTGGCTGGGCTGGTTCTGAAGGGATGCTCTGCCTCAGCTCGGTGCAGCCGGCCATGGGAGAGGGAGGGAGGAGGGAACTGTCTCTTTGCATATTTTACACTGCAACCTTTTGGGGTGGAAAATAGCTCTAAGCACCAAGGAAGAGAATTAAAGTGCATTTTAATGATATGTGTCTTATGTCTGAATGAGCATCTCAGATTACAATATCATTGGGGTCCACGTGAGGAAATCCAGCCAGTGAAAAATCTCCCATCATCTCCTTCACCATTAATACACATATTTACATTTTAGAGCTTAATCTCAACTGTTATGTTTTTTCAAAAGTAATTAAACCAGGTTTCAAATGAGGAAATAACCTCATGTACTCCCTGCTCACCAGCCACACATGAATATTAAAGAAAGTGGTCAGAAACAGATCTATTTGTGAAGAAAAAATACAAATTAATTAAATGCAGTTTTTCTTCCCTGCAGCTTCATTCAACCTTTATATCAAAAACGACATGAAATGCATCTGGGTTCATTTGTTTAAAAATTTCCTTTGAACACATCTCCATCTCCATTGAAATTAAAAAATGACTTAGCACAAAGAATAACAAAAAGTCTTCTGTGCAGGGATACAATGAGTAATGAACTTCAAATCATATGTGCATGAAAGATTGTCAAGTTGGATATTGTTTTTCCATATGACCTGTTTTTTTCTAATTATTATATTTTTCCTGGCTCTGATTTTATAAACAGTGGCACCTCTCCCCTTAGCTGGCTCTAAAAGAGGTTTGTTTAATCTTTGACATTTCCCATTTCACAGGCTGCTTTGCAAGTGTCACACAATAGAGCTTTGTTGGTCTCAGTTTAATTAAACACCATTTCTTTGCTTTAAGTAGCAGAGGCAGTGACACTTAAAAAAAAAGTTCCTTTTCTGCTTGAAAAATAATACAGTGTCAGTGCATAATTAAAACATACAAATCATCAGAATTAATTAACATATTCACACTTCTAAGTGCTTAAGGTTCTTTATTTCTGGCCATTTTTAGTGATGTTCTCTGGGGTCATGAGCAGGGACTGTCCCATTTCCCAGCAGCCAGGTAAGGAGCTCGAGGTCACCTGGGGTATGGGATCCTGGTCCCTGTCTCCTTTGAATATGCAAAGCCCCCACACCAGGGAGGGTGCAGCACCTGTAAAACTGAGTCCTGGAGGAGCCAATCCCATTTCAGTGCAGTTCAGATCCTCGCTGATTTTCTGGTTTCTCCAGGAAGAAACAGAAGCTGTGCATCCATTTCCAATCAGTGGCTGGGAAGGACCAGAGAGGGTTCTGTCATCACCTCACCTTCCCTGCACGGACAGGAGACCCCAAACCTGCTCCCACTCTGTCCCCACAGCACACGGGGCTCCCAGTCCCTCATTCCTGGGCAGTCCTGCCTAGTGACCCCTCAGTACTCAGCACAGCCATTCCCACACACCAGCCCATCAATATTGACTGCAGTAATTTCCACCCATCTCAATAACAGAAATTGCAGATGAAGCAGTGGCAGCAGGATGGAAATTGGGTGCTGCAGTTCCCCGTCGAGTGCCTGGAAGTGGCTGCTCTCATCTTGAAATGCAGCTTTGTGCCTTTCATCCCATTGCACCTACTTGCTCCAAACCAGTTCTTCCCCTTTCACAAGTGCACTTTTTAAATGATAATGGGCTGGTGTCGTGACCTTGCTGAAGCAGAGACTGCCGTGCTAAAAATATTAACGCTTTTCATCTGTGCTTCGAGTCCCAGACGGGTTTACTGGTTTCCTCTGAACACTTCAAACATATTCATGTCACTGTGGAAATGAACTTGCCCCTTTCTGGCTATAATATGGTAATCCACCATACACGCATGTGAATTTTGATTTCACCACCATTGGGGCACCCAGGCAGTGTGTCCCTGCACATCAGACTGGTGCATTATGTCACAGAGAAGGGAATCCCTCAGGGCCTCACAGCAGAGCTGGAAGCAGAGCTCTGGGTGTCCATAACCTGCTGTGGCCCTCAACACACTCATTTTCACTGAGCAGGTGGATGTAAGAATTGCATCTTGTATCCTACTCCTGTCCAAACCAGATCTTCTTAGTGCACTGCACTGCCCAGTCCAAGGGACAGTCCTACAGAGGGACAGAGGGACAGTCACAGCACAGTCCTACTGTGCCATGATATTCCCAATATTCCTTTTGGAAATCTGGCAGGGCTGAGAGCAGGGTGCACATCCAGCCCCAGGCACCCTCTGCACTTCAGAGATGCTCAGGATCAGCAGCCTGGATGTCTGAGATCACCTGAGGAACCTGAACACACACAGGACAGGGCAGGATGCACCCAGAGTCCTGAAGGAGTTGGCTGATGCTGCTACCAAAAGACTCTTCATGGTATTTGAAAAATCACGGCAGGCAGGTGGAGTCCAAGTGACTGGAAAAAGCAAAGCACTGCTCCCATTTTTAAAGGAGCAGCAAGCACAAGCCTGGGAACTCTCAGGCTGTCAGTGTCCCCTCCGTGTCTGGAGAAAATCGGAAAGGTTTGTGTGGCACTTGCTGCAGGGAGTTGTAGGTTTGGAGAATAAATTCTGTGGACAAGGGAAGAGTTATGGATGGCCACTGTCTGCACTTCTGGAAGGGTTTAACAATCCTTCACAATGTCCTCCTCTCCAAACTGGAGAGAGTTGGATTCAGTGGGTCAGGAATTGTCTGGATGGTCACATCTAACCAAAATCACAACTTCGGGGCAGGAGGGGCCAGCCAGGTGGGGGTCAGGCTCTGCTCCCAGATAATGAACAAAGGACAAGGAGACACAGCCTCAAGTTGTGCCAGAGGAGGGTCAGGTTGGACATCAGGATGAATTTCTGCATAGAAAGGGTGGTTAAACATTGGAATGAGCTGCCCAGGGAGGTGGTGGAGCTACGTCCCTGGAGGTGACCAAGGAACAACTGCATGTGGCACTCAGGGCTGTGGTCAGTCCAAGGCTGGACTCAGTGATCTCAGAGGTCCTTTTTAGTCCCAGTGATCCATGATTCAGGGGCTCACAGTCAATGGCTCCAAGGCCAGTGGGATATCAGGGATGAGCAGTGTCCTCAGGGAGCTGTACTGGGACCAGCACCATTGAACACCCCCATCAGCGGGTCTGTGGGGTCAGGTGCACCCTCACCATCCCTCACCAAGTGGGGTCAGGTGCACCCTCACCATCCCTCACCAAGTGGGGTCAGGTGCACCCTCACCATCCCTCACCAAGTGGGGTCAGGTGCACCCTCACCATTCCTCACCAAGCCATACAGTGCAGCTGACACATCTGAGGGACAGGGTGACATCCAGAGGGAGCTGCACAAGCACAGGAAGGAAGCCCTGGGAACCTCATGATGTCCAACAAGGCCAAGAACCCCTATAGAGGCGATAACACAGCAGGGTTTTGGAGCCTGCCAGCCTCCACCCCCCACCCCTGAGCTGATGGGGATCCTCCTTGGAGTGTCCAGTGTCTCTCACTGCCCTCCAAAGCCAGCACCCTTAGTCTGGTCCCTCATGGAGCATGCAGATGTGTCACAGCTGGGCTATACCCTGTTCTTGCTCCCAGTGTGTCTGTGGGATGCTCCACAGCAGCTCCTTGGGCAGCACACGCCATCAGGGACATCATCTTCTCCTGCATATCCACCTTCCACTCCATTTTCTCTTTACCATCCCTGGCACAGGAACAGGAAATCCCTCCACCTTTTACACCAATGAATGAATTTTTTTTTACATCAAACTGGACAGGCTCCTGAAAGTCCAC
This sequence comes from Malurus cyaneus samueli, assembly GCA_009741485.1. Lineage (NCBI taxonomy): Eukaryota > Metazoa > Chordata > Aves > Passeriformes > Maluridae > Malurus > Malurus cyaneus. The sequence continues at coordinate 2,314,301 of CM019233.1, read as the reverse complement.
AAACCTGTGTCAGAGCACATCCACACCTAGAAAAGCTCTTCAAACCTGCCCCCAAGACACACCCAGCCCTGACCTCTGAGCAGGTTTTCCAGGAAGATTTCATCCCCTGGGATGGGTGGTTTGGCTATCACAGGTAATCAAGGGTCCTTTTCTTGCAGTACTTTCTGGAAATCTCAGCTTTTCAGATAGAGAAGGTGGGCATTAACACCTCAGCCACTCAGCGTAAAACTGGTGATACAGAACCAACAATAAAGTTCTTGTCTACCCCAGTCTCCAGCAAAAAGCTTTGAAAAGGAGGCAATGTTTTCCTTAGATAACTGATAATAGTCTGGGTATAATGTGCAGCCAATTTAATACTTAGAAGCTTTATGCCTATAGCAGGTGTTTGTTTAAGAGAGATTTCACAGTACAGAGAGAGGTAAATAGCAGATTTCTTCCTTTAATGGGCCTCAGGCTCATTAAACAACATTTCACTTTCTCCTGCACAAGGTTTTTATTCATAAAAGAGATTCACTCTATTTCCAGGGGCGTTTTTTTTTTCCTTTATTGACAATTCACCTAATGTGCTGCAAGTTGAGGATCTGAGTGGGGGACAGGCAGCCACTGCGCCTCTGCTCCCAGGATGGGTGCACTTCTACCTCCACAAGTGGGTCCTCTCGCTCTGAAAACACAACTTGACCAAGTTCATGTTTTCTGGATTCGTTCTTTTCTGAAAAAACAAATTGTGTCTTCAAAAGGCTGTATTTTGAAACCTCAGAGCAATCATGTCATGGCAAACAACAGCCCCAGAAAGGCTGGGACTGTAAAAGGAATTTGCTTCTGAGATGAACCAGCTCAAAATTGAAACTGAAAAATCTCTAGAAAATCTTTGGGTTCTGCTTCATTTCCCATTTCCTTCTCTTGTCCCCAAAATCTGTGCATGAGGCTGTTTGTTCAGGACGGGGCTCTGCCATAGTAAGGTACATATGGCAGGAACTATCTGTGCAAGAAAGAGCCATGAAATAAGGAAACCATCAAACACTAAAGGAGGCCGTAAATGCTCTCAGATGTGTCACCTGGGCTTTTTAATCTCTTTTTATTGTTTAAACTCCTTCCTCAGGAGACTGTCCTTGCCCACAGCCTGAGGCTGTTTGTGTGCCCCAGACCCATGGATATCACACCTTCACTTGCACACAGGGCACTCGGGTATTGAGGTCAAGAGGACAGTGGTGACATTTGTTCCTGGCACATGGGACTGTCCCTCTTGTTCCAGCATCTCTCCTCACAGGTCTGGGACCTACAAAGCCAAAAGAGTCCCACTCACAGCTCCTCTTCCTCATCACAGGGCCAATGGCATCCCTTACCCCCCAAAACCTTTTGTTCTGACATCTGGAGCCAGCCTGGGCAGGAACCAGAGGAAAGCATCTCCTCTGCAGCCTCAGTGGCAGGCAGGGAGTGAGCAGAGCCATAGGATGGGTCCCAAAATCTTTGAGTCCCCCCACCCAAACATTTGCAGCTCCACACGCAGGACCAGGCAGAGCTTGGAGCCAGCTGTTCTGCCAGGATTTGGCCTTCAGAAAATCCAGATGTTCCACTGCACATGGACACCCTCTCCAATCCCCTCTGCTCTTCCATTATGCTCTTCTCATCTCCTCCTGCTGCTTCTGTTCCTTACGCTTATTTAAAGAGAAACCATGAAGGCTCCTCGCTCCTGATCTCCCAGTTCTCTGAGGTCCATAAGGTATTGGTGGGATTTGCTCAGCTAAAAGGCACCTGGAAGGCAGGAATTGAAAACAGCCAAAGGTCCACTAGCACAGACAGCTCCAGGGGCACAGTAAACCTGGGAAACTGCTGGAAAATTACAGAATCACAGAATCATTAAGGTTGGAAAATATTTTAATCATCAAGGACAAGCATCAACCATCACAACCACCATGTTCACCACCAAACCATGACCTCAAGTGCCACATCTACTCACTTTTTGAGGATTTCCAGGGATGGTGACTCCACCACTGCCCTGGGCAGCTGTGCCAGGGCTGGACAACCCCTTCTATGAAAAGATTTTGCTAATATCTAACATAAACCAACCCAGTGCACAATGTTACATATTTTGCTTGTTATCAAAATTAATTCTACTGCCAAAGAATTCAGCTCCAAAGCCTTATTCCCCCGGAACCTGCTTCATGTGTTCTTAACTGACTCGTGATGCAGTAACAGCTCCAAATACAGCCCCCAAATCCCATGTGTGAGCAATGCACAAGCTGAGGACAATTTGAGGTTCAAGCACACAGTTCCTAAGCTCTGAGCCACCACGGGAGTGTGGAAGCAGAATTCCTGCTCAGGAGATGTGCTTGCTGAAGTTTTTTGCTTCACCCTGTGAAAAATAAAAGATGCAGCAGCTCACCCACACCATCCACAACTCCATTCACTGGGAAATAAAGTGTTTCTTCTGAGGAAAAGAAAAGCAGGGGACTGGAAAAAGAGCATTGAATTAATGGCTATATAATTTGGCAGTGAGATTCGAAAGTTCCCAATCAAAGAGAGATTAATGGTGCAGATAAAAAAAAATGCTAAAAGAAACAGATGCTCCATGTTTGCACACTTGGCAGAGCAGAACAAGGCAGGAATGGCCTTGATGGGGACTGGGTCTACCACAGCCTCCACCACCAGTTTAATAAAAAGTTCAAGCAGTGTTTTTTTTTTTATGTCCTTTACAGCAGAATTCAGAATTTAGGATCAGTTTGCTGTGTCAAATTATTCACAACTTCAGGCCCACAGGAAGTAAATAAACAATGGAGGAGGTAAATTGTGATGGCACCATCACTGCTGGTGGGATGCTCAGCTCTTTCCCACCAGATGCCAGCCTTTCCCAGCATCGAATTTCTTGCACTGAAGAGTTTTGCAGGTCCTTGGTGATAGGAAAAAAATAAGAAAAGTTTGTCCCATTTTTTTTCCTGAGGAAGAAAGGCCTGGAGACAGCCTTGTGAGAGTGAAAAGATGACAATTCAGAGTACACTGATTTAGCTCTTCCAGCTAAAGCACTTTCTCATTTGAACACACTTGAGCTTTTTTTTTCTTTCTAAGATAAACAGGAAAAAAAAGTTAATTATTTTTAGGGGTCAAATAAACCATTTCTTTCCACTCACCCCCGAGACTCCCAGTTTTGAGTCCAGCAGTTGACACTGATTCCAAATCAAGAAATATTTCATAGAATCATAGAATCTGTTAAGTTGGAAGGAACCCAAAAGGATCAAGTCCAACCCCTGAAATAGCACACTGAGGTTTTTTAGCACAGATAACCCAGCACAAACTCAGAGCTGGTCCCTCCCTCACTCCTTCTGTGACTTCTTGCTCAAGGAGGCAGAGCTCACACCTGAGTTGGGCTCCACCTGCCTCTCTGAGCACCAGCTGATGGGCTCCAAGGATTTGTGAATTATCCAATTTGTGAACTTCCAGCTGCTTGAAAGGATGGAACACACCAGAAACACACCTGCACATACCAGTGGATTCATCAGTTTATTTAAGTTGAAAAATCATGTGAAAACTTGAGAAAATATGAAGATTTTTAAAGTTAAATTCTTCCTTTTCTGAAGTTTTGCCCTTTTTTTTGTTGTGTATTCAGTCAAAACAAAATTATTTTTGGAGGTTTTATACCTCAGTCAAGGCAATGAATTAATAAAACTGATTATTCTCACCTCACTGGAAGGCTTTGATGGAGAGCTGTGGCCTCGAGCCAAAGGATGCACAGGGAATCAGGGATCTGCCCCTCTCCAGGCAGCTCCTGTGAAATCCCCCTTTTTCACCTTCATGTAACAAAGAACCTCCTCATCTCTGCCCACCCAAACCCTGGGAAACACAGATGTTTTTATTGAGGAAACAAAAGTAGGGCTGGAATTGCAGAGCAGCCAAGATCCCAAATCCCCTCATCAGGAATCACAAGGTCACCTCTTCAGGACCAGCAGTGATTATTGCAGCTTCAGAGGCTCCAAATCAGCAATCTAATGGCAAAACCTTGGAATGGATTGTAAATTCCCTGTGTTTTCCCATGGCTGTGAGTCTGGAAAGCACCTCAAGGTTTTGGGTGCATCAAGGAAAAGCCCACAGCCACGGCGTGGTGACACAGCCAGGGTGGGAGTGTCACCCCTGGGAGGATATTGCCTCACTTGGAAGGGCCTCCACAAGGGGAGGGTGTTACTTCAGAGTTTCTTAGGAAGTAGGATTCAGATTTTAGAAGATAAAATGGTCCCAAAAAATCAGGAAGCAGAACTTTAAATAGACACGGAATGCCTGAAGCGATGAAATCACAAAAGCATCAACTCTGAGCAGCGCCTTTGCACCCTGAGTCTGAGTCAGGGGACCAAAATGAGCTCATATGTCACACCAGAGCTGTGTCCACAGCGTGACCATGTCTGCACTGCTGTGAGTCACTCCTGGTGACATAGGAAAGGCTGGGGACATCTCCCTTTCCACTCAACCTCAGTGGAGGCACTTGCAGGACAAGCATGGCTCTCTCTTTACAGACCGAAATGTCGCTGCTGGCCAAGCAGCAACATAAAAGAATAGATACAAAACACACAAAAGTGGGTGAAAAAACAGAAAGAAAGAAGAAGTTTATTGTGGGCAAGCTCTTTTATCCACTTTAGCAACAGAGTATACATTTGTGTCAACATACTTGGTTAAGAGACAGCTGTTTAATTAGTAATCAGAACATAATTGGTGAGTTTGCAAAAGCTACAGTATTAGTAATGCTTATAATTTCCAGCCACTTGTGTTATCAATTCCACATTCCAATCTGCTTTTTTCAAGGAGCAGCATTCCTCCTCCATGCAGGCTGTTAACATCCTTTCTTTTCCCAGGCCTCAGTCATACACAATAATTGCCTGAGTTTCAGAATCAGGGCTTGTGGGGCCCTTTTCCCCCACACTGAAACACCAAAAGAGACTGGCTTGGCCATCCTGACTTCCCACCAAGCCAAGCTCACTGATCTGGGCTCAGGTTTGAAAATCTGGAGCACTGCCCACATCTGATGGACAGCTGAGGACCAAAGGGGCAGGGCCCAGCTGCTCTGAGGAACAATTTGGAGTCTGAATGGATGTGAAGGATGCAGAACCACTGCAGCCACAGGAACAGCTACAACAGAGCAGAGTTAGCAGCTCTGAGGTATTTTCAGGGCATTTTCATTTTTATTTCAGGGCATTTGCAGTGCTTTTCATCAGGGATCCTAAATCTGCCTGGTGTTGAATTTGGAGTGGTTGTGTTAAAGTTTTGTGAAGCAGCTTGAGCTCCTGTAAAGGGCTGCTTGGCCAGGAGCTGGGGTCACCCTGGGCATCCTCATCTCGTGGGCCATTGGGTTGGTGCTCTGTGCAGTTTGCTGGCCTGACACAGCAGGTGTAGGCTTCATCCTGGGGGTTGGAAAAAAAAGAAATGGAAAAAAAAGGTGTGGGGGGAGGAAAAAAAAAGAAAGAAAAAAAGAAAAAAATAAAGAAAAATAAAAAAATGAAAACATTTCAAGGAGAAAAAAAAATAAAAAGGAAAATAGAGAAAAATAAAGAAAAATAAAGAAACCTAAAGAAAAATAAAGAAAAATGGGAAGGGAAGGGAAGGGAATGGGCCATTCACTTTGGCCCATTGATTTTGGGATGCCAGGAGCACTCCAGCAGCTCACGGGTGCTCATCTCCACTCACAGGATTCTTCTCATTAGGGTGTGAAAAAAATGAGAGGGAGATGTCTTTACAAACAAACTGTGGAGTCTGCTGGGAGATAAGGGCAGATCCTGACAGGTGAGAGGAGCAATGATGGAACATAAATTCCAGAGGAATTCCACCAGTTCACACAATTGTCCCTCACCCAAGGCCATGCTAAATCCTTGGACTTAGAGAAAAAGAATACAAAGAATAAGAAAGTGGGGAAGCACATTAGATGAGGGTCTGTGTTAGGGAATTTGGGCAGTCTGCACCTCTCCAGTCCCTCAGGCAATGGGGAAAGAGAGAGGGAAATGTGGTTGGGAAATTGGGATAAAAGAGGCTGCACCCTCAGCAATTTGAGAGACCCCATGGAAATGTCCCATGGCCTCTCCCTTTATTTGAATAAAGTTACAGAACACCTCAGCCTCCTTTCTGAACACAAACCTCTGGTTTTTGTGGCTTAATTTCCATAATAGGATGTATAATATTGGTCAAGGAATGACTCTGCACCTTGCTGTCCTTGGTAAACTTTGGGTACGTTTGAAATGTTCCCTTTAGTCAATCGGGAGTAAATTTGGCTGAATTTCAACAATCTAAGGTTGGAATGACCACAGTTTATTTGAAAAATTCAATTTTTATGTCCTTTTGGAGGTTAAGAAGGGCTTGAAGGCCTGAAAAACTCATCACAAATCAAGTGTGAAATAAAAGTTGTTGGATCCCTGCCTTATCAGGAACAATCTCAGCTGACTGCTGGCTTCCAGCCTGGCCACTGGTAACACCTTATGGGTGTGGGAAGGATAGAGTGGACTGAAAATAAAATCCATTATGGGAATGCATTCAGCAGACTGGAAAATAAATGGAGATGGAGCAGCCACAAGGAGAAGGACAAAGACCTGGAAATGCAGGAATATGCAATTTCTGAAGCCAAAGTACAGGCTGAAGGTGTCACAGGCTCTTCTCTGGATTGAAGAATTCAGGCTGTCTCTTGCAGCCTCACGGGATTAACACAGCTCCAAGGAATTCACTGTTTTGTTAATATCTGGAAAGAGTGGGAGACGCTTTCCCAGCAAGCTGAGATAACACACAAGTGTCTGCTCCACCCCCAAGAGAAGGAAGGTGTGAAACTGCAATCGGGAAAAAAAACAAAGTTTAACTGATCCATTGGAAACTTCAAAGTTAAACAGCTCCAATAACCTGAAACTGAGGGTCTGGAAGGGGGTGCTCCCATGGGATGATGATATTTTTAATAAATCTAGGAATGCCATGAAGTATTTACAAGGTTGGGAGAAAAAACAAATGCTGTGGCAGCCTCCACATAAGAGCAGCAGGGAGGCACAAAGTAATTAGGAGCTGTGAGGCTGCCATAAACACCAGAAAAGCACCAAAAAGGAATGGCTGTGACAGACTGGGATGCTGAGGAGGTGGTCACATCCCATTGTCACAAATAGCTGCTAAATGGAGGCTTCAAAGAATGCAGGAAAGTCTAGAAAATCTGCCTCGTGGTGGAAAAGGTGAGATGTAAAGCTGTTTAATTTATCTGTGAATGGACTGCAGGGTGAATCCAGGGTGCTGGGAGGTGGCAGAAACTGAGACTTGCCTGTGAGCCAGGGCTGGAAAAGCTCAAAGTGGAAATAAATTACAATTAAGAGTACAAAGAAGGAACATTTGCTGAGCAGGAAACTTGATTTTGGCATGGGAGACCCTTTCCAGCAGGTAATGTCTGTATACCAGGATTGCAGGGTTTGAAAAAAGAATTTCTCATTCTTTGAAAACCATTCTGATTTGGTTCAGGGAAAGAATGGGGGAATCCATGAGCTGATACTCAGGCAGTCACACAAGGAACTGGAGTGATCTTGATATCAGTGGAGGTCTTCTGGAAATAACCCAGAGTGAGAAATTCAGCAGATCTTCAGCAGATCCATTGCAACATTTGGGAACTGAGTATTTGGCCTCCATATCTTCATAAAGCCTTATCTTTAGAAATAAAGGTAATTCAATCTTTCTCAAAGAATTACTTCATCTCTCTAAATGTTACAGAACACAGAGAAAAGAAACTGTCTGAAATTAGCTGATTACACAATACATTTCATAGGGAAATAGTTTAAACTAACAAGAAACAAGAGAGAAGTTTCCTAAATCAATCAGAAACCACTAATTATGAAAGTAAAAATGAATCTTGCTGAAACTGTAATTTTTTTTTGAGCATGTTTGGTCAGTTTGGCTGTGGTGTCTGTGGTGGCACCAGGGGACTGCTGGTGCTGAGTGTGGAAAGGGACAGGGATGAGGTCTGGGCTTGGCCCCAGGTGGTGTTTTAGAGCCTCTTAGAAATTAAACTGCTGATTTCTCTGGTTTAGGAGAGCTTAGATTCACAAAGCCACACATTTATTTTTGGAAATGTCTCAGTTTGGGCACAGCTTTGTGGTTCACACCTGGATCTGGGGCTTCCAGAGCTGCAGGTACCATGAGAGCAGCTCTGGCCCCTCTTCATCCACCTGGGTCAGCTCAAACTGGGAACACTGGGACTCCCCCAGTACTTGGGCAGCTGTTTTTCTCAGCAGTGATGCTGATGGACAGCTGTCTGTCTTGAAGCCCTGGAAACATCTGAAACATTCCCTGTTCAAAGGAAACATGGAAAGTTTTAGCCAATTTCAGATGGAAACCAAATTTAAACTATCCCGAGTATTCATTTTATTGGAAACCACACTTTCCAAATGTTTCAGTTCCTTTTCTTAGATGTCTAAAACTTTGTCTCATGAGGATCAGTAAACAGGATTCTCCCCATGGAATTTCAGCTATCCCAAGTATTCATTTTCTTAGAAATCACACTTTCCAAATAGGTTTCAATTCCTTTTCTTGGGAGTTGTTAAAATTTTGTCTCGTCAAAGGATCAGCAAACAGGATTTCCCCCATGGCTGAAGCCAACCACAGATGGACCTGGCTGTGCTGGAACCAGGACCATTGGGATCTCTGAGCAGGTGGAATTTAGAGATATACCCAGATATACTCCTACAAACAAGAAAAAAAATATTTGCATAAAATCCACTTCCCCTCCACCTGTGTTATTGCTTCCCTGGATGATGAAACACTGCCCTATTTCCATAACAATCAAATGCCTGAAGAAATGGCCCAGAAGTGCTCAGGACTCAGCACTTGAGACAGCACTGATAGGATCAGGAGTATAGAGAAAAAAAAATCAGAGAAACCCTTGAGGCTCTGACAAGAGAACAACTTGAGCTTTTCTATGTATATTTATTTGTGTTATTCCTAATACCCCTGCTGCATCACTCCATCATGAGGACAAGCTGTTAATCTTAAAAGATTAATCTTAAAATCTTAAAAAAGAACTCTAAAATGCTACTAATTATTTGCTCCTATGCAAAAAAAAAATTGCGAAATCATGGGGCATTTGAACTGCATGGACTCCCCTCTGATGTTATTAAAGCTCCAGGCTAAAATTATTTTCAAGATCACATGAGAAATATATAACCAGAGAAGAACAGCTCAGGTTCAACTCATTTTTGCTGGGGGTACACAGCAGCTTGTAACTGCAGAGCAGCTGCTGCAATCCATGATTTTTGGAATGTTTTATTTATTTTATGTTGTTTCATTTGACTAGCTATCCTATTTGATGTGCAGGCACAGTCAGTTTTGAGCCCCAGGAATGGGCTCCAGCACTGCCCTCGCTGCCTCTGCCTGGGGCTGCAGATGCTTCCCAAATGGCTCTGAAATTTCCTCTTCTTGTTTCTTGTGTCCCTTCCCCAGCCCTGCAGCTGGACACTCTTGCATGCTACGTCAGGGAAAAGAGTGCCAAATTAGCATTTTCAGAAGTGGAAGATAATGTCAGTGAGAGAATAGTTGTGTTCAAGGGAAAAAAATCTGAACCACAAGAGCAACAAGACATGACGGAACGTGGTTTCAATTCAGCTGTCTGCGCAATGTGAACTTCCACTTTCCAAGCAACAGGAAAATGACCCTGTGTTGCCTCTACAAAGGCATCACGATGATGTTTCACCTCCTGAAGGCCTTGCTTCCCTCCTGCTGAGCTGTCCCTGCTCCAAAAGTGTGAGAAACGAAATACAAGAGGAGCCATAGGACAGAAAGCAGCACTTTGCTGTGGCTCCTGCATAGGTGTCCCTGGCCAGCCTTGTAGATGTCTACAAAATATGAATGAAATGCATTTCATAGAATCAGCAGGGGTGGAAGAGACCTTCAACATTCCTCAAGTCCAACCCATGCCCAACACCTCAACTAAACCACAGCACCAAGCACCACATCCAATCTTTGTTTAAACACATCCAGGGATGGTGACTCCACCACCTCCCTGGGCAGACCATTCCAGTGCTTTATCAGTGTTTCTGTAGAAGACTTTTTTCTAATATCCAACCTATATTCCCCTTGGTGCAGCTCAAGGCTGTGTCCTCTCACTCTGTGAGTGGTCACCTGGGAGCAGAGACCGACCCCCCCTGCCCACAGCCACCCTTCAGGCAGTTTAGAGAGCAATAAAGTCACCCTGAGTCTCCTTTTCTCCAGGCTGAACAGTCCAGCTGCCTCAGCCTTTCCTCACAGGGTTTGTGTTCCCAGCCCTTCCCAGCCCATTGCCCTCTCTGGACACGCTCCAGCCCTATGTCCTTCCTAACTGAGGGCCAGAATGGACACAGATGAGGTGGCCTCACCAGTGCCAAATATGGGGGAAGAACGACCTCCCTGCTCCTACTGGCCACACCATTCCTGATACAGGCCAGGATGCTGTTGGCTTTTTTGGCCACCAAGGCACACTGCTGGCTCATATTCAGTCAGCTGCTGACCAGTACCCCATTGCTGCAGAGGAGATGGCAAGCAGCTCTGTGCTCTGCTGATGCCAATGACAGAAAGCTCTGCCCCACACATGGGGGGCTCCACATCCTGGGCTGTGTCAGCATCTCAAAGCCATCAGTGCTGGAAAGATAGCCTGGAAAGCCTGGAAAGGCTATCACAGCTCAGACACAACCAGGGGGGACTGGTCCCTCGCCTGCATTGGCGTGGCACTGACCAGTGTGGCACTGACCAGTGTGGCACTGACCTGCATGGCACTGACCAGTGCAGCCCTCACCCTCATGGTGTGTCCCTTGCATGGGGACCAGCTCTGCAGAGCAGGGACATGCAGCACTGCAGATGAGGGGGAATGTGCTCCCTGGGGCACGGAAAGGACAGGATGTTCCCCCGTGTCAGGGCTGATGCTGACTCTGAGCCCACTGATCTCATGGGTGCCATCCCTGCCCAGGATGGAGGGGTTGGAACAGGTGATCTTTAAGATCCATTTTGTGATTTTCCTGTTCTTACACTGTGTCTCTGGCCATGCACATTGAAGCTATGTTTGGGCCTGAGCATGTGGAGAAGTCAGGGGCCAGGAAGAAAAATCACACAAAGCTCACAGTGGGGACACAGAAGACACAGAGAGATCCGGGAGCAGAAGGTTACAAAAGAAGTTGGTGAAGGTGACAAGCAGCCAAAGCACCCCGGGGCACCAGCCCACACCCCCAGGACAGGCAGGGATGGGTGCAGCATTGGGGTGTGGTGCTCCTTGGGGTGGGGAGCAGCAGCTGTGGCACAGGGGCTGGCAGCCCTGGCACACCCTACATCCAACCCTGCTGGCATTGTCCCTATCAGTGCCTTCCCATCTCCTGATATCCCCACCAAACACGTGCTCTTGCTTTAACAGCTCTGTTGCCACAATCTTTGTGAGTGTCTTCCAAGGTCTAATTACCTCTGTGATTAAAGCCCTGCCCCACTTTTGGTCTCAGAGTGTTTGGTTCCCACTTTCCACTGTTGAACTTTGCTCGTGTGTTTATGACATTGATTCCTGGTGCTCCTGGGTCTGCAGGATCACTCTTAAAAATTCATTTTGAGCATGGTGGGTAGGATAAACCCCACAGCACTCTCATACCACTGCAATCATTCCTTCATCATCACATTATCCCTTTCCCTCTGGTGTAAAGGCAGCATCAGCACAGCTGCTTGGGAACACCCTTCTATTCTGGTGCAGGTTAGTTGTCACTAATTGTCCTCAATAATTGTTCAAGGACATCACAGAAGCATCATCATCATCATCCCAGAATGGTTTGGATTGGAAGGGACCTTGAGGATCATCTTGTTCCACCTTCCACTGTCCCAGGTTGCTCCTGTCCAACCTGGCCCTGGACACCTCCAGGGATGGGGCAGCCACAGCTCCTCTGGGCACCCTGTGCCAGTGACATCTGTGTCCCAGCTGGGGTTATTTTATTCCAGTGGCTGGTACTGGGCTGTGTTCTGGATTTGTGCTGAACACAGAGTTAATGATACAGAGATGTTTTTGTTATTGCTGAGCTTGCACACAGCCAAGGCTTTATCTGCTCCTCATGGGGCCACACTGGGGAGGACCGTGGGGGTTCATGGGAGGGTGGGAGGTGGCACAGCCAGGACAGGTGACCCAAACTGACCAAAGGGATGTTCCAGACTGTGACACCATGTTCAGCATCTAAAGTGGGGAGAAGAAGGGGAGGAGGGTAACATTTGGAGTTCAGCATTCCCAAGTCACCATTCCATGGGATTGGGCCCTGCTCTCCTGGAGATGGATAAACAGATAAACACCTGTCTGCCCATGGGAAGCAGTGAATTCATTCCTTGTTTGGTTTGCTTGGGTGCACAGCTTATGCTTTTCCTATTGAACTGTCTTTATCTCAACCCACAAGTTTTCCAGCTTTTACCCTTCTGATTGTCTCCCTGATCCCATTGGAGAGGGAGTGAGTACGTGGCTGCACTCACTGGGGTCTGGCTGGGGTTAAACCACAGCACTGGGATCCCCTTCACAACCACACCAGACTGCTCCCTCACCCCAGGTAAAAGTGGAGCATCTTTTATGGTAGATCACATGCCTGTGTCTGTTCCAGGTGGGGTAATGCTGTTTCTGTGGGCCATGGGCTGAACTTTGGGTGACAGACCCTCATGAGTGGAGCTTTGCAGTAGGTCTGTTGTGCTGTCCTTTGCCAGGCACCTTCCCACCCCAGCACTGCTCTCCCATTCCAAGGCAGGGTGTGTTCAGGGGAGTGCAGAGATAGGATGCTGTCCATGTGCCAGGTGACAGAAACACCTCAAACACCAGCTCTGCTCACTCTGAAGCCTTAAAGCCAGTGCCCTTCTCACCTGATCTTAACCTCTCGAGCAGGTGCCAGCTCTAAGCCTGCCGTCTCAGCTTTCTCCTAGACCAGCAGCATCTGAAAGCAATGTCCATCCTGTAAGAGGAGCTCTGAAGAGGTTGGGTGTGATCAGAGTGGTGTTTTCTTCATTACTGTGCCAAATGTGTCCTTGGCTGCAAAGCTGTAAATGCATCTCTGGGTTCCCCAACCCTCGGCAGAGTCACAAATTAGCATGGGTAATTCCTAAACTCTTTAGGGACATGTGAACATGGTCTCAGCAAATGGACAGTTCAGTGTTGCTTTTTGTGAACTAAAATTATTTTAAAAATAACATGCAAATGCTTAACCCTAGTTAGCATGAGATAAGGACAACTGAGAATATATTTAGATTAAATATTGAAAATTTAAGATTTCAGGGTCCTCTGAGAAAAAAACCTCACATTTCTTTTAAACTGAGAACACATCTACATTTCAGCATTCCAATGACAGACAATCTACACCTCTGAGACTGAATGATTATAGCATTATTTATAAGCACACTGAACCAATTTTTTAAAAAAAGAAAAAGAGAAAAAAAGAAAACAAAAGAAAGAAGAATGTGAAACTTGAGTTTGGGTTGTTTATGCTGGATGGGACCACAGGAAAGGCAGTAGGACTGTGGCAAAATTTCTGGGCAGCTCCAAATTTGGGTCTTTGGACACTGAGCGTGCCTGGGGCAGAGCAGGGCGGGCAATGGGTGGGAACAAGAAGTGATAGAAAAGCTTTTGAAATCCTTAAATATCACAGTCAAAACAAGTTAGGTGTGAGCTAGTGGGGAGTTTTCCCAGCACATCCACTCCTCAAACACTGTCAGGGAAAAGACAGCTGTTCTATGTCACAATTCTATGATTCCATGTCCCACTGGCAGCATCAAACTTTCACTGCTCAACCCGTTCCTTTGGGTTTAAAGGGTGGGTGGAGGAGACACGACCTGGTTCAGTGCCTTGTAAATTGACTGGAAGGATGAATAGAGAACCAAAAGCATCTGCTTTTGGATGGACAGGGCTTCAGCTCATAGCTCCAAACTTTGGACAGAAAATATCCCCTGTCTGCAAACTGGGAATGCCATGGCTGGGAAGGATCATGGGATGCATAGATTTCCTTAGGAGAAGTCACTGAAGTAGATAAGGAGGCAGCCGACACCCTCAGCACATTCTCTGCAGCCCAGGCAGGACACGTTGATCTGCATTTTCCTGCAGGAAAACAAATGCATTTGGCAAAACTTGGGGGTATTTTGCATACGGCAATGTGGGTTTGTGCAACCAAGCCCCACTCCAGAGCACTTCAGTAGCAGATTTCTGAATAAACACATCAGGATAATGTTTATTTATCAGGAACAACCCTTCTGTGGGATAGGCACATCCCATGGAATGCTGACCCTGATATGGACCCTCCTCTGCTCCTTCAGCTCCAGGCAGGAGGCAGAGCCCTCATTCAGCCCTGACTCTGTGGGTCCCCTCAAAACAGCCCAACCTCCCTTACCCCCTCCCTTTCCTTCCTTCTAACTAATCAATTGAGGAAATTTAGGGTATTTACAGCTTGGAATCTCTTGTTTGTGGCAATGCAAATGAACCGCTGTCGGAGCTTGTCGGGGCGCTGGAATCCACAAAGCCTTTGTGATGCTGTGATTGCTCACACCAGGCTCACCCTCCTGCCAGGCGCCTGATTGAGTTGCCACCTTCCCAACTACTCTTTTCCCAGGCAGCTGCAGGGGTGTGGTGCTGCCGACAATTTTTTGTAGTGGCAAAGCCAGTTTGAGAAATTCCTGCCCCCACCCCTTGGGTTGTGTCAATACAGCTGTCTGGGGAGCTGTGTAGCAATTGGGATGGCTCACACGGGCACTCACGGGCACTAATGGGGAGGAAATATTTGTATACACCTGGCTGATGTCAGCAGTGCTGTCAGGAGTCTTGTGCAGCAAGAGAGGACCCCGAGCTACAGCGGGAATCAGCAGCCAGGGGATGGAAAATCCCTAAACCACTTTCCCCCAGTGAAAACCTCATGAGCTGATCCCACTATGGCATCACAGCTCTCCGTGGCACCCCGGGCACACCGGTCACACACTGGCTGGTCATCACCTGTGCAATGCCAGCACAGGTCAGTGCCTTTCCATTTCCACCAGCAGGCTTCTCCTGGCTGTGTGGAGACCCTACATGTCTCCAGGGCAGGCTGCCACTCCATGGGATTCCTAAAAGAGGTTCCCGGGGGATGTGAATCCCAAGAGAAATTCAGAGATGGGGTCTGATGCATCTTTAGGCTCCAACGGGACTTGTCTTCTGAAAACTCCTGTGTCAAAATGTTGTGCTAAGATGTTTTACAGTTTTGGCCCCATAGTGGCTTACCACACTCCTGGTCAGTGAAGCTACAAAATCAAGAGAAGTACGAGGGTGTGGATGACTCTAAACAGGGAAGAGTGTCCCTGGCAAACCCACCCCAGGGTGAAATGGACAGCCCACATTGCTGACACAGCACAGAAATACTCAACTCTCTTAAAGTTACCCTGGAAAGATGGAAAAGGGGGATGGAAAGGCTCGGTGGGTGCTAAAGGTGACCAAAGGCAGAAGGTCCAGGAAGGACAGAGTCCCTTGCAGAGAGCTGAGGAGCAGCTGCTGATAAGAACAGTGGGGACCTGATGCCTCCTTGGGGGCAGGAAGGAGAGAAGGGGGTGCTCCCACCCAAAGGACTCCCCCTGAGCCCCTGGTTTGTTCTGATCCCAGAGCAGCTGAGGTTTCCCCATGGGATGGGGGAAAGGGTTCAGGATACACTGGGTAAAGGATCTCCACATATCACAAGGGGCAGATTTAAAAGTGATTTTTTTTTTTTTTTTACTGAGGGTCGGAGCATGTGAGTGTGCAGCTGTGCCAGGCTTGACTACCCCCAACACGAGTGTGCTGCCACTGGTGGCAGAGGGTGACAGCTCTTGCAGCAGGACCAGGAAGATTTGCGTTGTCATTTTTAGGTGGGCCATCAACCCCACTGGGTTTCCTTAATCTTGGGATGTGAATTCTTTCTGTTTCTGAAAGTTTTGGAAATGAGGGAAATTTTGTCTTTTAGTTTCTCCTGGGTATGAGTGGTTCCTAATTACACCAGAGGAGACAATTGCCTCCTGAGATAATGATCAGCATGGGGTGATGGACACCACCTGCCTGGTGGTCCTGGAGGTGTGCAGGGCTGGCAGCATGGCAACTTCAAAACAGCCTCATAAGTCTTTGTCCTGCAGAGTCAGTGACATAAAGAAGAGCTTTGGTCTCTCAGATGGGTGGGTCACAGGTGTCGTTTCCTAGAATTGTTCTCCAGAGGGGAAGTTGAAAATCGGCTAAAACAGAGAAGAGAGCAAGAGTTACCCAACTTCACTGCAGGTGACAGCGAGCCACATTTCATTGCTGGTGGTCAAACAGCCACAGGCTTGGTCCCTGCATCTAACAAAGCATTGAGTCCACCCTGCTCCACCTGAGCAGCTTCCCACTCCCCTCTCCATCCATTCCCTCTTCTCCCTGCCCAGCTGACCAGAGACTGATCTTGAAACTTCACCATTCCCCAGCCTCAGCATCATCCATTTGAGAAACATTGACTGGTGTTGGCTCAGTGTGAGCAAGAGGCTTCACCAGAGATCCCTCCCAGCCACCACAGCCATGAGTTACTGATTTTAATAATTCAGAATATTCCTGTGTTTTCCAAGACCTGATATCATCTGAGCTAGTCCCCAAGATATCAAACTAAGGTGAAGGTGTTATTTCTCACAAAAAGTGGCACCAGCACCAAGAATGAAGGTTCATAACCATTCCAGGAGCAAACAAACCTCTTAACCTGCCATAAATTGTGTAACTTCAAGCTGAAACCATGAGAAGTGTATAGATGCATGGGAAAAATTCCCTGGTGCCATGAAAATAATTGGTCCACAGCTGTCAGAGAGACATGGGGAATTATAGGATAAAATCTCCATCCTGGGGAATAGCAGTGGTTTTATGAGCAGACACGATGGCCTGGTGAAACCATGGGCCAGAACAACAGCTGAGTCATGTAGACTTTGTAAAAATTGTGTTTGTAATAAATTCTGTCAAGGAGAAACAGTTCTGCAAGAAAACAACACTGAATTAGGTTGGGTTACTCATACCTGAGGGTTTGTCACTCTGTGCTGAATTCTGGGGTTTTATAGCAGAATTCATGAGATGCAGCAGATTAAACAGTTATTGGGACTGATAATAAAAATGATCTCTGCTTTTTGTTAGCAAAGTTTAGGTAGATTCTGATGCAGAGCTGGGAAAGGGGCTCAAAATCAAGATTCAGCCAAAAAGTTGAGTGTGACTTGTGTGTGTCAAAAGGAGAAACAGCTGGGATCTGCACAGAGCAGGGGGTTAGAAAGCTAATTGGTTTCTCCTGGGACCAAGACAATGGTGCCAGGAGTTTAGAAATTAGCAGCAAAGATAAAAAGAGAAAGATGAGTGAATGTGAGAGAATTCTGCAAGCATGAAATGAGCCTCCTCAAATGGGTTTTTACAAGGAGATGGTGAAAAAGTGAGTGTAACCAACAGGTTTGTCAACGAGTTTTGGGCTCAGCTGCCACGGGCTGGTTAATGCTTGGCAGAAATGAGCACTTGGGCAGCAATGAATCCTGTTTGGTCTCAGGGGAAGGCTGTGATTCATGCTCCTTGCACTTAGTTTCTGTTGAATATTGCCACTTTGGATGGTGGATGTAGACAGAAGGGAGGGTGCACAGGGTGTGCTTCCAGGACACAGCCCCAGAGCAGGGACCAGCAGCAGTTTCTTCTTGGCTACAGTTCAAAATGCCAAAAATCTGCCAAGCCAGCCCTAGTTCAGCCCTGGGGATGCCCCCACTCACAAGGAAGGTTTATCACAAACTCAGCCCATACGAAGCCATAAAGAACTTCAGCTCTGAGCTGGTTCTGAACAAGTTGCTCTCCATTTTGCACCAGACCCAGGATAAGGATTAGTGAACACTGAGAGCATTGATGTTTTCCCTGCTGTCTGTAGGGCACAATTTACCTTTCTGATGGTTCCAGCATGTGCTGATAGCTTTGTACCTATCCTCACACTCGATCACTTATGGTTTTGCACCTAAAAATTAATTTGAACATGCATTTTGTTTCAACCCTTGATAGGAACCAAACGTTTTGCAGCTCAGGTCTTCAAGGCAGAATGATAATGGCAATTTTTGGATTGTTTCTTTAGTTGAGATCAAAAGTATTTTAGTTCCTTGCCTTCCAGAACTTCCTGCCAGTGACCACATCTGGTCACATACAGTTACAGAAACCAAGTCAGGCTGCAAAACACAGAGAAACCTAGCAATCCCCAACAGAAACATCTCCCAAAGAGCCCCTTCTGATGTTTGCTGCCAGATTTATTTCCCATTAGCTGGCTCTGCTGATGGGCTATCGTCTCCATTGATTTTTTTTTTTCCATTAAACTCACAAGTGCACAATTCTGCTTGTGGAAGCACACACAGCCTGGCTGCTTCCCAGAGTGGGTTCTCACAGGAAACTCTTGAGGCCAGTCCTTACAAGAGGCATCTCTAATACTCTTTTTTGCCTTCTTCAGTGAGGTTTCTCAGATATATTTTGGAGTCTTCTTTCCTGGAGATTTTCAAAACTCAACTGGTCAATGCCCTGAGGAACTGAGGGTTCTAAACAATTTGAAGTGAGCCCTGCGTGGAGCAGAAAGTTGATCAGAGACCTCTAGACACCCCTCTGACCTGAAATAATTAATGGTTTATAAAGAGCTCATAAAGAGCTTTCTCTTAGGGGAGCACTTAAATGGCTTCATCTTCACCTGAAGTTCACCCTTGTCAGTGAAATGAGGAAGCCAATCCTTGCTCCTTGCCTCAGCCTGTCATTCTCTCCAAGTGTCACTGAGAGATGCTGAGCATTGCAGACTCAGGCCAGTGCCAGAGATTCCAACAGCTTGTCCTGCTTTGGGAGCTCCCATGTGGACACAGAAACATCCAAGAGCTGTACAAGATCACCATCCATGTGTCATCTTCCATACAAGTCCCTCGCCCATGGACACTGGGTGATGCTCAGCAAAGCCAAGTGGTGGCAAACACATTTCCCAAACTGGAAATTCCAGGGATATGAGGTATTTCATAAAGCCTGTACCCACCAATGTGACACAGCTAAAGTGATCCCAATGTGCCCACAGAGCCATCTCCAGTGAAGAGAAAGAACTGTGTAAGACACCAGCAGGAGCAGATCTGCTCAGTGAAACATGAGCTCTTAGGGGAACTGAGGCACAGCAGCACTGCAATTGCAGTGAGGGGAAGGAAACCCTTTCCTGGTGCTGCAGGGACTTGACCTGTTTGCTGCTGAGATGAAGGCTACAAGGTACTCAGCTGGGGAAGGTGATGGAGTCTGGGAGGGAAGAGGAAAGGTCACGTTTCAGCTGATAACCAAAGGTTTCTTGGGCAGCACCAGACTCTTGTCCATGGATTTTTTGTGCCCATCCATCTCACCAGGACTGCATCAAAAACTATCTGGGATAAACTGACAACCGACACCAGTAAGGTGCTGTCCCCAGGAGCTCTGTGAAAAGCAGACAGCCACCTCAGACAGTTGCTGGTGCTCTCCCAGGTACAGTCAGGTTCTCCTCTGGTGTATGCTCTGGCAGCACAGGTTGGTTTATCCTGTTTAACAAAACCGCCCAGCGTGGCACTGTTGGAACATGCAGGTGCATCAGGCTGATAACTCCAACCATTCCCAGCAGGCAAGGAGCCCTAATGGGCTGCAGGGTGCAGCCAGACCACAGCCAGGCTGTGGAATCTGGCACGGGCAGTGCTGCAGCTCTGCAGGCCTGGGCACACCAAGATACCCATTTTCTTAGTGGTGACCTTCTTAGAGTGGAAATATGAATGGGGAGGCACACAATGGGGTTTGATTGGCAGCCTGGAACTAGCCAAAACCATCAGTGTGATGCTGCCCTGGCTGCTGAAGAAATCAAAACTCGGAAGGAATTGTTTTGGACTGTGTTTGCATGTCTAGCAGGATTTGAATGTGAGTAACCCTCGGAATGTGTTTTTCCATCCATTAGATGTGCTTGGCTGCCCTGCTCTTGATGTTGGTATCTCTGGGAGCCAGGCTGAGCAGACGTGCCTGTGCTTGTTTCACCAAGCTCCTTCTGGGGTTTTGGTGGAGCTGAGCTCTCCCAAGGCAGTGATCCTGCCAGGTTTTCACCTGAGAAGACACCGTGCCCACCTTGAGCAGAGCAGAACAGCACAGCAGGGTTTGCAGGCTGGAAGGGCTGCCAGGGATGAGTGATCCCTCCTGCCCCGGAGGGAGTGGGAAGGGATGAGGCAGGGAATAGATATCTAAACAAGTTTGTACACACATGAATTTGTAATGTGCTGCCTACAAGAGGCTTTGTATCTCCGTGTGTGTGTGTGTGGAAGAGTCTGGAGAGTCTTGTGAGGACCACAGCCCTACCCTTGGGGGAGGATGGGCAGGCCAGCACAAGGCTCTCCACTGGCATCTGGCTACCCCAGCCCAGCCCCTGCAGAAGGATTGGGAGCAGCAGAACCACGCAGTGCTGTGAGGACACACTACAGCTCCAACTCCGTGAGGTGGTGTCTCCTGTGTTTACCTGGCCCCACAGGAAATTCCTACTGAAGTGCCAGTAAAGCTGCCAGATGTCTGTGACTGCACATGGAGGCTGTTTTGGATGCATCAAGCAAGGCAGGAGGTGATTTCAGATTGCAAACATTTTATGGTTCCATATCTGAAGAGCAAACCATGCTCTTTTGCCAAAAGAAAGACAGCAGGTTTTACCAGCACCAAAAATAAACAAAATGTCAGTAATGACCGTGATCAGGCCCCAGGAAATGCTGCTTTCACATATGCTGCTGGCTTCTGGATTATTCTGGGAAAACTGAGGGGAGTGCTAGATACCTAAGTAGGAATCAGAGTCCATCTCAGGGTATGACCACTCTGAAACATCTCCCTCTCCCCTGACCAAGCCACACTGCTTCAACTGCAGCTGTCAGCAGAGACCACCTCTAAAGGCAGGCTGGGGAATCATCAGGTGCCAAAGCAAATTCCACCATTGAAAAACCTCCCTGGAGAAGGGAGACACTGATGATGATCGACAGCATTCATCCTCCAGGGCAGTTAAATTCACATTTGGTGAGACCCTGTGTGCCAGAGAGGGGACAATCAGCCTTGCTGGGCACCAGCACCCACCGTGACACCAAGTGCCCCCCCTCAGAGCCTTGTTCTGCACCCTGACAGGGAAACACCTGCACGAGGTGCTCCAAGGACAGGATTGTGTCTCCACAATCCAGTGGCACCCCAGACAAAATGGGTTTGTTTGCTGTCATGAGTTGTGTCTCCACCACCTGCTCTGCCCAGGACTGTCCTGGTCACACCCTCCAGCACACCCATCCTCAGGACATTTGCTCTTTCCAGCTGACTTGCTGGCTGATGGGAATCTCACCAGCTCCCAGTGCCCCCAGCCTGGTGCCTGCCATAAACTGGGAACCCCCATCCTGTTACTGGTGTTTAAAATGGGACACAAATGAATTCAAGCTAACTAGTGAGTTCACTGTGTAATCACACACAAGTGATGAAATCAATCATAGTTTTGAAGGTCCCTGCCACCAGATGAGCTCCTGTGTCCCTGATGCCACTCTCTGCCAAAGCTCTCAGGGCTGTAGTGCAGGGGTTGCCCAGTCTGACCATGATGCTCCCTCCAGGGGAACTGGGTCTTTCTCTGCCTGGAAACAAATCTG